>CM018691.1:71235436-71352020 GCA_009363875.1 Mikania micrantha | reverse complement strand
AACCAGCATCAGTAGAGTTCATTTCTTGCCAATCTATGTAGTATGATTCCAAAATCATCCGAGTTTTCTTGTATAGAGACTCTGTATGCTGCCCTTTCAGACGAGTAGCCCACGAAGTAACACTCATCTGCTTATCATCAAACTTATGATTAGGCTCTGTATGAAGAAGAGTGTGCAAGGGCGCATCCGAATGACTTGAAGTGTCAAACTTTGGGCTTCTGATTGAATAGAATCTCGTAGGGAGTCTTATGATGACGCTTGTTCAGAAGTGCTCTATTTTGACACATAGCATGCCAGTGTTAACTGCTTCAGCCCAGAAAAAGATTGGTAGCTTTGATTCTGACAACATTGTTCGTGCCGCTTCTATAAGCGTCCTGTTTCTCCTTTCAGCAACTCCATTTTGCTGAGGCGTTCTAGCTGCACTGTATTGCCTAGCTATCCCTTTTGCATCACAGAAATCTATAAGAGTCTGATTTCTAAATTCAGTTCCATTATCAGTTCTGATCACCTTGACCTTTAGATTCTTCTGATTTTCAATCAAGGTAATGAACTTCTTCAAAATCTCTGGAGCTTCATCTTTCTTAGCTAGAAAGAAACACACAAGTGAATCTGGAATAATCATCTGTCACAAACGAGACAGTATGACTTTTTCCGATACTCATTACGTTAATCGGTTCGAAAAGATCCATGTGAAGAAGTTGAAGAACTGAAGAGATGGAATTGAAACAATTTTGGCTTGTGAGTCTCTTGTGTTGTTCCCTTTTGCACAAGCGATACATTTCTCAATAGTGGAGAAATCTTTAGAAGGTAGACCAATGACGTGATCTCCCTTGGCCAGTCTGTTCAGATTCTTTAGGTTTACATGACCTAGTCTCCGATGCCACAACAGACAATCATGCTCGATGCTTTAGAAAACAAGCAAGTGTTCTCTGTAACGAATCTGAGCTCATGTCAATAATGTATGCATTGTTTATCCTTGGAGTTCTCATCAGAATCCACTTCTCAGGCACTACAAAGCCAGGCTTCAGAATAAGACATTCTTTGTTTGTGAAGTGTGTGGAAAGCTCTTATCACAGATTTGAGAAACACTCAGAAGACTGTGATTGAGCTCTTCAACATAGTACACATCTTCAAAACTAAGAGTTCCATTAGTGACCGTGCCCTTCATGCTTATCCTTCCTCCCTTGTCTCAGCAAATGATACATAACCTCCATTGAATGGTGTAACTTCATTGCAACTGAGAGAAATCCCCAGTCATATGCCGGGAACAGCCACTATCTACATACCAAACGTGTTTAAGCTTGCTTGGCTTTCCCTGCACAGTATACATTCATTAATGAGAAACAGGTCCCAAATCATAACAGTTAGGTGTTTTGGTAATAGAAGAAATTCTATCCTTGGGTTTGGGTTGGGTCTTTCTGGATTAAGCTTAATATGTCTTGTCATGCTTCCACTGCCCTGGTCAACTGGTTTTATCTTATTTTTGAAAATTCTTTGATTTTGCTTATGAAAACCAATTGTGTTTTGTTTGATTTTATGTCTTTTTGCAGTGGAAGGTGTCTGAATCACATTTTGAGAGGTTGCCTTAGGCTTGGAAGATGGTAACTTCCTCGCATGTTTGTTAACAGATTTAGCCTTAGGGATGACCTTCTGATTCTTCCATAGAAGAAATCAGTAGGTCGTGTGCAGACATGTCTAGCAATGTGGCCTGGTTTCCCACATGCATAACAGCAGACCTTTTGGTGAAATTCATTGGGTCAAAGGGCTTTACATCACAGTTACTTTGACTAGGAGAAGAGGTGGGAAGATAAGGTTCACAGTTAGGATTTAACAATGAACTTTCCTCTTGGTAACTGTGGATGAGCCGGTGCAGTCTGTGTTGTTAAAGGAGAGAAAGTTGATTTTATAGCAAATGTTTTCTGAAAATGTTTGGCATATCATTGATATTAATGTTATTTCATCAAAACTTTCTATTAAGATCAATTGTTGGAACAAAAATGATTTGCTAGTAGATGATGAACAATCTGTGCTCCTCCCTGCACTTCTTTCTACCTTTCCTCCTTTAACCTGCAACACTTAGTTTTTCTGACACACAAACTCAGAATCATCAGTTATAACAGGGTCAGCTGAAATCACAACGGGTTCGGTGGGAAAATCACAAGCATGACTAGAATCCAATTCCAAGTCATCACAGATGTGTTGATTCTGGCATGCATGAGTAATTTGGTTAAAGGTGGTGCACATTCACTATACCCAATCCCACTACCCCTCTTTTCCCGAAATCGCATTGATGTCATATTTTCTAAAACTTTGCTTGAATAATCAAATCTTTCACATTTAATTGATGATTTAGAGAGTTGAGATTTGACTTGATCCAACTCTAGAGTGAGTTCATCGATTTTTCGTCGTCAGCCTCTCGATAGTTGGACTCTTTATCACTTAGAAGTTCTTTTAGCCTTGGCACATCCCGACTCTCGCTTCAAGTTTCCTTGTTAAAATTCCTTCATTTTTAAGAAATTCTGAGTTCAAGTATTTAAGTTTGTTTAATTCTCTTGATTAGTGATTCATTGTGCGACCTGTACTTTAATACTTTATTTATGCATGCAGGGTAGAGCAAAGATTTTCAGTTACCTCCTTTTGCTTGTCGTCTACCTCAGCCATGACATGCATGACTCAGAGTCAGTTCCAGTTCCTGCACTTGATCACTCCAGTCATAGGAGTCAGTCTCCTGAGTCACCAACGCTTTAGAAGTGCTAGCGCTTCCTCCAGCAGCTGTATTTCCTGACTTCTCTTCAGGCTTCTTTTCTCCCCCTTCCTTAGCCACCTTTGGCTGCTTACATTCCCTGGCAAAGTGACCCGGTTGGTCACAGTTGTAGCATCGCAATTTGACTTATCAAAGCCAAGCTTCTTTCCGGAGCGTTTTCCAAAGCTGTTTCTTCCATATTTCTTGATGAACTTCTTTGCTCTGAACACAGCCATTGCCATCTGCCATGAGATATCCATTTTCTTCAACATCAGCTGGATAATCTGTTCTAGATTGTCTTGAGTGAGATTTGAGGGTGCCAATTCTCCTGCAATAAAAGCATTGTAGCTATTCATGAATCCCTTAAATAGCAGTAGAGTTCTCTTCACTTTTCTGGATTGACTTTAGGCACTGATCCAGCTTGTCCAGATGACAGAAAAGCGGTCTCAAAAGGAACTCCATGAGAGGAAGGAGGCTGATAATGATGCATTCCTGATGATTGATGATTAACTGCTGATAGAAGAGCAGAGTTTTCAGAAGTAGGTGCAATGCCCATTGAGCTGGCATGATTCAGTGCTCTCTGCTTATCATCCATGTCATATGAGTTGATGATTGAGATCAGCTCAACTTAAAGAAGTCTTGTACATGTCCTTGGTCCTTTTGATAGTTGTACAGTTAGAGTTCCAAGTGTAAGGTAGTGAATCAGCAGCTTCTTGTTTACCTCTCCCTAGTCATCTCAATCCCAGAACTAGTCATCTCAGTCATCAGATGAGTGAATCTGTTGAGTTGTGCTTCGAGAGACTCTCCCCTTGATATGATTAAACATGTTGAACCTTGTCTGAGCATGTCTTGCGACTCTCTCGCATGTCCTCATTTCCTCAAATCTTTCAACTAAGGCATTCCAGAGTTCCTTAGCAGTCTTGTGTTCCTTGAATCCGTGAGCAACATCTGTTGACAAGCCATTTGATCGAGGCATATGCCTTTTCATCCTTCTCCATCATGAGTATATCATTGTCAGTATACAGTTCTGGATCCTTTGGAACGAGAGGACATTGAGCTCATCTGGAATGAAGGTACAAAGGGACCTTCCTCATTATCTCCAAAGCTTTGGGTCGGTATATTATACTGATAAATGACTGAAATCGAATTTTCCAGTCTTGAAATTATCTCCTGACACGAGCCTTGGGGCTTTGTTCCGGTGCCGATCTCATTGTCAAGACTGAGAATTAGACAAATTGTCAGATTCTTTGTACCCATTGCGAGTCTGAAGAATTTCTAAGTGTTGTACACGAAAATTCCTTGTATTCCCCGTAGATGATAGTCAATAAAGCTGCCCGAAGTGAACACCACTCAAAATTCTGGATGTAATCGAAATTCGAGTACACGAAGCTGAAGTACACGAAACTGTATACTCGAACAATTTGCTGTATTCGAACTTGTGTACTCGAAACTTAGTCCTGTACTCGAAATTGATGTTGTACTCGAAACTCTCTGTATTCGAACTCTAGCTGATCTTCAAACACTCTGCCTATACTCGAAATAGCTGAACTCTAAAAATTTGAACTCGAAAATACTTAAGAAAAATTTATAAAATATTTCTTAAGATTCAGAGTCCCAAATTTATGCAGTAGCTAGTAGGAGTAAAGAAGAATGATTAAAGTTGCAAAACTTGCCTAGAAAAAGTTGTCACCTTGATGATGAAAAGAGCACTCAAGCTCTGATACCACTGTAGTCCTCAAACAGATCAGATCCAAACTTTATCTCTGTAAACATCATCATTGATCTCTAACAAGTGCGGAATCCAAGTTAGAAACAAGAAAGCAAGTAGAAAAATGCAAACTTTATAAATATTGCAAAACTTCGAGTACAAGCGCCTCAATACGTCTAGAGAGCGTATGCCTCGGGATTCCAACCTAAACCTGTACAAAATGCGTCTATTTATACTAGGCCTAGGTGTACACGAAATCTAAATACACGAAAAGGTTCGAGTACACGACCACTTCGTGTACTCGAAAGCTGTACACGAAAATTAAACTGAAATCTGAGATTTGACTCTTCCGTGTTGACTTTGGTCAGTCTTCATCGTTCAGCGGGCTTTACAAACTGTCATCATTTGTCTACTGGAGTTTGAATGAAGAAGGTTACACATGTTCTCAGGTACATTTTGTGCATCATACATCATCTGAACCGCAATTTCTTCATCAGTATACATGGGAGGCATGTTGAAAGAGTCAAATAAGTCTGAATAGTTGAACATCCAATCAGACCCTTTCTAGGTGGTGGCATTGAATATTTCTAAACTTCTACATGGTACCACTCCCCCACATTTTGAGTTGATCTGTTGTAGACCCGCTTGTTTGGAGTACTATACCGAGAAAGTAGCCTTCTTCCACCTTTTCATTGAACTTGCCTTGCTCATGTTTCTTAAGCATCGTACATGGAGCACCAAATGGTTCAAGATACTTAACATTTGGATTCTGTTATGGAGCAATTCAAAGCAAGTTCTTCCCATGTCTTTTCAAAATTAATACCCAGTTCAATGTATAAACGCATTAGCAACAACTTCATTCAAAATCATCAAGCATAGTCCGATCAGCCTCAATTAACGTCCTGTTCTTTCCTCAGCAACACCGTTCATCTGAGGGACATATGGAGCATTGAACTGCTGAATAATACCACGTTCATTGCAGAAGTCTCATAGTGTGATTCTTAATTCAGTCCCATTATATGTTCTAGAATGCGAACCTTGAGCTTATACAGTGATTCAAGCTTGGTAACAGAACTTGAACACATTCAAATGTTTCAGATTTCACCTTCATAAAGAACACCCAAGAGTATCTGGAGTACTCATTGATAATGACAAAGCAGTATTTGATCTCCAGCAATACTCTTGCGGTTGACAAGACCAAACAGATCCATGTGGAGAAGCTCAAGTGGAACAGTTACTGATGATACTTCATAGGTTTGTGAGACTTCTTGGTTTGCTTTCCCTTCTTGCACGAAACACAGACATCAAACAACTTGAAGTCTTCAGACTCACTCCCTCAATCAGATTATTGTGAACTAGATGATTCATCTTCCTCAAACTAAAATGACCCATCTTCTTATGCCAATGAATAGAATCTTTCTCAGTAGCCTTGGACATAAAACATGAACCTGTAGAAGATGTAGTTGATGGTGTGTGTGACCATGTGAGTATATACAGATCTTGCTTTCTTGGAGCAGACATCAAAATCCAGTCTTCAGGAATTTTAATGCCTTGGTGAGAATGTAACAGCTAGAGTCATCAAATAGAACTTTGTACTTCTTGTCACAAATATGTGAGACTGAAAGTAGATTGTTCTTCAACTTCTTTACATATCTGACCTTGTCAAATGAAACTTTGCCATTGAAAGAAACCCCTCTCCTGTAATAATTCCCGCCTTTGTCACCGGCAAAGGCTACATATCCTTCTTCAATAGCATGAACATCTGAAAGAAGTGATATATCTCTAGTAGTCATGTGCCTTGATGCCCGTATCAACGATCCAAGTGGTGTTAAGAGCAGCATTTGGGGCAACCTACACAAACAAAAAACTATAAGTTCAATTTGGGAACCCAAGCCTTTACAGTCTTGGGTTGACCCAATGAGTCTCGGATTAAAACATCAATCCATTTTCCATCTGAGGTCACCTTATCTGGAGGATTTAAAACTGAAGTCTAAGAAGACTTGACTATCCAGATAGTGTTTTTGCAAAAGAGTTTTTCAAATAAAGGATGATGGATTGGATTGGATTGTTTGACATTAACAAACCTTTGGGACATCAAATTAGCAACTTTCCCTCTACCCTTGTCGAAATATTTAATGGGAATGGGTTGTTTGGGCTTTCAGACTTGACTTCTTTAACAACATGATGATTTTGTTTTCTAAGTGGTGCAACTTTTGGTCTGATCAGATGAGGACAATCTGACAACATCTCCAGGTGCACCACACTCAAAGCAAACTCTTTTATCTTTGTGATGAAACTGTTTGGTTTAGAAAAGGACTATTTGTTTTGATGAAAAACATTTGATTTTGTCATGTTTGCTTAAAACCCAACCCCTTAGTCCCATTAAAAACAAGGTTGTCAGCCTTGTGGACTCACTTGTTTCACCCTCCTATGAGAACTTCACAAAGCAGATGGCTTTGGATAACTTTAAAGCCATGTTTGTCTTAGGTAAGATTGGGTCAGCCTTTTTGGCAACAGATGTCTGATTCTTAACACAAGATACTTGAGGAGAAAACATCAGACTCATCATCAGAATCAGAGATCCAATCTTAACCACACCCTCCACAAAAGATTCCTCAGACATGAGGAACCCTCACCAGAAATAATCCCAATAGGATCAATAACTAATGGAGTTTTCACTTGAAAGTCTTTAATCTCTTTGTCATTTGGAGAATTGACAAGCAATTAAAGACTGGTGGGGGGCAATGATTGTATTTTTGTTTCTTTTCCCTTACCTCATGATTAGTCCCTCTACTGATCATATGCTCAATGATATAAGAGGAGCTTTCATAGCTCTTGAGCTTCTGATTTAAAGTTTCATAGTCACACTTGACTATAGCTAATTTGCGATCTCAGCCTAATGCAATTGCCTTTTTCATTTGATTTTAAAACTTTTTTTTGCTTTAGTGCACTGATTGAGATCGTTAATCAAGTCAGCATTGTGTTGCTGATAAGCCAAACCTTACTTTATAGGTCAACACGTTTAAAGTAATCAGAATGAGATGAGGAACAATCATCATATACCTGATCTGACTGAGAAGCAGAGGTATTCACCATCAAAGCAAACTGAGTAAGATTGTTCTTCAAATTCAGCATCTGATTCTCCATGAGTTTCTGAATCTGAAGTGCTTTCTGATTCTGATCCTGAAGATTCATCCAGACTTGTCTTTGTTTCTTCTAAATTATCTTCATCTCTAGATCCAGCAGCTTCTTTTATCTCTGCAACACAAGCTTTATCTGCTCCACCCTTTTCAGAATGAATCTGAAGTCCCAATTTTCTCCCTCATTATTCTATACCATGAGTGCTTTGTTTTCGTTGATGAACTGGCTTGAGCCGGAGTGTTTAATTGGTACTAGTCTCCATTCTGGATTGGCAGCTGATGATCTATAATTCTGAAAGGATTGTGGTTACCCATCTTCTTGGAAGTTTGCACTGTTGCAAAATGACCATTGTCCCACAGTTGTAGCAAGTGACAGAAGACATGTCAAATCCAAAACTTGGAATCTTTGTTCAGATTGATGTCTTTCACAGTTCTTTTAACAAAATCTTTTTCTCTTCTAACAGCACTTACAAGAGCCCACATAATGTCAGTCCTTCCATATCACCAGGGTCAATCTGAGATTAATCTTCATTTGTCAGATGCGGATTACCAATCTGCCCATCTAACAGCCCATTATAACAAGAGTAGACAACAAACCCAAATGCTCCTTTGCAACCTCCACAGTCACTTTATCAAATGATATGTCTTCAGATTTGTGACAGAATGACTATCTTACTTCTGAGAGGAGGAGGTTGTAGCTGATTGACTGAAAGATGATGTCTGGCATGAAACAGGAGCTTCTTTTATCTGTGAGACAAAAGTTGTATTGAGTGAGCATGAGAAGAAGTTTTTCTACTGTGGGTGTAGGATAGTACAATGAAGGATCTTGAACTTGAGCAACTCTCTTTGCCTTCCACTTGTTCTCAATCTCGTTTTCTTTCAGCTTCTTAATGAAATCATTGATCTCCATATTAGCTATCATCTCACTCTGTTTCAAAACCATCAAAAAGGATTCCCACTTGGGAGGGCAAGGCATTAGCCAGACATTGAATCTTCTCCTGTGTAGTAGTCTGGACTTGATTATTGTACAGCTTACTCAACATATGATAAAATCTAGCAATAAGTCATCTAAAGATTAATTCCCACATACATGAAACTGTTAAACTCTTTTCTCAAGCTTTGGACTTTATATTTCTTCAAGCATCATTTCCCTCATATCTTTGTTGCAAAGCATCCCAAAATAACTTGGAAACAAGTGACTGTCTGAACTCATGAATGAAGTATCAGTGGCAATGGATTGAGAAAGAAATAGCATAGGCTTCTCTTTCAAAGTCATATAACTTCCTTTTGGGGTTCAGCATAAAGGGTGACTAACATGGGAGTTCCATCTTCATTCAGATTGTGCTCAAATAACAACTCTCTAACATAATCACAAGTTTGTATCTACTCCATTGATGTGGATCTCAAATCTGTAGTTCCAATGAGGGTAATCATCAATGAAAGCAACTTAGGAGCTTTATTAGAGTTTCCTGTCTCAGTCTCAGTATAGCAAGTTCTGAATCCTATGATCTGGTTAGCCATCAAAGCTTGTTCCTCCATTATGTCAAGAACCAAATGTTGTAACATTTGTGCATATAGTCATGTAGTTGTAAACAGTGTTAGAACAGTGTCTGTTCAGTTCAGTTCATCAATGTGATTCATATGTTCATAATGTGTGCTTGTGTGTTACAGGATCTTAGTAGTCAGAAAACAAGTATGTATTATTTATTTACAGTCGATTTCACTAAGCAAGAACAGTAACTTGTTATATCGAAACAGTGGTGGGCAGCGAGAGTGAGCCCTATATATATACTGCGTTCGGTGTAACAGGTTAGTGTTAGTGTAGTGCGTAGTGTTGAGACGAATATTATAACAATTAATTAATTCAACAAGATCGTAATCTGTAAGCGAGACTGAGTATAGTTATGGGTGACGATCCATAATAATACGAATGTTGAACTTATAATTACGATTAAACGACTTTAAATATTTTAATACGATCGGAAAACGTACGCGATTGCGGGTATACACGTAATTGTGAATGTTTAACGATCCGACAACACACGAAGAGTAAAAATAATTATATTAATTATTTTATATTTTTACAATTTTGAAACTCATCATTTTAATGAGTTTAACAATCTTTTTATTTTAAAAACCGCGTAAAATACGCGTTACGTTCCGGAAACGCGAACCGAGCGACCGAAACGGACCCGAACATCACCCGAACTATAAAAGCCTTGAACAAGGCTTATTCTTTCATTTATACATCACCAACCCTTTCTCTCTCTAAAATTCCCGTTCACCCTCTCTCTCTCTAGAAAAACCACTTTAAACGTTCGTATCTCGCTTATTCTCAACGGATTTCGTGATTCTTGGTGTCCACGCGAAGCTCTCGACATTCTCTACAAGAAAGTACAAGATTATCGTGGAATTATCCAGCCAAATCCGAGGTATGAGCTTGAAAGTTTCGGAAAATAGGGTTTTCATTGTTGGTTTTGTTCAAAACCCGAATAAACCGCCGGTCTTAGCACCCCTTTTGATTTCGCACTCTAGCAAACCTTCTGAAGATTGGTACCCACTTAGATCGAGGTCTGGAGACTAGTTATTAGATGAAGTGATGATGCAGGAGAAACAGGTTCGTTGGAAAGCATGGTGGCCGAACCATTGATCGGGCGAACCTTGTTGTGGCAAGCTGATGACCAGACGAACCTATGGTTCGTGGTCATCACACAAGCGAACCCTTAGCATCATTCACGAACCCTGGAAGGACCTGGCGAACCTCAGGAAGTACACGAACCTTGCATGGTTCGTGGGGGTATCAGTCGAAACCTTTAATGCTCAACGAACCTTACATGGTTCGTTGGGATGCTTAACCGAACCATGTGCATATACGAACCCTCTTGGACGAACCTTAGCTTCCCATGCAAACCGAACCTTCACGGTTCGGAACCATTTGGGCGAACCTTGGAACTTCATTGATCGACGAACCTTCGGCAAAATAGCTTAAAAGGTTCGCTGCCCAAGTTAGGGCATAAAACAATTCCGGCCCAAACAAGGTTCAACGGCCCAATTTCATTAACAATTGGCCCATAGGTTTCAACTAAGCACAATAGGGTTAAATTGGCTCATTATGTCTAATTAGCCCGAATTATCTTAGAAACTTGTGTGGGTTAATACACATTAGTGGGCCCAATTAAATTCTTAGGCCTAATCTAAGCCCATTAGGCTCACCATTAACCTAATTGGCCCATGGACTCGGTTTAAGGACCATCATGGTTTATGGGCTTAAGGCCCAATGTGAGACCTCGACTATGACAATTGTGAATTGATCAAAATGGGTTAAGTGTATAACTAACAATAATCAGAAGATCAATTCACAATCACAAGACTTAAAACAATTGGAACATCTTTTATAAATCATAGTAATCAATGGTTATCAAATTCTCAAACGATTATCATTTCATGCATAAGGTTTATGCACAAGAGAACATTTCACATTCGTTTCTTGGACCCATGATCAATCAAGAGATTCAAATCATAACATTCAAGTTTTCACAATAATCAATTTCAAGAGAACACAAGTCAATCAATGAATCAAAGTCTATACAATTATAAATCTTATATCTTATGTATGATTACAATGTTATAGGAACAATTAGAAGTCCTGTTTGCTACTTGCTAACTGTTTAAGTCAGAGTCTACTGCAGACAGGTGAGAACTTTAGCCCCTCTTTTACTGTTTTATAACTGTTTTGGGGTGGAACACGTGATCAAAACCACTATTTCAATCTTGTTTCATTGCACAGTTTATGTGCATTCATAAACATTACAGGTTTATCTTATGAATCCAAGTGATTCTTCAACTGTTTAAGGAAATTGTCAACTGTTTTAAAGGAATTATTTACTATTAAACCCTTATTACTAAAAAGGATTTTATAATGTTTTCTTGAAATGTTTATAACAGTTTACTCAAATGTTCTTTTAAAGGATTTTACAAACCCTTTTGTTATAAACCTTGTTATTACACAAGGTCATCACATCATGGTATTCAAAACAAGTGGTTCACAACATGGTATCCAAATCAAGTGGTTCAAAACATGGTATTCAAATTCATTGGTTCAAAACATGGTATTCAAGTCAAGTTGTTCACATCATGGTATTCAAATCAAGAGATTCATTTCATGTTACATAAACAAAGGATTCAACTCGTGGAGTTAAATCCAGGTTTTCAATAAGACATTAACACATCCGGTTAAAGTAAGATTCAGAAAACATGGTGTCCATTGTTGTAAACAAACTTATAAACCCATCAAGTATCATATTCATTAGCGTTAGTACTGGGTGATCACAACAAGGGAAAGCGGACACATTGTTTCTTATCCAGGATGGAGTTAGCTTTTAAATTTGTTTTAAAAGCTAACTGCAGGTCTGGTGTCATTGTTTTCTTATCCAGGATGGAGTTGGCTTTTAAATTTGCTTTTAAAAGCCAACTGCAGGTCTGGTGTCATATGGTTATCAAAACTGCTGACGTATTATCTAACTCCAAACGTGGTTTGGGACTTGATATTATCGGCTGTCGTGCGAACAGTGATTGGACTGTTTACACTCATTTTCTTACTTGATGTTAGTTTGGGTTGCAGCTCATCCGTGTGAATCTTATGATGCTTTAACTTACCTATGTCTTATATCATATACTCATGTTTACAAATGCTTAAACCTATTGTTCTCACCAACTACGTCTGTAGTTGACAGTTACTTTTCACGTGTTTCAGGTAATCAGGTTTAAGACATTCTCAGGGACAACTAAGGAGACCATTCTAAGATAGAACAAGATGAAGAAACATGCTAGGATGGAATAGAAACTCACTAAATCCTAAATGTTTAATTGTCTTGTTTGGAGTCTTATTTTGTAAACTATATTTTGGGTCTGTAGTTGTCTTACTTTTGGTAGATAGATTGTCTGTAACTAATCAACTGTCTAAACATTATGAAATGTAGTAATCCATTGTGGTTGTTCTTATTCAATACTTGTGCATGATTCAACTGATCATACGTCACCGCGCCGTGGATTCCGCACGCGGCGCAGGGGTGTGACAGGTTGGTATCAGAGCCAAGGTTGTAGAGAACTAGGAAAAACCCAATGTTTAATGACCTAGACTATAACCTAAGCTACCCAATAGGACTAAGTGCTATAGGCTTGAGGATACTTAGGATCTAAGTAACTTAAGTGAGCATTAAGTCTACAATAAGCTTGAAAGATCTTAGGGACATTTTTCTAAGATTAGACATCGAGTCAAGGAATTTGAATCGGACTTCTATAATTTTAGAAACCGAATTAAATTCTCACACATATGCATTTAAGGATTTCAGAGGCAAGGATCTGTATTCTTAGTATCCTTGATCTGAAATTCTCACACAGAGATCATTATAGAAATTCAGAGGCAAAGATCTGTAGTTTCAGTATCTTTGATATGAATTTCTTGTCATATTCATTATGGGATTTAGAGGCAAAGATCTATTAATTTAGTATCTTTGATCTAAGATCCTTGTCATATTCATTATGGGATTTAGAGGCAAAGATGGTTATCTTTGATCTAAAGTCCTTGTCATATTCATTATAGGATTCAAAGGTCAAGATCTATTAATTTAGAACTTGGATTTGAGATCCTTGTCATATTCATTATAGGATTCAAAGGTCAAGATCTATTAATTTAGAACTTGGATTTGAGATCCTTGTCATATTCATTATAGGATTCAAAGATCAAGATCTATTAACTTAGAACTTGGATTTGAGATCCTTGTCATATCACTATAGGAATTCAAAGGTTGAGGTCTATTAATTTAGAACTTAGATTTGAAATCCTTGTCATTGTTATCATTATCATGGATTCATTATCATAGGAACTTTATAACTTAGAATCTGTGTAACAGTATTCTTTAGTTGAAGTTCTCACAGGAAATCATTATGCTCAGTACTTTAAGTATTGGGAAACTAGGTTGATTAACCTAGGACACATATACATAAACCTAAGGTCTTAGTTTCTAGTAAATTAAGGACCATGGTTTACACAATCATAAACAGAATCAAGGAACAAGAGGAAATCATGGGATAATCATAATCAATCAACAGTTGGAATCTTAGCCCCAAATATAGACGACGGATTAACGCTGACGTGTTGAGGTAAGTGGTGGGTCGGTGAGAGCTTACCCTATATATAAGCTTATTTCAGTATGTTAGGGGAAATCCGGCGTTTGTACTTGGAGTGAGGATTCAGGATCAACTGGACACATGGAACATTAGTCAAAACACATGGGATACAATCATTTGGGAAACAATCATTGGTGAATCAAATCATAATGCAATTCAAACTTGGATGAACCAGACATTATGGTGAATCAACCAAGTTGTGAACATATCATAAATGTAAACCTTAAGTGAAATTCTTAAGTGATTACATCATTAGTACTTACTGGCATAAGTTAACAGGAAAGTGTAGAACACACGTATGACTTAGTTCTACATGTTAACAACTGTTAGTAGGTGCACGCATAACATAATCATAGTTCAATCATGGAATCAATCATAGTTCAAGTTGATCAAAGATCATGGGATTCTTAATCAATGGAAAACACATGGAAATCAGTACAAACGTGTTGCCAAATGCTAGCAAGGGCATGATCGTGGTATACCGAAACGGTGGTGGGCAGCGAGAGTGAGCCCTATATATAAGCTATTTTCGGTATATCGGGAAAGTGTCAGTGTGTAGGTTTGGTGGAGAGATCATGAGACATCGTACATATTCACATGATAAGTATACAAATAAGTTGATAACTTATACGTGTACTGGATCATATTACAATTGAATGATAATACTAGTAGTATGGATATATTACTGACCTTATCATGAAAATTCAATTGTATCCATTCTCATTACTGACCCGCTTGTGGCTTCTATTCGTAGAATGCCTCCTCGACGAGACCCAAATGCTGGGGGTTCGACAAGCGGTAATGATGATGAAATTAACAAGATTGCTCGAGCTATCGCTGTTCACATGAGGGATGTAATCCGGGTATGGTCACTGATATCACCCAGAATCTTCGGGGAAGTACGGGTGATTCAGCCAACAATTCAAACACCAACAATTCTGGAACTGCTAACTTTACTTTCAAGCAGTTCAACGATGCTAAGCCTCCTAAGTACTCTGGTACTGAAGGAGCTACCGGCCTACTGCAATGGCTGGAAAGCATCGAAGACATTCTAGACTTCACTGGATGTCCTGAAAATCTAAAGGTCAAGATGGCCTCGAGTGCATTTCACAAGGGCGCACTCACCTGGTGGAATTCTGAGAAGAACACCAGAGGACGTGAAGTCGCTCTAGCCTTACCATGGGATGGATTCAAGAACTTACTGGTGGAAAAGTTTTGTCCACGTCACGAGCTAAAGAAACTGGAAGTGGAGATGTGGAATCTGGTGCAGGATAGTGGCGAGAATGCCAAGTATACAACTCGTTTTCATGAGTTGTGCATTTTGGTACCACATCTGGTTACTCCTCTATCCCGCAGGATAGAGAAATACATTGAAGGGTTGCCTCTGGTTGTTAGAGGAACTGTCATGGGTAACAACCCCACTACCTTGGAAGCCGCGATTCAACTCGGTGCTACTCTGACCGAGGAGTATGTTAAATCTGGAGTGCTCACCCGAAAGGGATTCAAGAGAGCACAGATTGAGGAAGGCAAGAAGCCTGAACAGCATCACCACAAGAAGAAGAGACAAAAGACAATCAAGAACTTTGCAGCGTTGACTGCGGCTGCACCTACTCATGCTACTCCCCTCACTGCTATGCCCCAACCTGCTAATGTCAGAAAGCAGTATACTGGCCGTTTCCACTCTGCACCAAATGCCAGTATCATCATCTGCCTAGTACTCCATGCAAGAAGTTTCACAAGTGTGGGCGTATGGGACACTTTGCAGCGACTTGTCGATCTGCTCATCTTATTGCTGCAACAACTGCTGCCACAACTTCTGCTGCTACAGGTGGAAGAGCTTGTTACAATTGTGGGGCAGAGGGACACTTCAGAAATCAGTGTCCGAAACTCAACAACAATACTGCTGCGCTCGTGCTTTTGTGATTGGAACTGCTGAAGCACGTGAAGAGCCGGCAGTCATCACGGGTACATTTCTTATCAATGATCACTATGTTCCTATCATATTTGATACTGGTGCTGATAAAAGTTTTATCTCTACTCATACTGCTTCTTTGCTTAATATGCAACTATCCACACTTACTGCTCCCTATACTGTAGAAGTAGCGAATGGTAAAACTATAGTTGTAGATTCCATCATTAATGCTTGTGAGCTAAGATTAAATGACCATCTTTTCTCTATCGATCTCATTCCTATGACTCTCGGAAGCTTTGAAGTTGTAGTAGGAATGGATTGGCTATCTAAGAATAATGCTGAAATCGTATGCTCGGAGAAACTTATTCGAATTCCCCTACCGTCCGGCGAAACGATGATAGTCTACGGTGAGAAACCCTGCCGCGAATTGAAGATTGTATCGTGCATCAAGGCGAGGAAGTATCTGAAGAAGAAATATTATGCATTCTTAGCTCACGTGGTGGAAAAGAAACCTGACAAGAAAGCAGTTGGAGACGTACCGGTTATCAAAGACTATCCAGACGTATTTCCAGAAGACTTGCCTGGACTACCACCAGTCCGACAAGTGGAGTTTAGAATTGATCTCGTCCCTGGAGCAAATCCGGTGGCGAAATCACCGTATCGATTAGCACCGTCTGAGATGCAAGAACTGTCTAGTCAGCTTCAAGAACTTTTAGACAAAGGTTTCATAAGACCGAGTTTCTCTCCATGGGGAGCTCTGGTTCTCTTTGTCAAAAAGAAAGACGGTTCATTTCGTATGTGCATAGACTATCGTGAGTTGAACAAGTTGACAATCAAGAATAGATATCCTCTGCCCAGGATCGATGATCTGTTTGATCAATTACAGGGAGCAACTTGCTTCTCTAAGATTGATCTACGATCCGGGTATCATCAGTTAAGAGTAAATGATGAGGATATACCAAAGACGGCATTTAGGACTCGATATGGACACTATGAGTTTGTGGTTATGCCATTTGGGCTGACCAATGCACCCGCGGTGTTCATGGACTTGATGAATCGAGTCTGTAGGCCTTACTTGGATCAGTTTGTTATCGTCTTTATTGACGATATACTGATTTATTCCAAGTCAGAACGAGAACATGAGGATCATTTGAAGAAAGTCTTGGAACTACTAAGAGAGGAACAACTTTATGCTAAATTCTCAAAGTGTGAATTTTGGCTAAAGGAGGTTCACTTCTTAGGACATGTCATAAACAAAGATGGAATTCATGTAGATCCAGCCAAGATTGAGGCGATTAAGAACTGGACTACTCCATCTACTCCAACAGAGATTCGTTCATTTCTGGGTTGGCAGGTTATTACAGAAGATTCATTGCAAACTTCTCTAAGATAGCCTTGCCACTTACCACATTAACTCAGAAAAGTCAAGCGTTTATATGGGGACAGAAACAGGAAGATGCATTTCAACTTCTTAAACAGAAGTTATGCAATTCCCCTATCCTTAGTCTTCCAGAAGGCAGTGATGATTTCATTGTCTACTGTGATGCTTCAAACCTTGGTCTCGGTTGTGTACTTATGCAACGAGACAAGGTCATTGCTTATGCTTCAAGACAACTTAAGGTTCACGAGAAGAATTACACTACTCATGACCTTGAGTTAGGGGCCGTGGTCTTTGCATTGAAGATTTGGAGACACTACCTGTATGGTACTAAATGTGTTATCTATACAGACCACAAGAGCCTTCAACACATTCTCAATCAGAAAGAACTCAACATGAGACAACGACGTTGGGTTGAGCTTCTAACTGATTACGACTGTGAGATTCGTTACCATCCGGGTAAAGCCAATGTGGTGGCGGATGCTCTTAGTCGCAAGGAACCAGTCAAACCGATTCGTGTAAGAGCCATGGAGATCAACACACAGCCAAACTTGAAAGACTTGATTCGTATTGCACAACAACAAGTAGTAACAGATAATCAACTCAAGACAGACTTGGATTGTGGTATTGAGAAGAAACTAGAACCTCGAGCTGATGGG
This sequence comes from Mikania micrantha, assembly GCA_009363875.1. Classification (NCBI taxonomy): domain Eukaryota; kingdom Viridiplantae; phylum Streptophyta; class Magnoliopsida; order Asterales; family Asteraceae; genus Mikania; species Mikania micrantha. Next base: position 71,334,291 of record CM018691.1, on the reverse strand, counting down.
TTGTTATATCTCAACGGCCGCATTTGGATTCCAAAGTCTGAAGAATTGCGCACACTCATCTGTGATGAGGCTCATAAGTCGCGATACTCAGTTCATCCTGGAGCCGACAAGATGTATCAAGACTTGAGGACATCTTACTGGTGGCCAAGGATGAAGAAAGACATAGCACTGTACGTGGGAAAATGTCTTACATGTTCAAAGGTCAAAGCAGAACATCAAAAGCCTTCGGGACTTCTGCAGCAACCTGAAATTCCTCAATGGAAATGGGAGCAAATTTCCATGGATTTCATAACAAAGTTGCCGAGAACTCCGAGAGGTTTCGATTCGATTTGGGTGATCGTTGATCGACTCACCAAATCTGCTCATTTTCTCCCAATCCGAGAGGATTACAAGATGGAGAAGTTATCCACATTGTACATCAACGAAATCATTGCACGTCATGGTACTCCAACATCAATCATATCTGATCGTGATAGTCGTTTCACTTCTCGCTTTTGGCAATCATTGCAAAAGGCTTTGGGAACGCGTGTTAATCTTAGCACGGCGTATCATCCCCAAACCGACGGCCAAAGTGAGAGGACTATCCAAACACTTGAGGACATGCTCCGTTCTTGTGTCATTGACTTCGGTGGAAGTTGGGACACTCATCTTCCACTCATTGAGTTTTCATATAACAATAGCTATCATACGAGCATTCAATGTGCACCATTCGAGGCTCTATATGGTAGAAAGTGCCGATCACCGGTCTGTTGGACCGAGATTGGTGACTCACAGGTCGTAGGACCAGAACTCATTCAGGAAACATCAGACAAAATCACAATCATTCAGTCACGGCTTAAGGCCGCACGAGATCGGCAGAAGAGTTATGCTGATCGTCGTCAGAAACCGCTTGAGTTTCAAGTTGGTGACCGAGTCTTACTCAAAGTTTCTCCCTGGAAAGGCGTTGTCCGATTCGGGAAGAAAGGGAAACTTGCACCAAGGTACGTTGGACCTTTTGAGATCCTGGAACGGATTGGTCCCGTAGCCTACAAACTCAAACTTCCAGTGGAGCTAAGCAATGTTCATGATACTTTTCATGTATCAAATCTTAAGAAATGCTTGGCGGATCATGATGTTCAGATTCCACTGGAAGACATACAGATTCAGAACAACATGCAATTCATTTAACGTCCAGTCGAGATCATGGATCATGGGGTCAAGAAACTTAAACGCAGCCGTATCCCGATCGTGAAAGTGCGATGGGAGGGCAAACGCGGTGCTGAGTTCACCTGGGAACGTGAAGACCAGATGAAGCTTAAGTACCCTCATCTTTTTACAGTATCTTCGGCTAGTTAATTTCGGGACGAAATTCCCTTAACTAGGGGAGACTGTAACATTTGTGCATATAGTCATGTAGTTGTAAACAGTGTTAGAACAGTGTCTGTTCAGTTTCAGTTCAATCAATGTGTTTCAGTATGTTCATAATGTGTGCTTGTGTGTTACAGGATCTTAGTAGTCAGAAAACAAGTATGTATTATTTATTTACAGTCGATTTCACTAAGCAAGAACAGTAACTTGTTATATCGAAACAGTGGTGGGCAGCGAGAGTGAGCCCTATATATATACTGCGTTCGGTGTAACAGGTTAGTGTTAGTGCGTAGTGTTGAGACGAATATTATGACAATTAATTAATTCACAAGAATCGTAATACGTAAGCGAGACTGAGTATGGTTATGGGTGACGATCCATAATAGTACGAATGTTGAACTTATAATTACGATTAAACGACTTTAAATAATTAATACGATCGAAAAACGTACGCGATTGCGGGTATACACGTAATTGTGAATGTTTAACGATCCGACAACACACGAAGAGTAAAAATAATTATATTAATTATTTTATATTTTACAATTTTGAAACTCATCATTTTAATGAGTTTAACAACTCTTTTTATTTTAAAAACCGCGTAAAATACGCGTTACGTTCCGGAAACGCGAACCGAGCGACCGAAACGGACCCGAACATCACCCGAACTATAAAAGCCTTGAACAAGGCTTATTCTTTCATTTATTACCTCACCAACACTTTCTCTCACTAAAATTCCCGTTCACCCTCTCTCTCTCTAGAAAAACTCACTTTAAACGTTCGTATCTCGTTTATTTCTCAACGGATTTCGTCATTCTTGGTGTCCACGCGTAGCTCTCGACATTCTCTACAAGAAAGTACAGCGGATCCGTGGAATTATCCGGCCAAATCAGAGGTAGGAGCTTGACAAGTTTCGGAAAAATAGGGTTTTCATTGTTGTTTTTGTTCAAACCCGATAAACCGCCGGTCTTAGCACCCCATTTTGATTTCGCACCTCTAGCAAACCTTCTGAGGATGGTACCCACTTAGATCGAGGTCTAGAGACTAGTTTATTAGACGAAGATGATGATGCAGAGAACAGGTTCGTTGGACAGCATGGTGGCCGAACCATTTGATCGGGCGAACCTTGTTGTGGCAAGCTGATGACCAAGACGAACCTATGGTTCGTGGGTCATCACACAAGCGAACCTTATGCATCATTCACGAACCCTGGACAGACCTGGCGAACCTCAGGAAGTACACGAACCTTGCATGGTTCGTGGGGGTCATCAGTCGAACCCTTTTAATGCTCAACGAACCTTACATGGTTCGTTGGATGCTTAACCGAACCATTGTGCATACTACGAACCCTCTTGGACGAACCTTAGCTTCCCATCCAACCGAACCTTCACGGTTCGTGAACCATTTGGGCGAACCTTGGAGACCTTCATTGGATCGACGAACCTTCGGCAAATAGCTTAAAAGGTTCGCTGCCCAAGTTATGGGCCATAAACAATTCCGGCCCAAACAAGGTTCAACCGGCCCAATTTCATTAACACTTGGCCCATAGGTTTCAACTAAGCACAATAGGGTTAAATTGGCTCATTATGGTCTAATTAGCCCGATATTATCTTAGAAACTTGTGTGGGTTACATACACATTAGTGGGCCCAATTAAATTCTTAGGCCTAATCTAAGCCCATTAGGCTCACCATTAACCTAATTGGCCCATGGACTCGGTTTAAGGACCATCATGGTTTCATGGGCTTAAGGCCCAATGTGAGACCCTCGACTATGACAATTGTGAATTGATCATAAATGGGTTAAGTGAGTAACTTAACAATAATCATTAAGATCAATTCACAATCACATGACTTAAAACAATTGGAACATCTTTTATAAATCATAGTAATCAATGGTTATCAAATTCTCAAACGATTATCATTTCATGCATAAGGTTTATGCACAAGAGGAAACATTTCACATTCGTTTCTTGGACCCATGATCAATCAAGAGATTCAAATCATAACATTCAAGTTTTCACAATAATCAATTTCAAGAGAACACCAGTCAATCAACAAATCAAAGTCTATACAATTATAAATCTTATATCTTATGTATGATTACAATGATATAGGAACAAGTTAGAAGTCCTGTTTGCTACTTGCTAACTGTTTAAGTCAGAGTCTACTGCAGACAGGTGAGAACTTTAGCCCCTCTTTTACTGTTTTATAACTGTTTTGGGGTGGAACACGTGATCAAAACCACTATTTCAATCTTGTTTCATTGCACAGTTTATGTGCATTCATAAACATTACAGGTTTATCTTATGAATCCAAGTGATTCTTCAACTGTTTAAGGAAATTGTCAACTGTTTTAAAGGAATTATTTACTATTAAACCCTTATTACTAAAAAGGATTTTATAATGTTTTCTTGAAATGTTTTATAACAGTTTTACTCAAATGTTCTTTTAAAGGATTTTACAAACCCTTTTGTTATAAACCTTGTTATTACACAAGGTCATCACATCATGGTATTCAAAACAAGTGGTTCACAACATGGTATCCAAATCAAGTGGTTCAAAACATGGTATTCAAATTCATTGGTTCAAAACATGGTATTCAAGTCAAGTTGTTCACATCATGGTATTCAAATCAAGAGATTCATTTCATGTTACATAAACAAAGGATTCAACTCGTGGAGTTAAATCCAGGTTTTCAATAAGACATTAACACATCCGGTTAAAGTAAGATTCAGAAAACATGGTGTCCATTGTTGTAAACAAACTTATAAACCCATCAAGTATCATATTCATTAGCGTTAGTACTGGGTGATCACAACAAGGGAAAGCGGACACATTGTTTCTTATCCAGGATGGAGTTAGCTTTTAAATTTGTTTTAAAAGCTAACTGCAGGTCTGGTGTCATTGTTTTCTTATCCAGGATGGAGTTGGCTTTTAAATTTGCTTTTAAAAGCCAACTGTAGGTCTGGTGTCATATGGTTATCAAAACTGCTGACGTATTATCTAACTCCAAACGTGGTTTGGGACTTGATATTATCGGCTGTCGTGCGAACAGTGATTGGACTGTTTACACTCATTTTCTTACTTGGTGTTAGTTTGGGTTGCAGCTCATCCGTGTGAATCTTATGATGCTTTAACTTACCTATGTCTTATATCATATACTCATGTTTACAAATGCTTAAACCTATTGTTCTCACCAACTACGTCTGTAGTTGACAGTTACTTTTCACGTGTTTCAGGTAATCAGGTTTAAGACATTCTCAGGGACAACTAAGGAGACCACTCTGAGATAGAACAAGATGAAGAAACATGCTAGGATGGAATAGAAACTCACTAAATCCTAAATGTTTAATTGTCTTGTTTGGAGTCTTATTTTGTAAACTATATTTTGGGTCTGTAGTTGTCTTACTTTTGGTAGATAGATTGTCTGTAACTAATCAACTGTCTAAACATTATGAAATGTAGTAATCCATTGTGGTTGTTCTTATTCAATACTTGTGCATGATTCAACTGATCATACGTCACCGCACCGTGGATTCCGCACGAGGCGCAGGGGTGTGACAAATGTATCCAACACTTAGAAAGATTTTAAAACTGATGTCCGAATGACGTTGACACGGCCGAATGACGGGGACCGAATAAGTGTGTATTGGTCGAATGAGTTGGGTTGACCGAAAGAACGAGCAACCGAATGAGCAGATGAACGAAAGAACAGTTGGCCGAAAGAGTGGAAGACCGAAAGACCGAAAGAGAGCTATTCACACGGTATTTCGAATGATCGACTCATTTGTACAATCTGGGGTTATCAGCAACAGAAATCGTGATAACTTTTGATTTAAAGTGAATCTAACCACAAAAATTGGTACAGAACTTCAAGACATCATTACTAAGCAATTGGAATGATCGATTTGACAAAACATCCACAAAAACCCACGGATCTATAATGAAACTGTAACTTGAAGGGAAAGGAAGTTATGGTTTTTGAAAATCTCGAACAACCAATGTCAATATGGTAATTTGGATTGAAAATCGAGCAGAATCAAGATCCAATGCTCTGATACCACTTTTTAGGACCTATGGAACCCAAGGAATCAACTCGGTTCCTATGGAGATCTGCTCAATAGCCACAGGAATCGTGCGGAATCCTATTCCAGCATTTTCCAATCGAAAAACACCAAGCCCCGTGGCAATTCGACGACGAGGAGTGAACGTTTTGATCGAAATCGAACACCACGGGGTGAGAATCGAAGTTGGACAACAAGAGTCAGCTCAAAACCTAAGGGTGTGACAAAGAAGTTTACAGGGGTGAGAGGGAGCTCGGAGAGTTATAAATAATCGGTTTGCATATATATATATATAACCTGAACTCATTCGCCTGAATGAGTGGTGCGAATCACTCATTCGGCGAATGGCTCAGCCGAATGAGCTGGTCAACCGAATGAGTCATGTGGATGACTCATTCGTTCGCCGCAGTCATTCTCTAGGCGTTCATTTGCCCGAATGAACTCATTCTTAGGGTCATTCGCACGAATGGGTCTGTATGATTGTCAAAGTCAAACATATATAAACCTTGTAAACTCAAATAAACATATACGAACAATATATAAAGACTAATTTCATTAATAATATCCACTTTATACATCAAATCATACAAAACACTGAACTAGGGACATTCTATGCACTAATAGAGTTTATTCAATTCGTGGTAATCGATGCACATTTTGAATGACCCGTCCTTCCTCTTGACAAATAGGACCGGTGCACCACATGGCGAATGGCTCAGGCGAATAAATCCTTTATAAGGCAATTCTTGTAGTTGACACGCCAATTCTTGTAACTCTGAAGGCGCAAGTTTGTAAGGAGCTTTGGCGACTTGGTTCGCACCAGGTACTAAGTCAATTCGAAATTCAACTTGAAGCTCTGGTGGAATCCCTGGAAAATCATCCATAAATACTTTAGGAAAATCTCTTATCACTGGAAAGTCTTGTATGCTATTGCTTTGCTTCTTCTGTTTCACCACATGTGCTAGAAACGCTATGTATTTCTTCCTAAGGTACTTATGGGCTTTGGTACATAACATCAGCTTAAGGCCTTTACTAGGGGTTTCCTCGAAAACTCTTTAGAGTTTCACTCGAGGGTAAGGGAATACGAATGTATTTCTCATGACAAACTATTTCTGCTTTGTGGGTGGCTAACCAATCCATGCCGATGATAACATCGAAGTTATCAAGATGCATAGGTATAAGATCAATTGGAAAAACGTTATCTTTTAAGTTCACAGTATATCCAATGATAATAGTGTTAATATCAATAGTGTTACTGTCATCCACCCCTACGTTAAACGGTTTGTGTAATTTAGTACATGTACTACCAAGCATATGTTTAAATTCATATGAAACAAAACTCCTATAAGCACCAGAATCAAATAAGATAGATGCATAAGAGTTTTTAATCAGAAACGTACTGTTAATGACATCCTGGTTGGCTTGAGCTGCTGGAGCGTTCAGTTGAAAGTTATGCCTCTCGCCGTCCTTTGGTTATTCCCAGTCAGTCTTGGGCACTGGTTCCTGGAATGACCAACATAACCACACTCATAACAGGATCTCGCCTATGTAGGTGCAGGACGGAATGGTACTGCTTGAAGTGGTTGTGCATGCGGTGTAGGTAATGCAAGCGGTGCTTGTTGCATCCGTTGTGCTTGCGGTGTACTCCTACATGTGTTGGCAAAATGGCCATATTTTCCGCAATTTTTACACATGTGACAAGGTAAGTTAGGAACATTTTTGTATCTACAGACATTACATTGTGGAGTTACCCCAACATAGCATCTGGTGTTGGAGTTGCTTGATGATTGTTGAGTAGCTTAAGCTGCAGAAGTAGTCACAGCAAAGCTTCTTGTTTTTCGCTTACGGCTGCTGCTTTTAAATGAACTAGCTGATTCAGTCTTGACTTCGGTTGAAGTCTCCTTTGCAGCTGTCTTCGTTTCAGTCTTCTTTGTTCCCTTTTGTGTAAGTGTACCAGCCTTCACATGGTTATCCGTCGGTGTAGCAGACAGGAGATTGCAGCCTCCAGAGTGGTAGGGTTGCTAACAAAAACCATGTCTTGAATATGCATAGGTAGACCGCCTATTTATTTCTCTATAGCTCTCTCCAATGGTGTCACAAGATGAGGTGCTAATGAGCTTAGCTCATGAAGGCGGGAACTGTAGATCAAGTTCTCACCACAATCCTGCTTGAGTTCCTAGAACACAGCTTCCAGTTTTCTCATCTTACTGCGAGGACAGAACTCTGTGGTCATCAGAGTTTTAACTTCAGTCCAGATCAGCGCTAGGGCTGCATCAACTCCCGTAGTTTGCTTCTCGCCATTCCACCAAGTTAGTGCCCTCTTTTGGAAAACACTGGTGGCATAGCACACCTTCGGATTCTCGGGGCAATCACTGTTAATAAAGGTGTTCTCAATACTCCATACCACTGCAATGGACAAGTGGCCCCTTCAGCCCCCGTAAAATTTTTTGGGTTATCGGATTTAAAGTGCTAAAGGTGCAAGCAAGTGGGTCCGCACCACCCATGTTCTGGTGGAGAGTCTGGTTGGCTTGATTCAATTGAGTCACCAACCCAGTGATGAGTTTTGCTAACTCTTGCATGCCGGTATTGGCATTGTTGTTGTTAGCATCATCATTGTTTTTGTATTGTCTTCGTTGTTACGGCGCGACGACATGTTTCTGAGGATGATTAGAAACATGTTATTAACGTTTACAACATACAAACTAAGGTCAAATGATTTTATTTTCAACAATCTGGACTACTTATATGGAGCTATATGTGTCTCCTATTTGTTTTCAAACCCATAATAGGGCAATAGTTCATAATGTTATACTAAAGCATAATACCTAGGTCATCCCTATATCCAAACTACATATTCCTACAATGTAAACACTTTTCACCCTATGCTAACACTGACAACCTCCCGATGCAGTGCACTAGTTTATATATAGGGCATAAATAGATTTGACCGCAGTCGCATCATCCGCCGTCCCACTACTGTTGCAATGCACCACGATTATGCCCTTGGTAGAATTTAGTTTATATCATATGTTTCCCAAGTGTTCTACTTCACATCCTTATCCTATGAAGGATAATTATAAGTGAAGTTGTTTTCAAGTTCTCTTGACATCTCGGTTCGCCTAATGTCTAAGTTCACCTAACATCTAGATTCACCTATTTTCTAAGTTCACCTAATGTCTAAGTTCACCTAACATTGAAGCTCCCCTAATGTCTAAGTTTACTAAGTGTTTATATCACCACCATGTGTTCATATCATCACTGAGTGTCATATCACCCCTTCAATATATCTAATAAACGTATTCATAAAATCCTACATTCGTGTTTTCCAAATAAGTTCATCCAATACTTTCCACCAGTAGTTTCCAACATATCCTATCTGAGTTCCTTAATTCTCGATACTAACAGACCCACAATATACCACAAATGGTCTATGTATAGGGCATACGTAGGAATCGGTCGCAACTTATCCAGCCGCCAGCCCACAACCTTTGTAGTATATTACGAGTGCATCTTTGTCCGGTGATTAAGGTTCAATCATCATAAATAAATATTTCCATTATTCCTCAACTCTGACATCCACCCAATGTACTATAAATGGTATATGTATAAAAGAACACAGATGATGATCGTGGTACTGGCAACAAGGAAGGCTCAAGTACAATTTAGTATGTATCTTAGGGGAGCCCGTTGGACAGACAACTACACCAGCTGATAAGGGAAAAGGAAAAGTCCAAGAAGAAGACTTTGTTGATGATTTAATTGTTGATCAAGTTCAAAGTCATGATAACTTAATGATAGATGCTCTTGTAGATATTGATGATGATTATCTTGGATATGATGACCAGGATGATGGAGACTATGTCATGGATGTTGATCCTAGATTAACTGATAAAGGGTATCAACTGGCACCTAGATTTGAAGACACATATGATATTCCTGAGGAGGATATAGATAAAGGGGAATGGTTTCTATTAATGAAGTAAGACACTTGTTTATGGACCTTGACTGGGAGGAGATGATGATGAAAGAAAAAGTTGAAAATATTGAAGTTGCTTGTGTATTACAATCATTTTAAAACTAAGTTAAAGAGAAACAAGTTGCAGCAGAGACTATAATCGAAGATGTACATGAATCTCTAACAACTGCAGAGGTGACTCAAATGGCAAAAGATTATCTTAAATCTTCTCTTCAAAGTCCAATTTTGAAGAAACAATACAAAAATAAAGCCGAATGTATTGGAAAAATTATGGCTTTGAAATTGGAGGCTGAAAGCAATTTTTTATAGTAAAAAGACTTGATGGTGTACAGTAGTTGAAGAAATCAATAAAGAGTTTTCATCATTTCCCTTTATGTGAACTTAGGGTGTTGGTAGAGATTCACCTAATAAATGATGCCAATGATTATATGGTAAGTTTGATTGACAGAATAATAAGAAAACAGGTTTGAACAATGATGTTTGAGTTATTAAAATCTCGGAAATTGAAGAAAATCCTTATAATTGGGAATCCGGATTGGATAACCAGAAACTGGAAGGTACGATACGAATTCAAGACGGTTAAGTATTTAGCTTAGATATTATGAATAACCTCTACTTGTGGTATCTGGACAGTTACAGTTCTGAAGTTATATTTCAACATATAAAAAATAGAGTTGTGCAGAGTGTTTGATCCTATCCATCTGAATAATATTTCATAAGATGACAAGAAGAAGTTACAAATAAAATAGAAACGATTTTATAAGGGTCACAGAGCCGAAGCGATGCAGTTCAAGAAAGTGTTAGATGCTTGTATATAGCACAAGATTTGTGCTGGTAGTCATCTACCTTCTAAGTGGAAGAATGAAGACCAACACTGACTTGTTGCTAAGGGGGAGTTTGCTAGTATCCAGATAACATCAGCCTCAGATGTTGAATTGAAGAACGAATTTTCCGCATAGTCGAAATGAAGACATTTATTGATTTTCTATTAAAATTGTTTAGCTTAGTTTTTTTGTTTGATTTGTATTTTGTTTGTGTTTTGTATATTCTAATTTGACTAGGTATTGGTTTCATCGATACTAATACCATCAATAGTAATACTGTGACAATCACAAAATTTTTGTTCATAAACACTATAGACAACGACCAAATTTCAGGACGAAATATCTTTCAACAAGGTGATGATGTGACACCCAACAATTTCATGTAAATTGCAACACTTACAATTCTTTTTTCCCATTTACACTTCTTGCATTTCATTTAATTAGGTTTAATTAAATGAGTCAAACATAACTCATTGCGAAATAATGGTTCGAGGAATTATCGAATCGTATGTTACACATTGGTTTTGGAAATCAAGTGTGGTAACACAATCACAGTTGCAAAACTATAATTCGAAGAATAATTGAATTGTGCAATACACGCTGATTAGGATTAATCAAGTATGCAAACATCTCGTAAAGACGAACAGAAATGATCATCGGTAATTGAAGGATTTACCGAAACACACATCAGTCTAATTACATGAACGTTGGTGAATAAACATTTCCCTTATTCCTCAACAATGACATCCACCAAATGTACTGTAAATAGTATATGTATAGACAAACACAGATGATGATCATGGTACTGGTAACAAAGTACAATTCAGCAGGTATCTGAGGGGGTGCCCGTTGAACAGAAAACTACACCAGCTGATAAGGGAAAAGGAAAAGTCCAAAATAAGACTTTGTTGATGATTTGATTGTTGATCAAGATCAAAGTCATGATAACTTAATGATAGACGCTCTTTTAGATATTGATGATGATTATCTTGGATATGATGATCAGGATGATGGAGACTATGTCATGGATGTTGATCCAAGATTAACTGATAAAGGGTATCAAGTGGCACCTACATTTGAAGATATAGATGATATTCCTGAGGAGGATATAGATAAAGGGGAATGAAGTAAGAGACTTGTTTATGGACTTTGACCGGGAGGAGATGATGATGAAAGAAAAAGTTGAAAATATTGAAGTTGATTGTGTATTACAATCATTTTAAAACTAATTTAAAGAGAAACAAGTTGCAGCAGAGACTATAATCGAAGATGTACATGAATCTCTAACAACTGCAGAGGTGACTCAAATGGCAAAAGATTATCTTAAATCTTCTCTGCAAAGTCCAATTTTGAAGAAACAATACAAAAATAAAGCCGAATATATTGTTTCTTAATGTTTATCATTAAATATTTATGTTTGATTTGGATTTTAAATGTTCAAATGTGATAACAGACCCATTCGGGCGAATGGCTCTAAGTATGATGCCGTTCGCCGAATGAACGAAGTAGCGAATGACATAGGTGAGCGAATGAGTCATTCGCCGATTGACTCATTCGATTAACTTGTCCATTCGATGGGGTCATTCGCCGAACGAGTTGCTTCGGCTTCTCATTCGGCCAAATGACAACAGTCTATAAATACAAGTCCAAATCATTTCAAACTTAACTTTTTGAGCCCTCTTCCCTAAGAACCCAGAGTCAAAACCCTAGGAGATTAGAGCGGCCATTGCACGTCCAAGTTCGATTCTCAACCCGTGGTGTTCGATTCTCGATCAAACGTCCATCCTACACCTTCGGATCACCACGGTTGCTGTTGGTTTCGATTGGAAAACCCTGGAATAGGATTCTGCACTATTCTAGAGGCTGTCGGGTAGATATACATTGGAACCGGATTGTTTTCGAGCTCCTATCTGGTCCAGCAAAGTGGTATCAGAGCCTTGGCTCTTGATTCTACTCGATTTCCATTCAAAATCATCAGATCTAAGATTGGATTTTCGTAACTTGCTAAAACCCTGAATTCCGTGGTCTCCAAGTCACTGTTTCATTCAAAATCAGTTGGTTTTTGTGGTGTTTTTATCAAAACATTCATCCCAATTAGTTGGTAATCTTGTTATGGTGTTCTGTACCATATCTAGTGCATAGATTTGGTCAAAATCCAAAGTTATTGCGATTTTAGATGCTGAAAATCTCAGATAGCCCGAATGAGCATGGCGGCCGAATAAGTTTTGCCGAATCACTCTCATTCGCCGAATAGCTCCATTCGACAAATTCATTCGGCGAATAGCCCTCATTCGATCTCTCATTCAGCGAATAGCCTCATTCGATCTTTTCATTCGCCGAATAGGTTCAATCGCCCTGCTCATTCTCCCAAACTGTCCTACTCATTCTCATTCACCAGACTTTGTTCATTCGCCTGGTTTATCACATTCGGTCCCCGACATTCGGGATTAGCATACTCATTCGGCCCTGTGATTTGAAATTTTTCTAAGTTTTGGACATTTTTGTTCTTGATTCTATGGAAGACTTGGCACTGATGGCGAATCAGAACCATTGTATTCAGACGTTGCTGCTGACTGAAACTGAGACAGGGAACTCCAATAAAGCTCCCAAGTTGCTATCCTTAGATGATTTTTCGCACTGAAAATACAAATTTGAGATTCACATCAATGGAGTGGATACTAACTTATGGATGATGATTGAAGGAGGTTATCTGAGGCCTCTGAATGAAGATGGAACTCCTATGCTAGTCACACGGATGACTGAACCTCAGAGGAAGCTTTATGATTATGAGAAGAAAGCTTATGCTATTCTGTCTCAGCCCATTGCTACTGATATCTTCCATTAGTTCAGACAATTTACATCCTCCAAGTATTTGTGGGATGCTTTGCAGCAGAGATATGAGGGCAATGTAGCTTTGAAGAATATCAAGTCAAAGGCCTTGAGGAAGGAATTCAACAGCTTCATGTATGTTGGAAATGAATCATTGGATTATCTGATTGCCAGATTTTACCATCTTTTAAGTGAGTTGTTCAATCATCAAGTTAAAACTACAACTCAGGAGAAGATACAATGCCTGGCGGATGCTTTACCTCCTAAGTGGGAGTCATTCTTGATGGTTCTTAAGCAGAATGAGATGATGGCCAACATGGACATCAATGATTTCATCCAGAAGCTTAAGGAGCAAGAAATAGAGAACAAGTGGAAGGCTAAGAGAGTTGCTCAAGTCCAGGATCCCTCTTTGTACTATTCTACTCCGACTTTAGAGAAATCATCTTCTCATGCTCCACTGAAGACTGCTTTTGTTTCTCAGACTACTGAAGCTCCATCTTCCAATCAGATTCATTTCAGTCAGTCATCTTCCTCATCAAGCTCTCAGAAAGAACATCATCAACCAGTTACTAGTATGAAGACAGAGAATTTTGATAAAGTGACTATAGAGATGGCCAAGGAGCACATGGGTCTTTTGTCTACTCTTGTCAGCTCCTATGATGGTTTAGTAGCTGGATAGATTGGCAATCCTTATCTGACCAATGATGATTATTCTCAGATAGACCCAGATGATATGGAAAGAATATATATCATGTAGGCTCTGGCCAGTGCCGTCAGAAGAGCTAAGGAGTTTGTGAAAAGAACAGGAAAGGATATTAATCTAAACAAGGATTCTATGTTTGGATTTGATATGGCATCTGTCACCTGCTACAATTTTGGTGAGAAAGGCCATTTTGCCAGGTAGTGCAAGCAACCAAGGAAAGGTGGAAACAAGAATCCCTTTCAGCATCAGAAATCTTCTGCTGCAAATTCAGAAAGGAGACTTGTTCCTATTAATCCTCCTGCTAAGGCTAATTCTGATAAGGGGGAACAGGATAAAGCATGTATAGCTGAGATTCAGAAGTTGGATGATTCAAGTGAAGAGAGCATTTTAGGAGAAGCACAGATCAGTATAGAAGACACATCACGTTTAGAGTCAGAAAGCATATCAGACTCAGACACTGAAGCTGATTCTGATGCTGATATTGAAGATTCAGTTACTCAGTTTGCTTTGATGGTGAACTCATCTGCTACTCCTACTGCATCTTCACAGTCTGATCAGGTATCTGATGAATGTTCTTCTTATAATTCTAGATGTTTTAATTGTGTCGATCTTGACAGCAAAGTCCTTGCTTATCAGAAACACATTGCTGACTTGATCAGTGATCTCAACAATGTATTGAGGCAAACAAAGTTTTAAAATCTAATGAAAAAGATTTTCAAGCTAAAATTGAACTCTTAAACAGACAACTTCATGAGGCTGAGATTCCTGTTCTGAACAAGCAAGATGCTATCACTTTTTATCTCAATACCATCAATGAGATAAAGAAGAAATTAGCCATAGTCGAGTGTGACTAAGAGACCTTAGGTCAAAAGCTCAAGAGCTATGAAAGCTCTTCATATATCATTGAGCACATGATGAGTAAGAGTACTGATCAGAAGGGTAAGGGAAAAGTGAACTATCAACAATGTCCTCCACCAATCTTGAACACCTTTGTCAAATCTCCAGATGACAAAGATGTAAAAGATTTCCAAGTTAAAACTCCATTAGTAATTGATCCAATTGGGATGATTACTGATGAGGGTTCCTCCTTGTCAGAGGAATCTTTTGTGGAGGGAATTGTTGAAGATTGGGTCTCAGATTCCGAGGATGAATCTGATGATTCATCAGATTGTGTTACTGTTCAGAATCAGGCACCAGTTGTCATGAAAGGCGACCCAATCTCATCTTCAAAAATTTATCAAGCTTTAGGCTTTGTGAAAGCTTCAAAAGAAAATGAAGCTTGTGTATCTAAAAAGATTGAAAATCTTGTTCCTGATGGAAAAAAGGGTTTGGGTTTTAATCGGAACAAGGCTAAAACAAATGTTTTTAAACCACAAAGGCAATCCTTTTCTAAATTAAAACATTTTCATAGAAAGGGTGACAAAGTTTGTTTTGAGTGTGGTGCACCTGGACACATAGTTAGATGTTGTCCACAGTTGATCAGACCAAAGGTTGCACCACCCAGAAAACAAAATCAGATTTTTGTCAAAGCTGTCAAATCTGAATCTAAGTCAACTCAAGTAAAACCCAAGCAACCAAATCAGGTTAAATCTTTGGACAGGCGTAAAGGGAAACTAGAGAACTTGGATGTTCCCAAATTGATCAATGTTCATCAAGCAAAGTCATCATCCATTTATCTGAAAAACTCTTTCAGTAAAAACTTAGTATGGAAGGTCAAGTCTTCTGAGACTTCAGTTTCACCCAAGGCTATCCTGAATGGTAAATGGATCCATGTTTGGATCCGAGGCTCGTTGGGTCAACCCAAGACTGTAAAGGCTTGGGTTCCCAAAATGAACTAATTGTTTATGTTTGTGCAGGTTGCCCCAACAGCTGCTCTTGACAGCCCTTGGATCGTTGATAGTGGGGCTTCTAGGCACATGACTGGTGACATTTCGCTGCTCACCAATGTTAATTATGTTCGAGGTGGTTACGTAGCGTTTGCTGGTGACAAAGGCGGGTTCATAACAGGAGAGGGTATTCTGTCAAATGGCCAAGTTTTTTTCGACAAAGTCAGATATGTGAAGCAGTTGGAGAATAATCTTCTTTCAGTGTCACAGATCTGTGACAAGTAGTATAAAGTTCTTTTTGATGACTCCAAATGCTACAACCTCAAGCAAGGTGTGACTATTCCTGAAGATTGGATTTTGATGTCAGCTCCCAGAAAGCAAGACTTGTATTTACTCAACATGGCCACAGCTTCAACTACATCCTCCACAGCTTCATGTTTTATTTCAAAGGCAATTGAGAAAGATTCAATTCTTTGGCATAAGAGGATGGGTCATTTGAGTCTACGCAAGATGAATCACTTGGTACACAACAATTTGGTTGAGGGGGTTAGTCTGAAGAATTTCAAGCTGTCTGATGTCTGTGTATCCTGCAAGAAGGGAAAGCAGACCAAGCAGTGTCACAAGCCAAAGAAGTATCATTCAATCACTGTTCCACTTGAGCTTCTCCATATGGATTTATTTGGTCCTGTTAACAGCAAGAGTATAGCTGGAGATCAATACTGTCTCGTCATAACTGATGAATATTCCAGATACTCTTGGGTTTTCTTTCTAAAGGAGAAATCTGAAACGTTTGACTGCATTCAAGTGTTGGTTAAAAAAGTCGAATCTCTCTATAAGCTCAAGATTCGTATGCTTAAAACCGACAATGGGACGGAGTTCAAGAACCATAACATGGAGAACTTTTGTAATGCACGGGGAATTATTCAACAATTTAGTGCTCCGTATGTCCCTCAAATGAATGGTGTTGCTGAGAGGAAGAACAGAACTTTGATTGAGGCTGCGAGGACGATGCTTGCTGATTCATCACTTCCAGTTCAGTTCTGGAATGAAGCTGTAGCAAACGCTTGCTACACACTGAACCGGGTTTTGATAGTGAAGAGACATGGGAAGAATTGCTTTGAACTACTTCACAACAGAAAACCAAATCCTAAGTATCTTGAACCTTTTGGTGCAGCGTGCACGATGCTTAAGAAACATGAGCAGGGCAAGTTTAATGAGAAGGTGGAAGAAGGGTATTTTCCTGGGTACAACACTCCTAATAAAAGGATCTATAACAGATCAACTCTGAACGTGGAGGAGTGGTACCATGTTGATGTTCAGAGACACACCATGCCTCCACCTGGAAAGGGTCCAGACTGGATGTTTGACTATTCCGACCTTTTCGACTCATTCAATATACCTCCCAAGTACTCAGATAAATATGTTGTTGTTCAAATGATGTATGATGCACAAAATGCTCCTGATGAACCAGTGCAACCTTCATCTACTTCAATTCCCACAGAACAGACAAATGATGATAGCTCAGACACAGATGACAATCTCGTTCAGCCTGCTGCCCCCGAACCAGATGTTGATAATCTTGCACCGGATCTTGAGGATTTGAATCTGAACAACCTAGATCCACAGGTTGAAGTTCCTCCTCATCCTGTCAGAAGAATTAATCGTATTCATCCTCAAGAAAACATCATTGGAAGTCCATTGGATTGGGTTAAGACAAGAAACCAGCTCTATTTAGGAGGACTTGCAGACATTCTTGATTTTGCAGATGTAAGCTTTTCTGTCCATTCCTGCTTCATCTCCCAAGTTGAACCGTGAACCGTCACTGAAGCCTTAAAGGAAGAATCATGGGTTGATGCCATGCAAGAAGAACTCCTGCAATTCAAGAAATTAGGTGTCTGGCAACTTGTTGACAGACCATAAGGTGCAAAAGTTATAGGCACCAGATGGGTTCTTCATTGAAAAAAGGATGATCATGGGATCATTGTGCGAAACAAGGCACGTCTGGTGGTTCAAGGATTCAGACAGATTGAAGGATTGGATTACAATGAAGTGTTTGCACCGGTTGCTCGACTTGAAGCAATTCGTATTTTCTTGGCATATGCATCCTTTAAGAAGTTTAAAGTCTATCAAATGGATGTCAAGAGTGCATTCCTTCACGGTGTGATTAGTGAATAGTGTATGTCAGTCAACCTCCCGGATTTGAGGATCCATTGCATCGTGACAAAGTCTACAAGCTAGACAAGGCTTTATATGGATTGCATCAAGCACGGAGAGCATGGTATGAGACACTATCCACTCACCTTCTGAACAACGGGTTCAGAAGAGGTGTCATTGACTGTACACTGTTTATTCGAGAAAAGGATGGTGATATACTCTTGGTGCTAGTCTATGTGGACGACATCATCTTTGGTTCCACGAATGATAGTCTGTGCAAGGAATTTGAGACGGTTATGCAGGAGAAGTTCGAGATGAGCTCAATGGGAGAGATGAAATTTTTTCTGGGTTTACAGGTGGATCAGTCTGAGGCAGGGATCTTCATTCATCAGACAATATATGTTGGTGACATACTGAGTCGGTTCAGTATGTTGGATGCGAAACCTGCTGGTACCCCACTGGCTGTCAATCACGGGATTACACCAGATGAAAAGGGGGAGTTAATCGATGCCACTCTGTACAGAGGAATGATTGGATCTCTGATGTATCTCACTGCTTCTCGGCCAGACATCATGTTCGCCACATGCTTGTGTGCTCGTTATCAATCAAAACCATGAGTATCACATCTCATTGCTGTGAAGAGGATTATGCGTTATCTGAAGGGTACTTCTGATCTTGGCTTATGGTACCCAAATGATGATAACTTTGAGCTTACTGCATATAGTGATTCAGATTATGGTGGATGCAAGAGAGATTACAAATCAACATCTGTGGGATGTCAGTTCTTTGGAATTCGATTGATTACCTGGTAGTGCAAGAAGCAGACGTCAGTGTCTACTTCAACTTGTGAAGCTGAATACATTGCTGATGCTAGTTGCTGTTCTCAAATCATCTGGATACAACAGCAACTCAGGGACTATGGGTTACATTTTTCTAACACTCCTATCTATGTTGATAACACTGCTGCCATAATTGTCACTATGAATCCGGTTCAGCACTGGAAAACCAAACACATTGATATCAAATATCACTTCATACGTGATTGTTTTGAAAAGAAACTCATCGATGTTGTTAACATACACACCGATCACCAGAAAGCCGATCTTTTTACAAAAGCTTTTGACAAACCCAGATCTTTATATCTGTTATCGGCTAATGGTGTTTTTCAAAAGGATGAAGTCCTTCCATCATCTGAAACTACCAAATGATCATCGATTTTCTTAGTTAGTTTCATTTTATTTATTTTTTTTTATTATTTTTCATTGTTAATTTTGTTTGTTATTTTATTTCTTTAATGAAAAACTCAAAAAGATTTTATGTTTTAGGTTTTTAGGGGGAGAGAAAGCATGTTAATTGAAACCAAAAACATTTAAAACATTTTGAAAAATAAAAAAACAATTAAAAATCATAAAAATGAGAAAGACTTCTTTGAGAAAGTGATGTGTTAACCTATTATGTCTTAAAAGCTAAGTTGAATGTGTAAGCTGAAAACACATGAGAATTGTGAATAGATGTACTAATAGGCTGACTTTACAAAATGCATAGACCGTTTGTGATAACTTAAAAAATCTGATTTGTGGGATTTGGTTTAGAAAATCAGCTAAGTGAGAAATAGTTTATGACTCAAATCAGGCATACACCTGATATCATAGGATCTAATAAGGTTTCCAATGATTCATGAATTCAAGTCTGTATACGTGCCAAATTACTGGGACGAACCTAGTTGAAGCCGTCAATTCAGATAAGAATGATTGAATCACAATAAAATAAAAATCAAGCTGCTATTAAGCTTGTAAAAATACAAAAATAAAATAAGTTCGATTCCATACACGTGCCATATTGCTTTGTAAAGTCCTAGCTGAAGCCGTCCATTTGGATAGAACAAGTCAATCATGTCAACACAGGTCTGTATATGTGCCATACTACTTTGTAAAGACCTAGCTGAAGCTGTCCATGAGAATGTGTTGATTGTGAGAGACAAAAAAAATTACAAAAAGAAAATAAGTTGGAACCTTATACAATTTATGATGATGTGTATAGATGAGTTAAAAAATGCTTTTGATATTAGCTGAATAAATAAAATAGGTAACTCAGTCAGAAAACATGAGTAATCATCAAATTTGTTTAGAAGTTTTGTATTGAAAAGCTTAAATTGGACAGATATATCAGTAATCATATCACAAGACAAATGTGTCTGAAGTGAATCATTCAGTAATGCTGATTTGATATGATGAGGAGTTTGCACCAGTTTCTCAACAGACTTCTCACAAAAATATGTCTTTCTTTGTCTTTAGTTGTTAGTTATCTTTAGTTGCTAGTTGTATTTTGTTTTAGAAAAACACAAAAAGAGTTTCTATTTTTCGAAATTTGTTTTAGATGATCATTTGTAGGTTCAAATGTCTGCCTAATCTGAATCCTAAACCAATCAGACTTATCTTCATAAATGGCATCTGTTTTACTGATCATAATGTCAAATCTTGGAATCATTTTGTGTTTTGTGAGTGAAAATTCTCATTCGGACGAATGAGTAATCAGAATGGACGATTCGACCGAATGACTTCATTCGGCAAATGAGTCATTCGGCGAATGACTCATGACAGAAGGAATACACTCGCTGGTCTCATTCGGCGAATGTATATGTTATTTGAATTTCATTCGCCGAATGTCTATCGAAGGAAAACATCTCATTCGCCAGTTTCATTCGACGAATGACTAACCCTATATAAACATTCAATCGCCCGAACTACCTCATTCTCCAAAATTCTCATTCGCCCGAAATACCTTCTCTCTTCGGTCCACCTTTTTCTCGTGATTTCTTTTGATCCAACTACTGATATCTTTGCTTCTTATTGTCTCAGGTATACTTGGATCCAATATCGTAGATTTTTGACCGTGGAATCATCGAAAACCATTCAAAATTTGGGGTTTTAGGGTTTTAGAATCGCCTTTTAAATTGATGACTAAATCGAACTCTAAATCACCTAATGTCTTTACTAAAAGGCCTAATCGGTGGTCTCTGAATGTGTTGATATGGTTTTTGTGAATTGATTTGAACATCTTTTCAAATGGAGTTTGAATTTGAACTGACACCCGAATGACGCCATTTGGCGAATGGCTCATTCGGCGAATAAAGCTCATTTGACGAATGACTCATTCGGTGAATAGGTCATTCGGCGAATGGGTCATTCGATCAATTTGCTCATTCGACCAATGAGCTCATTCGACCAATTCAACTTCATTCGGCCAAAATGTTTCAAATGATTCTTTCATCTGATTTCAATCTTTTGTGCAACTAAATTGTACTAACATGTATTTTCTCTGTTTTTCAGTGTGGTAGGATACAATTCGGTGACCAAGAACAACATATGTGCCCACCTGGATCTCAACACGCCTAATGCCCGACATTTCACTGAGATTATCACATTTTTGAGGCGTTCCAGGATTTTTACTGCCATCTCTACTATGCATGTGCCATATCATTCTCACCAGTAGGACTTCTGGTCGTCTGCTGATTTTGACTGTGAAGCTGAGCCTCCTGTTATTCGAGGCAAAGTACATGGACATGATGTTGTTATCTCTGCTGAGCACATCAAGAGAGTATGTGGATTCCAAGATACACCAGATCAACCATATCTGCTCGATCGATATTTAGTTCGTGGCTGCTTCATGAGATGCAAGTACGAAGGTGATCTTGGAGCTGGAATCCTCAACAAAGCCTACATGTCTCCGCAGTTCAAGTATCTAGCCCATGTGCTTATCCACTGTCTTGGGTCTAGGAGAGGTGGATTCGATGATATGAGGGAGACTATACAGTGTGCCATCGTCGCCCTAGTGCTGAACCGACCATTCAATTTCTCAGAGATGGTCTTCTCACACATGAAGGAGAATGTGACACTCAAGGGAGACAAGAAATTTCTTATGTATCCTCGGTTTCTCCAGCAACTGATTGATGCTCACTTCCTGATTTGCCAAATGTTACTGCAGGCATTATTCGATTGGAGCACATGAATGATATTACTCTTAACAGAGTAATGTCATACAGAGGCAAGGATAGGAAGCCTACCGTTCGCTCATTGTTTGGTCATCTTTTAAGGCCTGATTACATAGCCCCAGTGGGTAGGAGATGGAGGCATGATGATTCAGATTCTGAGGTGGAGGACATTATTGTTCCTGATGATGGTGGTGATGATGGTGATGGTGCAGGTGGTGATGGTGATGATGGTGCAGGTGATAGTGTTGCTGGTGTTGGTATTAGTGTGAGTACAGTTGTTATAAGCACTGTACCTGCAAGCACTGTTGGTGTGAGTGCTACTATTGATGAGATTATCTCTACCGCTGCTGTGAGCATGGTTGAGGCTGGTGGTACGAGTGTTGGTGGTGGAGTTGGCATGTCTACTGCAGAGGGAGAGGATGTTGATATTGATTCTTTGTTAGAGTTAGATTTCATGGCTACCTCTACAGCCACTGTATCTACTCCTTTTGATATGACTGGTATTACATCTGTAGAGGATAGAGAGGATTCTGATGATTCAGAGAATGTTGGTGGTGAGGCTGGAGGTGAAGGTGCTGAAAGCTCAGATTCAGAAGATACACCTGATGATGAGTTTGAGAATGTGTGGATAGGAGGGAGACTGATGAAGAAGAGAAAGAAAAGGAGCGAAGCTGAACTTGAAGAGATCACCGATCCTTCATTTATTCCAGAGTTTGATGTGTCTCCTCCTCCTCGTACTTCTACCTCAACATCTTCAGCAGCCGTGACTGTTGCTGCTGCAACTCAATCCACTTCATCTCTCGCAGGCAGGAGGAAAAGATCAAGATTTATGTTCCAAAGACGGTCAGAACTGTCAGTTGCTGCCACCACTACTGTTACATCAGTGGTTGCAACTGCAGTTTCTTCACTGATCAGGTCAAGGATTGTGCCTACACGTGCTACCATAGCCCCTCTGACCACCTCCATTACTCAGGCACCTGTCTACACTGCTGCATCTGCTTGTCCTTCCATCATTCGTTCTGATGTTATTATACAAACTGTTTCAGTCGTCGAGCGGTTGAGTAAATGATCAGGATGCCTTATTACTACAGGCTGCTGATCAACGAGCTGATCTGAGAGCTCGTTCTGCTCAACAAGAGGAGCACTTGCTGAAATATATTGATGAGCATAATCGGTTGGCCCTGACTGCCACTGGTTTCAATGAGAGAATCCTGCTCTTAGAAGCTGAGAACGCCAGACTTGCCGAACTGGTTGAAAGTTCCAAGGAAGGCACTCCAAAAATTAAGGGTTCTGCAGCAATTTCCGATGAATCAGACAAGGAAGAGAAAGAGGAAGAAGAAGAAGAAGATGAAGAGTCTGAGGAAGAAAAGGTTGATTATGAGGAGTCAGAGAAAGATGACGACTCTAATGATGATGATCAGGATGAATTTGGGAGTGGGTCTACTGGATCTTCAAGTTCTGATGGTGATGATGAACAAGCCCCTCCTCCTCCTGAGATTCGTACAAAGACAAAGCACGACAAGGGTACTAAAGCTCCTTCTCCTCCTCCTGCTCAGAGAGAAGAACCCACAGCTGCTGAGGAAGTCGAAGCTGTGCCATTGAGACGTCGTTTAGATGAGACTTTGACGATGATATTAGACACCCAGGGCATCATACAGCACTCAGTAAGCTATGACAAAGAAGACGGGGAAATCATTCATTGTTTATCTAAGGAGCAGATAGCAGAGTTATTTAGGTTGAATCATGACGAGGTAGTGATCGAGGACACCACAACTCCAGTTTTTGATGAGCCGTCTCAAGAAACTTTTGATGATGTTGATGAAGTCATTCTGGAAGACATAACTGAAGAGGAATATCCCAAGTATACATCAGCTGAAGATGAACTGCCAACTTTCACTGATCTGTTTGATCAAGCTATTGAAGAAATGCTGAGCAGATACTTAGAAGAACAAGTTGAGAGTAGTAAGGCTGCAGCTGATGACATCAAACAGTGAAGAAGAATGGAAAGCGTACTGGGAGATCCTAAAGAAGGAAAGCAATATGAAGATGCCAGCTACGCACACCAAGTTGTATAGGACCAAAGGCTACAAAGCTAGAGGTCAGATTCTCAGCTGGGCATACTTTCATGAGTTAGGATGCTATGCAGTAAAGAGAGAAAGAGGAATTGATTACTTCAAACATCCACATGACTTCAAGACGCTGCCAGGATTTGAAGTCAATCAGATTGCGAGCTTGAAGATGTTATACAACGATGGCTCAGGGATGTCAGCTTGGTTCTACAGACAAATTTAGTTTGAGTACAGAAAGAGGTGGTTGAAGTTCAGGCCTCAGCAACCTGAACGATACTACTTGCCAGAAATAGATGGAGATACCCAGAAGCATAAGATTATTATGATGTGGCTTCCTCCTAAAGTCATGAAGAAGATTCCGTTAAGGAAGATGCCTCAAGACTTTATCGAGGGCTTCCGATGGTGGTACTACGACGGACGAACTGGAGAAGCTGTGATAATGATGTGCAAAGAGAAGAAGTGGGAGACCGAACGTATTTTTGAGCAAATGTGGTTGACCGATCTGTCTCGCAATGATGTCATGACTTTGTACTTTCCTCAGATGTTTTTCGATGTTGCTAAGATAGAGCAAGCCATGCAGTTCATGAGAGTCATTCGTATCTGTATGGTATTGAAGATTCATGCAGGAGCATACCAGAAAGCTATCTCTAACAAGCTCTTCAAGAAAGACACTTCCAATGATTGAACTAGGTCCAAGGGGGAGTTTGTAGATGCATTTAATGTCCCCAATTCGAGTTTGTATTATCCATTATGTATAAAGTTTATGATATTAATGGAAGTTGTCTTTCGATATTGTTTCTTAATGTTTATCATTAAATATCTATGTTTGATTAGGATTTTAAATGTTCAGATATGATAACAGACCCATTCGGGCGAATGGCTCTAAGTATGAAGCCATTTGCTGAATGAACGAAGTAGCGAATGACATAGGTAAGCGAATGAGTCATTCGCCGAAGGAGTCATTCGATTAACTTGTCCATTCGATGGGGTCATTCACCGAATGAGTTGCTTCGGCTTCTCATTCGTCTGAGTGACAACAGTCTATAAATACATGTCCAAATCATTTCAAACTTAACTTTTTGAGCCCTCCTTCTTCCCTGAGAACCCAGAGTCAAAAACCTAGGAGATTAGAGCGGCCGTTGCACGTCCAAGTTCGATTCTCAACCCGTAGTGTTTGATTCTCGATCAAACGTCCATCCTACACCTTCGGATCACCACGGTTGCTGTTGGTTACGATTGGAAAACCCTGGAATAGGATTTCGCACTATTCCAGAGGTTGTTGGGTGGATATACATTGGAACCGGATTGTTTCCGAGCTCCTATCTGGTCCTACAAAACAGAATTCTTCTTTTAAAATTTAGCTTAGGTATTATGAATAACCTCTACTTGTGGTATCTAGACAGTTAATGTTCTGAAGTTATATTTCAAGATATAAAAAAATGGAGTTGTGCAGAGTGTTTGATCCTATCCATCTGATTAATCTTTCAAAAGATGACAAGAATAAGTTACAAATAAAATAGAAACGATTTTATAAGGGTCACATAGACGAAGCGATGCAGTTCAAGAAAGTGTTAGATGCTTGTATCGAGCACAAGATTTGTGCTGGTAGTCATCTACCTTCTAAGTGGAAAGAATGAAGACCAACACTAACTTGTTGCTAAGGGGGAGTCTGCTAGTATCCTGATAACATCAGCCTCAGATGTTGAACTGAAGAACGAATTTTCCGCATAGTCGAAGTGAAGACATTTATTGATTTTGTATTAAAATTGTTTAGCTTAGTTTTTTTTGTTTGATTTGTATTTTATTTGTGTTTTGTATATTCTCATTTGACTAGGTGCTGGTTTCATCGATACTAATGCCATCAATAGTAATACCGTGACAATTAGAAAATTTTTGTTCATAAACACTACAGACAACAACCAAATTTCAGGACGAAATTTCTTTCAACAAGGGGATGATGTGATACCCGACAATTTTAGGTAAATTGCAACACTTACCATTCTTTTTTCACATTTATACTTCTTGCATTTTATTTAATTAGGTTTAATTAAGTGAGTCAAACATAACTCATTGCGAAACAGTGGTTCGAGGAATTATCGAATCGTATGTTACACATTGGTTTTGGAAATCAAGTGTGGTAACCCAATCACAGTTGCAAAACTATAATCCGAAGAATAATTGAATTGTGCAATACACACTGATTAGGATTAATCAAGTAGGCAAACATCCCGTAAAGACGAACAGAAACGATCATCGGTAATTCAAGGATTTACCGAAACACACATGAGTCTAATTACATGAACGTTGGTGAATAAATATTTCCCTTATTCCTCAACATTGACATCCACCCAATGTACTGTAAGTGGTATATGTATAGACAAACGCAGATGATGATCATGGTACTGGTAACAAAGAAGGTTCAAGTACAATTCAGCAGGTATCTCAGGAGGAGCCCGTTGAACAGAAAACTACACCAGCTGATAAGGGAAAAGGAGAAGTCCAAGAATAAGACTTTGTTGATGATTTGATAGTTGATCAAGATAAAATTCATGATAACTTAATGATAGACGCTCTTGTAGATATTGATGATGATTATCTTGGATATGATGATCAGGATGATGGAGACTATGTCATGGATGTTGATCCAAGATTAACTGAAAAAGGGTATCAAGTGGCACCTGCATTTGAAGATATAGATGATATTCCTGAGGAGGATATAGATAAAGGGGAATGGTTTCTGTTAATGAAGTAAGAGACTTGTTTATGGACCTTGACTGGGAGGAGATGATGATGAAAGAAAAAGTTGAAAATATTGAAGTTGATTCTGTATTACAATCATTTTAAAACTAATTTAAAGAGAAACAAGTTGCAGCAGAGACTATAATCGAAGACGTACATGAATCTCTAACAACTGCAGAGGTGACTCAAATGGCAAAAGATTATCTTAAATCTTCTCCTCATAGTCCAATTTTGAAGAAACAATACAAAAATAAAGCTGAATGTACTGGAAAAATTATGGCTTTGAAATTGGAGGATGAAAGGAATTTTTTATAGTAAAAAGACTTGATGGTGTACAGTACTTGAAGAAATCAATAAAGAGTTTTCATCATTTCCCTTTATGTGAACTCAGGGTGTTGGTAGAGATTCGCCTAATAGATGATGCCAATGATAATATGGTAAGTTTGATTGAGAGAATAATAAGAAAAAAAGGTCTGAACAATGATGTTTGAGTTAATAAAATCTCGGAAATTGGAGAAAATCCTTATAACTGGGAATCTGGATTGGATAACCAGAAACTGGAAGGAACGATACGAATTCAAGCCGGTTATGTGTTTAAAGAGAATTCTTCTTTTAAAATTTAGCTTAGGTATTGTGAATAACCTCTACTTGTGGTATCTGGACAGTTACAGTTCTGAAGTTATATTTCAAGATTTAAAAAAATGGAGTTGTGCAGAGTGTTTGATCCTATCCATCTGATTAATCTTTCATAAGATGACAAGAAGAAGTTACAAATAAAATAGAAACGATTTTATAAGGGTCACATAGACGAAGCGATGCAGTTCACGAAAGTGTTAGATGCTTATCTAGCACAAGATTTGTGCTGGTAGTCATCTACCTTCTAAGTGGAAAGAATGAAGACCAACACTGACTTGTTGCTAAGGGGGAGTCTGCTAGTATCCTGATAACATCAGCCTCAGATGTTGAACTGAAGAACGAATTTGCCGAATAGTCGAAGTGAAGACATTTATTGATTTTGTATTAAAATTGTTTCGCTTTGTTTTTTTTGTTTGATTTGTATTTTGTTTGTGTTTTGTATATTCTCATTTGACTAGGTGCTGGTTTCATCGATACTAATACCATCAATAGTAATACCGTGACAATCAGAAAATATTTGTTCATAAACACTACAGACAACAACCAAATTTAAGTGGTATACGTATAGACAAACGCAGATGATGATCACGGTACTGGTAACAAAGAAGGTTCAATTACAATTCAGCAGGTATCTCAGGAGGAGCCCGTTGAACAGAAAACTACACCAGCTGATAAGGGAAAAGGAGAAGACCAAGAATAAGACTTTGTTGATGATTTGATTGTTGATCAAGATCAAAGTCATGATAACTTAATGATAGACGCTCTTGTATATATTGATGATGATTGTCTTGGATATGATGATCAGGAAGATGGAGACTATGTCATGGATGTTGATCCCATATTAACTGATAAAAGGTATCAAGTGGCACCTACATTTGAAGATATAGATGATATTCCTGAGGAGGATATAGATAAAGGGGAATGGTTTCTATTAATGAAGTAAGAGACTTGTTTATCGACCTTGACTGGGAGGAGATGATGATGAAAGAAAAAGTTGAAAATATTGAAGTTGGTTGTGTATTACAATCATTTTAAAACTAATTTAAAGAGAAACAAGTTGCAGCAGAGACTATAATCGAAGATGTAGATGAATCTCTAACAACTGCAGAGGTGACTCAAATGGCAAAAGATTATCTTAAATCTTCTCCTCCAAGTCCAATTTTGAAGAAACAATACAAAAATAAAGCTGAATGTAGTGGAAAAATTATGGCTTTGAAATTGGAGGATGAAAGCAATTTTTTATAGTAAAAAGAATTGATGGTGTACAGTACTTGAAGAAATCAATAAAGAGTTTTCATCATTTCCCTTTATGTGAACTCAGGGTGTTGGTAGAGATTCGCCTAATAGATGATGCCAATGATTATATGGTAAGTTTGATTGAGAGAATAATAAGAAAAAAGGTCTGAACAATGATGTTTGAGTTATTAAAATCTTGGAAATTGAAGAAAATCCATATAATTGGGAATCTGGATTGGATAACCAGAAACTGGAAGGTACGATACGAATTCAAGCCGGTTAAGTGTTTAAAGAGAATTCTTCTTTTAAAATTTAGCTTAGGTATTATGAATAACCTCTACTTGTGGAATCTAGACAGTTACAGTTCTAAAGTTAAATTTCAAGATATAAAAAAATGGAGTTGTGCAGAGTGTTTGATCCTATCCATCTGATTAATCTTTCATAAGATGACAAGAAGAAGTTACAAATAAAATAGAAACGATTTTATAAGGGTCACATAGACGAAGCGATGCAGTTCCCGAAAGTGTTAGATGCTTATCTAGCACAAGATTTGTGCTGGTAGTCATCTACCTTCTAAGTGGAAAGAATGAAGACCAACACTGACTTGTTGCTAAGGGGGAGTCTGCTAGTATCCTGATAACATCAGCCTCAGATGTTGAACTGAAGAACGAATTAGCCGAATAGTCGAAGTGAAGACATTTATTGATTTTGTAATAAAATTGTTTAGCTTAGGTTTTTTTGTTTGATTTGTATTTTGTTTATGTTTTGTATATTCTCATTTGACTAGGTGTTGGTTTCATCGATACTAATACTATCAATAGTAATACTGTGATAATTAGAAAATTTTTGTTCATAAACACTATTGACAACAACCAAATTTCAGGACGAAATTTCTTTCAACAAGGGGATGATATGACACCCGACAATTTCATGTAAATTGCAACACTTACAATTCTTTTTTCACATTTACACTTCTTGCATTTCATTTAATTAGGTTTAATAAAATGAGTCAAACATAACTCATTGCGAAACAATGGTTCGAGGAATTATCGAATCGTATGTTACACATTGGTTTTGGAAATCAAGTGTGGTAACACAATCACAGTTGCAAAACTATAATTCGAAGAATAATTGAATTGTGCAATACACACTGATTAGGATGAATCAAGTATGCAAACATCTCTTAAAGACGAACAGAAACGATCATCGGTAATTCAAGGATTTACCGAAACACACATGAGTCTAATTACATGAACGTTGGTGAATAAATATTTCCCTTATTCCTCAACATTGACATCCACCCAATGTACTGTAAGTGGTATACGTATAGACAAACGCAGATGATGATCACGGTACTGGTAACAAAGAAGGTTCAATTACAATTCAGCAGGTATCTCAGGAGGAGCCCGTTGAACAGAAAACTACACCAGCTGATAAGGGAAAAGGAGAAGACCAAGAATAAGACTTTGTTGATGATTTGATTGTTGATCAAGATCAATGTCATGATAACTTAATGATAGACGCTCTTGTATATATTGATGATGATTGTCTTGGATATGATGATCAGGAAGATGGAGACTATGTCATGGATGTTGATCCCATATTAACTGATAAAAGGTATCAAGTGGCACCTACATTTGAAGATATAGATGATATTCCTGAGGAGGATATAGATAAAGGGGAATGGTTTCTATTAATGAAGTAAGAGACTTGTTTATGGACCTTGACTGGGAGGAGATGATGATGAAAGAAAAAGTTGAAAATATTGAAGTTGGTTGTGTATTACAATCATTTTAAAACTAATTTAAAGAGAAACAAGTTGCAGCAAGTCCAATTTTGAAGAAACAATACAAAAATAAAGCTGAATGTAGTGGAAAAATTATGGCTTTGAAATTGGAGGATGAAAGCAATTTTTTATAGTAAAAAGAATTGATGGTGTACAGTACTTGAAGAAATCAATAAAGAGTTTTCATCATTTCCCTTTATGTGAACTCAGGGTGTTGGTAGAGATTCGCCTAATAGATGATGCCAATGATTATATGGTAAGTTTGATTGAGAGAATAATAAGAAAAAAGGTCTGAACAATGATGTTTGAGTTATTAAAATCTTGGAAATTGAAGAAAATCCTTATAATTGGGAATCTGGATTGGATAACCAGAAACTGGAAGGTACGATACGAATTCAAGCCGGTTAAGTGTTTAAAGAGAATTCTTCTTTTAAAATTTAGCTTAGGTATTATGAATAACCTCTACTTGTGGAATCTAGACAGTTACAGTTCTAAAGTTAAATTTCAAGATATAAAAAAATGGAGTTGTGCAGAGTGTTTGATCCTATCCATCTGATTAATCTTTCATAAGATGACAAGAAGAAGTTACAAATAAAATAGAAACGATTTTATAAGGGTCACATAGACGAAGCGATGCAGTTCCCGAAAGTGTTAGATGCTTATCTAGCACAAGATTTGTGCTGGTAGTCATCTACCTTCTAAGTGGAAAGAATGAAGACCAACACTGACTTGTTGCTAAGGGGGAGTCTGCTAGTATCCTGATAACATCAGCCTCAGATGTTGAACTGAAGAACGAATTTGCCGAATAGTCGAAGTGAAGACATTTATTGATTTTGTAATAAAATTGTTTAGCTTAGGTTTTTTTGTTTGATTTGTATTTTGTTTATGTTTTGTATATTCTCATTTGACTAGGTGTTGGTTTCATCGATACTAATACTATCAATAGTAATACTGTGATAATCAGAAAATTTTTGTTCATAAACACTATAGACAACAACCAAATTTCAGGACGAAATTTCTTTCAACAAGGGGATGATATGACACCCGACAATTTCATGTAAATTGCAACACTTACAATTCTTTTTTCACATTTACACTTCTTGCATTTCATTTAATTAGGTTTAATTAAATGAGTCAAACATAACTCATTGCGAAACAATGGTTCGAGGAATTATCGAATCGTATGTTACACATTGGTTTTGGAAATCAAGTGTGGTAACACAATCACAGTTGCAAAACTATAATTCGAAGAATAATTGAATTGTGCAATACACACTGATTAGGATGAATCAAGTATGCAAACATCTCTTAAAGACGAACAGAAATGATCATCGGTAATTCAAGGATTTACCGAAACACACATGAGTCTAATTACATGAACGTTGGTGAATAAATATTTCCCTTATTCCTCAACATTGACATCCACCCAATGTACTGTAAGTGGTATATGTATAGACAAACGCAGATGATGATCATGGTACTGGTAACAAAGAAGGTTCAAGTACAATTCAGCAGGTATCTCAGGAGGAGCCCGTTGAACAGAAAACTACACCAGCTGATAAGGGAAAAGGAGAAGTCCAAGAATAAGACTTTGTTGATGATTTGATTGTTGATCAAGATCAAAGTCATGATAACTTAATGATAGGCACTCTTGTATATATTGATGATGATTGTCTTGGATATGATGATCAGGAAGATGGAGACTATGTCATGGATGTTGATCCAATATTAACTGATAAAAGGTATCTAGTGGCACCTACATTTGAAGATATAGATGATATTCCTGAGGAGGATATAGATAAAGGGGAATGGTTTCTATTAATGAAGTAAGAGACTTGTTTATGGACCTTGACTGGGAGGAGATGATGATGATAGAAAAAGTTGAAAATATTGAAGTTGGTTGTGTATTACAATCATTTTAAAACTAATTTAAAGAGAAACAAGTTGCAGCAGAGACTATAATCGAAGATGTACATGAATCTCTAACAACTGCAGAGGTGACTCAAATGGCAAAAGATTATCTTAAATCTTCTCCTCAAAGTCCAATTTTGAAGAAACAATACAAAAATAAAGCTGAATGTATTGGAAAAATTATGGCTTTGAAATTGGAGGATGAAAGCAATTTTTTATAGTAAAAAGACTTGATGGTGTACAGTACTTGAAGAAATCAATAAAGAGTTTTCATCATTTCCGTTTATGTGAACTCAGGGTGTTGGTAGAGATTCGCCAAATAGATGATGCCAATGATTATATGGTAAGTTTGATTGAGAGAATAATAAGAAAAAAGGTCTCAACAATGATGTTTGAGTTATTAAAATCTCGGAAATTGAAGAAAATCCTTATAATTGGGAATCTGGATTGGATAACCAGAAACTGGAAGGTACGATACGAATTCAAGCCGGTTAAGTGTTTAAAGAGAATTCTTCTTTTAAAATTTAGCTTAGGTATTATGAATAACATCTACTTGTGGTATCTAGACAGTTACAGTTCTGAAGTTATATTTCAAGTTATAAAAAATGGAGTTGTGCAGAGTGTTTGATCCTATCAATCTGATTAATCTTTCATAAGATGACAAGAAGAAGTTACAAATAAAATAGAAACGATTTTATAAGGGTCACATAGACGAAGTGATGCAGTTCACGAAAGTGTTAGATGCTTATCTAGCACAAGGTTTGTGCTGGTAGTCATCTACCTTCTAAGTGGAAAGAATGAAGACCAACACTGACTTCTTTTTAAGGGGGAGTCTGCTAGTATCCTGATAACATCAGCCTCAGATGTTGAACTGAAGAACGAATTTGCCTAATAGTCGAAGTGAAGACATTTATTGATTTTGTATTTAAATTGTTTAGCTTAGGTTTTTTTTGTTTGATTTGTATTTTGTTTGTGTTTTGTATATTCTCATTTGACTGGGTGTTGGTTTCATCGATACTAATACTATCAATAGTAATACTGTGATAATCAGAAAATTTTTGTTCATAAACACTATAGACAACAACCAAATTTCAGGACGAAATTTCCTTCAACAAGGGGATGATATGACACCCGACAATTTCATGTAAATTGCAACACTTACAATTCTTTTTTCACATTTACACTTCTTGCATTTCATTTAATTTGGTTTAATTAAATGAGTCAAACATAACTCATTGCGAAACAATGGTTCGAGGAATTATCGAATCGTATGTTACACATTGGTTTTGGAAATCAAGTGTGGTAACACAATCACAGTTGCAAAACTATAATTCGAAGAATAATTGAATTGTGCAATACACACTGATTAGGATGAATCAAGTATGCAAACACCTCTTAAAGACGAACAGAAACGATCATCGGTAATTCAAGGATTTAACGAAACACACATGAGTCTAATTACATGAACGTTGGAGAATAAATATTTCCCTTATTCCTCAACATTGACATCCACCCAATGTACTGTAAGTGGTATATGTATAGACAAACGCAGATGATGATCAAGGTACTGGTAACAAAGAAGGTTCAAGTACAATTCAGCAGGTATCTCAGGAGGAGCCCGTAGAACAGAAAACTACACCAGCTGATAAGGGAAAAGGAGAAGTCCAAGAATAAGACTTTGTTGATGATTTGATTGTTGATCAAGATCAAAGTCATGATAACTTGATGATAGACGCTCTTGTATATATTGATGATGATTGTCTTGGATATGATGATCAGGAAGATGGAGACTATGTCATGGATGTTGATCCAATATTAACTGATAAAAGGTATCTAGTGGCACCTACATTTGAAGATATAGATGATATTCCTGAGGAGGATATAGATAAAGGGGAATGGTTTCTATTAATGAAGTAAGAGACTTGTTTATGGACCTTGACTGGGAGGAGAAGATGATGAAAGAAAAAGTTGAAAATATTGAAGTTGGTTGTGTATTACAATCATTTTAAAACTAATTTAAAGAGAAACAAGTTGCAGCAGAGACTATAATCGAAGATGTACATGAATCTCTAACAACTGCAGAGGTGACTCACATGGCAAAAGATTATCTTAAATCTTCTCCTCAAAGTCCAATTTTGAAGAAACAATACAAAAATAAAGCTGAATGTATTGGAAAAATTATGGCTTTGAAATTGGAGGATGAAAGCAATTTTTTATAGTAAAAAGACTTGATGGTGTACAGTACTTGAAGAAATCAATAAAGAGTTTTCATCATTTCCGTTTATGTGAACTCAGGGTGTTGGTAGAGATTCGCCAAATAGATGATGCCAATGATTATATGGTAAGTTTGATTGAGAGAATAATAAGAAAAAAGGTCTCAACAATGATGTTTGAGTTATTAAAATCTCGGAAATTGAAGAAAATCCTTATAATTGGGAATCTGGATTGGATAACCAGAAACTGGAAGGTACGATACGAATTCAAGCCGGTTAAGTGTTTAAAGAGAATTCTTCTTTTAAAATTTAGCTTAGGTATTATGAATAACCTCTACTTGTGGTATCTAGACAGTTACAGTTCTGAAGTTATATTTCAAGTTATAAAAAATGGAGTTGTGCAGAGTGTTTGATCCTATCAATCTGATTAATCTTTCATAAGATGACAAGAAGAAGTTACAAATAAAATAGAAACGATTTTATAAGGGTCACATAGACGAAGCGATGCAGTTCACGAAAGTGTTAGATGCTTATCTAGCACAAGGTTTGTGCTGGTAGTCATCTACCTTCTAAGTGGAAAGAATGAAGACCAACACTGACTTCTTTTTAAGGGGGAGTCTGCTAGTATCCTGATAACATCAGCCTCAGATGTTGAACTGAAGAACGAATTTGCCTAATAGTCGAAGTGAAGACATTTATTGATTTTGTATTTAAATTGTTTAGCTTAGGTTTTTTTTGTTTGATTTGTATTTTGTTTGTGTTTTGTATATTCTCATTTGACTGGGTGTTGGTTTCATCGATACTAATACTATCAATAGTAATACTGTGATAATCAGAAAATTTTTGTTCATAAACACTATAGACAACAACCAAATTTCAGGACGAAATTTCCTTCAACAAGGGGATGATATGACACCCGACAATTTCATGTAAATTGCAACACTTACAATTCTTTTTTCACATTTACACTTCTTGCATTTCATTTAATTTGGTTTAATTAAATGAGTCAAACATAACTCATTGCGAAACAATGGTTCGAGGAATTATCGAATCGTATGTTACACATTGGTTTTGGAAATCAAGTGTGGTAACACAATCACAGTTGCAAAACTATAATTCGAAGAATAATTGAATTGTGCAATACACACTGATTAGGATGAATCAAGTATGCAAACACCTCTTAAAGACGAACAGAAACGATCATCGGTAATTCAAGGATTTAACGAAACACACATGAGTCTAATTACATGAACGTTGGAGAATAAATATTTCCCTTATTCCTCAACATTGACATCCACCCAATGTACTGTAAGTGGTATATGTATAGACAAACGCAGATGATGATCAAGGTACTGGTAACAAAGAAGGTTCAAGTACAATTCAGCAGGTATCTCAGGAGGAGCCCGTAGAACAGAAAACTACACCAGCTGATAAGGGAAAAGGAGAAGTCCAAGAATAAGACTTTGTTGATGATTTGATTGTTGATCAAGATCAAAGTCATGATAACTTGATGATAGACGCTCTTGTATATATTGATGATGATTGTCTTGGATATGATGATCAGGAAGATGGAGACTATGTCATGGATGTTGATCCAATATTAACTGATAAAAGGTATCTAGTGGCACCTACATTTGAAGATATAGATGATATTCCTGAGGAGGATATAGATAAAGGGGAATGGTTTCTATTAATGAAGTAAGAGACTTGTTTATGGACCTTGACTGGGAGGAGAAGATGATGAAAGAAAAAGTTGAAAATATTGAAGTTGGTTGTGTATTACAATCATTTTAAAACTAATTTAAAGAGAAACAAGTTGCAGCAGAGACTATAATCGAAGATGTACATGAATCTCTAACAACTGCAGAGGTGACTCAAATGGCAAAAGATTATCTTAAATCTTCTCCTCAAAGTCCAATGTAGGGCCCCAAAACCGGGCACCTCACAGAGGTTGGTTTTCATCATAACACATAGCTCTTAAACTAAAAACTTTCATAATCATGCAGCGGAAATATAAACATTGTTTGATAAACAGAAATCAATAAAGTGTCTGTATCAAAAACATATCGGATTGCCAAAAAAACCACCGGATCGTATGACTCTATGCCCGAGCTCCATGCCTTCTCATATCATACCTTCAACCTGACATACATGCTAAATCAAGTCAGCTTACGCTGGTGAGTTCTAGTTTTCATAAAACAACATTAAACATACTTAACATA
The DNA here is from genome assembly GCA_009363875.1 of Mikania micrantha. NCBI lineage: Eukaryota > Viridiplantae > Streptophyta > Magnoliopsida > Asterales > Asteraceae > Mikania > Mikania micrantha. Next base: position 71,297,764 of record CM018691.1, on the reverse strand, counting down.
CACATCATTTCATTCACATAGTCCATAACCTTAGCACATAACATCCTTACATCATCATCATCATACGTTCCACTGTTACCATACGAACAGTGGGCTTATGCCGGCACAAGGCTCCATAACCGTTGATCTGTCCCGCCGAAGCGTTCTACAGACCCATACTTACCCAGTAGCAAGTACTGGAGCAACCATACTTACCCCATATGAATATGGGAGCAACGTCATACTTACCCCGTAACGAGTACGGGAGCAACCTCATACTTACCCCGTAACGAGTACGGGAGCAACCTCATACTTACCCCGTAACGAGTACGGGAGCAACCTCATATTTACCCCGTAACGAGTACGGGAGCAACCATACTTACCCAGTACAAATACTGGAGCAACCATACTTACCCAGTACAAATACTGGAGCAACCATCATTGATCATGACATGACACACTAGCACCATATCATCATTCATCATAACATCGTATCATTATCCTAATAACATAGGATTTCTCATACAGGGTATGCTAGTATCATGTCATCATAACATCCTAGTACCATGCACATGTCATGCTAGCCGCACGTCATCATATCATTCATCATGGCAACATAAACACATTTTTGCTAGCATGTAAGCATCATAACATCATACTTTCATCATAGCGTACCTAGGATTTCATCATAACATACATCCCTATTTATCATCATAGCATGTTATCATTCGGTTTATCATCATAACTTACTAACATGCATTCATCATTCTGAGCATACTTTCATGCAATAATCATACTATCACCTTAACATGCATACATGGTCAGGGCATATCATCATTCATTCATCATAGGCACATATCATCATAGACATAACAATAAGCATGTATGTCAGCCCAAAACATTAAGCATAAAATAGGGCGTCTAGAACTCACCTGATAGTAGACTCCTGTTAACCTTAGCCGAACTCCTTAGCTAGGGCCTTAAGGACCTATATCAGTTACATCATATCATCACATACCATCACATCACATACTTAGACTTAGAAATTATTCTAAGTCCTCATAGCCTACTAGTCCCCCTTATTGAATCCAAGTTTTCGAAATTTAGCTAAGTGTTCGAAACCCTTGAAATTCATTAAGTTCCTACATACACGAATTACCATGTACTCGAAACATCTCTAGTTCACGAAATGCCATGTACTCGAAACATCTCTAGTTCACGAAATGCCATGTACACGAAATTCCATGTACACGAAATAACCATTGTATTCGAAATAGCCCCTGTACTCGAAATAACATTGTACTCGAAATACATGCATGATTTCGAGTACCCTCTGTACATGATTTCGTGTACTCATCATTTCGTCATTAAACATCTCAGAAATTCATCTAAGACCTTGGGGAGCTAGTTCTAGGTTCCTTTGGTTGTTACCAACGTATTGGAACCTCAAAGTTATGAACTTTATGCATAAAGGTGTGAGCTTTATGCAAAAGTTCACCCTTTGTTTAACCATTCTAACTTTTGTATAAAAATCCAGCTTTCTATACATGAATCACTTACTTGAAGGTAGCTGATCCTCCTGGTAAAATCCCGTGCGTTTCCTACTTCGTTTGGTCGATCAAAGTTTGATTCTTGAAATTCTTGGACTTAAACTTCGTGTACTCGAGAGGGACTGTGCTTCCAACCAAAGGTTGTCACATTTCCCAAGGCACGACTATTTATAGGAAGTGTCTTGTACTCGAAATTATGGATTTTCGAATACAGGCTTCGAGTACAGTGTACTCGAAATCCCCATGTCGAGTACACGAACCCGCAGCCCCAATTTGTTTATTTTTCGTCTATCTTGTTTCGAGCTTGTTATTCGTTACCCATTTGTAAGTTCAAGTAACTTGTATAAAAATTTCGGGATGTTACAAGTCTCCCCTCCTTACAATTGGTTTCGTCCCGAAACCTGCCTCGTTACATATCGAACAAATGAGGGTACATCTTCCTCATTTCGTCTTCCAATTCCCACGTCGTGTCTGAACCCTTCCGATGCTTCCACTGAACTCTTACTTGACGAACCGTTTTATTCCGTAGTTGTTTTTCCTTCGTATCTACGATGGCAACTGGTTCTTCAATGTAGTTCAGTCGATTATCTACCTCAATGTCATCTAAAGGAACATGCGCCTGCTCGTCTGCCAAGCACTTCCTAAGATGCGACACGTGAAAGGTAGGATGAATCCCGTTCAGCTCCTCTGGTAGGTCCAGTCGATACGCGACTTTCCCTACCCTTGCCTCTATCCGAAACGGTCCGATGTATCTCGGACTCAACTTTCCCCTCTTTCTGAATTGAATGATTCCCTTCCATGGTGATACTTTCAGCAACACTCGATCGCCAACATCAAACTCGATCGGTCTTCGGCGCTTGTCAGCGTAAGACTTTTGGCGATCTTGTGCAGCTTTCATACGTGCTTTTATCACCCGTAGTTTTTCTGCCATATCAATCACAGCAGCCTTGTTTCCCATTTCTTTCTGTCCAACTTCACCCCAGCATACCGGGGTTCTACATCATCGTCCGTACAACGCCTCATATGGGGGCATTCCGATACTAGAGTGATAGCTGTTGTTATAAGAAAACTCCACCAATGGCAAGTGGTCATCCCAGCTCCCTCCAAAATCGATAATGCACGCCCTAAGCATATCCTCCAACGATTGGATAGTCCTTTCCGACTGTCCATCCGTCTGAGGGTGATAGGCGGTACTGATATTTAACCTCGTTCCCATAGCATCATGAAACTGCTTCCAGAATCTGGAAGTAAACCTCGTATCCCGATCTGACACAATGGAGACAGGAAGTCCATGTCTGGTCACAATCTCTTTTACGAACAACTCAGACAACCTTTCGGACGTATACGTTTCCCTGATAGGAAGGAAATGTGCACTCTTCGTCAGTCGGTCCACAATCACCCATATGGTATCATGTCGCTTAGATGTCTTTGGTAGCTTGGTGATGAAATCCATGGTGATGTGTTCCCATTTCCATTTTGGTACCTCTAGAGGTTGCACATATCCGTAGGGCTTCTGATGTTCAGCCTTCACTTGCGCACAAGTAAGGCACCTGTTCACATACTGCATCACGTTAAACTTCATGCCCGGCCACCAATAATCCTGTCGGAGATCTTGATACATCTTCGTTGCACCGGGGTGTACCGAGTATCGTGACTTGTGGGCTTCATCTAAAATCCTCGCTCGAATGTCCCCATTTCTGGGCACCCACATTCGACCGAATCGTAGCTTTATCCCATGGTCATTGTCTTCCAAGTTCTTGACTTGTCCGAAGACGCGTTCAAAACCCACATTCTCTTCTTTCAATCCCTCCTGTTGCGCCTGCTTGAGCTCGTTCAGAAAGTCTGGCGTTATTACCAAACTATACGATTTTACTCGTATGGCAGGATGATCGGTCTTGCGACTCACAGCATCCGCCACCACATTGGCCTTTCCCGGATGATATAGAATATCACAATCATAATCCTTTAGCAGCTCAAGCCATCGTCTCTGCCTCATGTTCAAATCATTTTGCTCGAAGAAGTACTTCAAGCTCTTGTGGTCGGTATAGATGGTACTCCGTACTCCATACAAGTAGTGCCTCCATATTTTCAATACAAACACCACTGCAGCGAGTTCAAGATCGTGGGTCGGGTAGTTAGCCTCATGAATCTTTAGCTGGCGCGAAGCATAAGCTATCACCCTTCCCCTTTGCATTAGTACACATCCCAACCCTTGTCGTGACTCATCGGCATACACAACAAGATCATCATTTCCATCCGGCAGTGCTAGAACAGGAGCTTGGGTAAGTTTCTCCTTCAGCACTGAAAGCGCTTGTTCTTGGTTCTGGCCCCATTCGTACTTTACATCTTTCTTCGTGAGCTTCGTCAGTGGCGTCACTATCTTGGAGAAGTCTTGAATAAATCTCCAATAGTAACCGGCCAAACCAAGAAAAATGCGTACTTCCGTAGGTGACTTTGGAGGACTCCATTTCATAACCGTTTCAACTTTAGCTGGATCTACCATAATGCCGTCTGGGTTCACCACGTGCCCCAGAAACTGTACTTCTCGTAACCAGAAAGCGCATTTGGAGAACTTAGCATAAAGTTTCTCTTTCATCAGGATTTCCAATACCTCACGTACGTGGCAAGCATGGTCTCCCTCGTTCTTTGAATAAATCAAAATATCATCAATAAACACTATCACCGATCGGTCCAGCATCGGTCGACATACCCTGTTCATCAAATCCATAAATGCTGCGGGAGCATTCTTCAATCCAAACGACATAACGAGAAACTCGTAATGTCCATAACGCGTACGGAAAGTAGTCTTTGGAATATCCTGCTCTCGAACTTTCAACTGATGGTAACCGGATCGGAGATCTATCTTTGAGAACCAGCTTGCACCTTGCAATTGATCGAACAAGTCATCAATTCTAGGTAGAGGATACCTGTTCTTTACGGTCAACTTATTCAGTTCCCTGTAGTCAATACACATACGCATACTTCCATCCTTCTTCTTAACGAACAGCACCGGTGCTCCCCACGGAGAGACACTCGGTCGTATAAAACCTTTATCAAGGAGTTCTTGTAGCTGGGTCATCATTTCCTTCATCTCGGTTGGAGCTAAACGGTAAGGTGCTTTGGCAACGGGTTGTGCCCCCGGCACTAAGTCGATCTGGAACTCAATTTCCCGTTCGGGTGGTAATCCAGGCAATTCCTCAGGGAATACATCGGGGAAATTACACACCACGGGAACATCATCAATCGTCCTCGTATCCGTACGTTCCTCAATCGCGTAGGCCAAGTAGGCTACACACCCTCGCCGCATCATAACATCAGCCTGGATCATCGAAATGATCTTTGGCGCATACATCGCTTTATCACCATAAACCGTCACGGAGCTCCCATCCATCGCACGTAAACGTATCATCTTTCGTCGACATACAATGTTAGCCCCATATTTGGCTAACCAGTCCATACCCAAAACCACATCGAATCCTCCTAAGGTAATAAGAAACAATCGGACAGGGAACCTATGACCTTCTATCTCAACGTAACAATCATCAATAGCCTCAGTCACCCTGGTCATCTTACCAATAGCCGTCTCTACATCAAATACCCGATCTATCTTCTTAACCTTCCCAGATAACCCATCACAGAAAGTAGAAGACACAAAACTCATACTGGCACCAGAATCAAACAATACAGAAGCAGGAATATTGTTGATAGAAAAGGTACCTGTGACCACGTCAGGGTCCACAATCGCATCATCCCTCGTCATCGTAAAGGCTTGTGCTTTAGCCTTCTGCTTCTCCTTTCCTTTCTCCTCTTTCTTACCTGAGCCCGAAGCATCGGCCCGTGGTAGCTTGCAATCCTTGGACATATGTCCTAATCCATTGCAGTTGAAGCATCGAGTAGCATTCGGGCAACTGCTAGAAAAGTGCCCCGTCTTCCCACACCTAAAACATAAATTAGTGCCCACCAGGCACTGTCCCGTGTGGCTTTTCCCACACTTGTTGCATCGGCCCATCTCATCTCGCTTAGCCCTCTTGCTTGAGAACTTTCGTTGGTCTGTTCGACCCCTCTTAGTCCCGGAGGACTCTTTCACCTTCCCTTTTTCCTTGGCTGGTTCGGCTGACATAACATCGTCCCAAACTATCCCACTGAGCTCCACAGTGGAATCATAAGTCTTGGGAGCATTCCCCTTCACATGAATACGGACCTTCGGAGGTAAACCCTCCATGTACAACTTCACTCTGCGTTCCTCGGTAGAAACCAAGTGAGGAACAAGTCTTGCCATCTCATTGAATCAGGAGGTATACTGCCTGTGGTTCAGACTTCCCGCCTTCAGCACCAGAAACTCCCTTTCAACCTTATCCAACTCATTCTTGGGACAGAACTGCTTAGTGACCAGTTCCTTGAGATCCTCCCAAGTCATCTTTTCCATATCCTCAGTAGTCTTGGATTGCTTGACGGTGTTCCACCAGTGAAGTGCCTCCTCAACGAAAGAGTGGGCTGTAAACTTGACAGCTTGGTCAACTCGGCACTCACTGATGGAGATAACAGCCTCCATCGCAGAAATCCAGTGGCAGGTGGCCACTGCGTCCTTCTTCCCATCAAAGGTTGGTGGGTTGCATCCTTTGAAGGACTTGTAGTCACAGCCCTTCAGTTTCCCAGTCATAGAGTCGCCGCTCTTTGTCTCAATGATCACCACCTCATCTTCTTTGGTGCTTTCCTTAGTTCCTTCTGACTTGTCTTTTAAAGCATCCTTCAGTGCCTTAGCAATCAAGGCTGGTAGTTTCTCATCCATTTTCTTGCAGATCTCATCAGAAATAGCCTTCACCATGATAGGCTCAAGAGTGAACTCTTCTTCATTCTCTGGTTGCTCGTTGTGCTCGTGGTCGCCTTCATTGACAGGTTCTTCATTCTCGACATGTGGTTCTTCAGGTTCCTGTGGTTTCTTTCGCGGTCTACCCTTTTGTCCGGCCATCTAACTATCTATAGGATGCAACAATTGATGAGTCAGTACAGGAATCAGTTTAGCACGGAATAAGTTTTGTAAATCGTTAACGACGTTGATCAAGTGTTATTAACCATTTACCCAACTCATAGGCTCTAAACGTTTCCCATCCCATTTCTTCAATGTGCATGACACTAACTACTTTCATAACATTACATCTAACCCTTAACTCATACATAAACATTCAACTCGTGGCATCCGTCATCCGTGGTTGGCAATCCGCATCCATTAATCCCATTCTCAGTTTAAGTCTTGGCATTTGGGATGCCAAGATCTCTCAAACTATGGCTCTGATACCAACTTGTAAGGCCCCAAAACCAGGCACCTCACAGAGGTTGGTTTTCATCATAACACATAGCTCTTAAACTAAAAACTTTCATAATCATGCAGCGGAAATATAAACATAGTTTGATAAACAGAAATCAATAAAGTGTCTGTATCAAAAACATATCGGATTGCCAAAAAAACCACCGGATCGTATGACTCTATGCCCAAGCTCCATGCCTTCTCATATCATACCTTCAACCTGACATACATGCTAAATGAAGTCAGCTTACGCTGGTGAGTTCTAGTTTTCATAAAACAACATTAAACATACTTAACATACACATCATTTCATTCACATAGTCCATAACCTTAGCACATAACATCCTTACATCATCATCATACGTTCCACTGTTACCATACGAACAGTGGGCTTATGCCGGCACAAGGCTCAATAACCGTTGATCTGTCCCGCCGAAGAGTTCTACAGATCCATACTTACCCAGTAGCAAGTACTGGAGCAACCATACTTACCCCATATGAATATGGGAGCAACGTCATACTTACCCCGTAACGAGTACGGGAGCAACCTCATACTTACCCCGTAACGAGTACGGGAGCAACCTCATACTTACCCCGTAACGAGTACGGGAGCAACCTCATACTTACCCCGTAACTAGTACGGGAGCAACCATACTTACCCAGTACAAATACTGGAGCAACCATACTTACCCAGTACAAATACTGGAGCAACCATCATTCATCATGACATGACTCACTAGCACCATATCATCATTCATCATAACATCGTATCATTATCCTAATAACATAGGATTTCTCATACAAGGTATGCTAGTATCATGTCATCATAACATCCTAGTACCATGCACATGTCATGCTAGCCGCACGTCATCATATCATTCATCATGGCAACATAAACACATTTTTGCTAGCATGTAAGCATCATAACATCATACTTTCATCATAGCGTACCTAGGATTTCATCATAACATACATCCCTATTTATCATCATAGCATGTTATCATTCGGTTTATCATCATAACTTACTAACATGCATTCATCATTCTGAGCATACTTTCGTGCAATAATCATACTATCACCTTAACATGCATACATGGTCAGGGCATATCATCATTCATTCATCATAGGCACATATCATCATAGACATAACAATAAGCATGTATGTCAGCCCAAAACATTAAGCATAAAATAGGGCGTCTAGAACTCACCTGATAGTAGACTCCTGTTAACCTTAGCCGAACTCCTTAGCTAGGGCCTTAAGGACCTATATCAGTTACATCATATCATCACATACCATCACATCACATACTTAGACTTAGAAATTATTCTAAGTCCTCATAGCCTACTAGTCCCCCTTATTGAATCCAAGTTTTCGAAATTTAGCTAAGTGTTCGAAACCCTTGAAATTCATCAAGTTCCTACATACACGAATTGCCATGTACTCGAAACATCTCTAGTTCACGAAATGCCATGTACTCGAAACATCTCTAGTTCACGAAATGCCATGTACACGAAATTCCATGTACACGAAATAACCATTGTATTCAAAATAGCCCCTGTACTCGAAATAACATTGTACTCGAAATACATGCATGATTTCGAGTACCCTCTGTACATGATTTCGTGTACTCATCATTTCGTTATTAAACATCTCAGAAATTCATCTAAGACCTTGGGGAGCTAGTTCTAGGTTCCTTTGTTTGTTACCAACGTATTGGAACCTCAAAGTTATGAACTTTATGCATAAAGGTGTGAGCTTTATGCAAAAGTTCACCCTTTGTTTAACCATTCTAACTTTTGTATAAAAATCCAGCTTTCTATACATGAATCACTTACTTGAAGGTAGCTGATCCTCCAGGTAAAATCCCGTGCGTTTCCTACTTCGTTTGGTCGATCAAAGTTTGATTCTTGAAATTCTTGGACTTAAACTTCGTGTACTCGAGAGGGACTGTGCTTCCAACCAAAGGTTGTCACATTTCCCAAGGCACGACTATTTATAGGAAGTGTCTTGTACTCGAAATTATGGATTTTCGAATACAGGCTTCGAGTACAGTGTACTCGAAATCCCCATGTCGAGTACACGAACCCGCAGCCCCAATTTGTTTATTTTTCGTCTATCTTGTTTCGAGCTCGTTATTCGTTACCCATTTGTAAGTTCAAGTAACTTGTATAAAAATTTCGGGATGTTACATCCAATTTTGAAGAAACAATACAAAAATAAAGCTGAATGTATTGGAAAAATTATGGCTTTGAAATTGGAGGATGAAAGCAATTTTTTATAGTAAAAAGACTTGATGGTGTACAGTACTTGAAGAAATCAATAAAGAGTTTTCATCATTTCCCTTTATGTGAACTCAGGGTGTTGGTAGAGATTCGCCTAATAGATGATGCCAATGATTATATGGTAAGTTTGATTGAGAGAATAATAAGAAAAAAGGTCTGAACAATGATGTTTGAGTTATTAAAATCTCGGAAATTGAAGAAAATCCTTATAATTGGGAATCTGGATTGGATAACCAGAAACTGGAAGGTACGATACGAATTCAAGCCGGTTAAGTGTTTAAAGAGAATTCTTCTTTTAAAATTTAGCTTAGGTATTATGAATAACCTCTACTTGTGGTATCTAGACAGTTACAGTTCTGAAGTTATATTTCAAGATATAAAAAATGGAGTTGTGCAGAGTGTTTGATCCTATCCATCAGATTAATCTTTCATAAGATGACAAGAAGAAGTTACAAATAAAATAGAAACGATTTTATAAGGGTCACATAGACGAAGCGATGCAGTTCACGAAAGTGTTAGATGCTTATCTAGCACAAGATTTTGCTGGTAGTCATCTACCTTCTAAGTGGAAAGAATGAAGACCAACACTGACTTGTTGCTAAGGGGGAGTCTGCTAGTATCCTGATAACATCAGCCTCAGATGTTGAACTGAAGAACGAATTTGCCGAATAGTCGAAGTGAAGACATTTATTGATTTTGTATTAAAATTGTTTAGCTTAGTTTTTTTTGTTTGATTTGTATTTTGTTTGTGTTTTGTATATTCTCATTTGACTAGGTGTTGGTTTCATCGATACTAATACTATCAATAGTAATACTGTGATAATCAGAAAATTTTTGTTCATAAACACAATAGACAACAACCAAATTTCAGGACGAAATTTCTTTCAACAAGGGGATGATGTGACACCCGACAATTTCATGTAAATTGCAACACTTACAATTCCTTTTTCACATTTATACTTCTTGCATTTCATTTAATTAGGTTTAATTAAATGAGTCAAACAAAACTCATTGCGAAACAAAGGTTCGAGGAATTATCGAATCGTATGTTACACATTGGTTTGGGAAATCAAGTGTGGTAACACAATCACAGTTGCAAAACTATAATTCGAAGAATAATTGAATTGTGAAATACACACTGATTAGGATGAATCAAGTATGCAAACATCTCTTAAAGACGAACAGAAACGATCATCGGTAATTCAAGGATTTACCGAAACACACATGAGTCTAATTACATGAACGTTGGTGAATAAATATTTCCCTTATTCCTCAACATTGACATCCACCCAATGTACTGTAAGTGGTGTATGTATAGACAAACGCAGATGATGATCATGGTACTGGTAACAAAGAAGGTTCAAGTACAATTCAGCAGGTATCTCAGGAGGAGCCCGTTGAACAGAAAACTACACCAGCAGATAAGGGAAAAGGAGAAGTCCAAGAATAAGACTTTGTTGATGATTTGATTGTTGATCAAGATCAAAGTCATGATAACTTAATGATAGACGCTCTTGTATATATTGATGATGATTATATTGGATATGATGATCAGGAAGATGGAGACTATGTCATGGATGTTGATCCAATGTTAACTCATAAAAGGTATCTAGTGGCACCTACATTTGAAGATATAGATGATATTCATGAGGAGGATATAGATAAAGGGGAATGGTTTCTATTAATGAAGTAATAGACTTGTTTATGGACCTTGACTGGGAGGAGATGATGATGAAAGAAAAAGTTGAAAATATTGAAGTTGGTTGTGTATTACAACCATTTTAAAACTAATTTAAAGAGAAACAAGTTGCAGCAGAGACTATAATCGAAGATGTAGATGAATCTCTAACAACTGCAGAGGTGACTCAAATGGCAAAAGATTTTCTTAAATATTCTCCTCAAAGTCCAATTTTGAAGAAACAATACAAAAATAAAGCTGAATGTATTGGAAAAATTATGGCTTTGAAATTGGAGGATGAAAGCAATTTTTTATAGTAAAAAGAGTTGATGGTGTACAGTACTTGAAGAAATCAATAAAGAGTTTTCATCATTTCCCTTTATGTGAACTCAGGGTGTTGTTAGAGATTCGCCTAATAGATGATGCCAATGATTGTATGGTAAGTTTGATTGAGAGAATAATAAGAAAAAAGGTCTGAAAAATGATGTTTGAATTATTAAAATCTCGGAAATTGAAGAAAATCCTTATAATTGGGAATCTGGATTGGATAACCAGAAACTGGAAGGTACGATACGAATTCAAGCCGGTTAAGTGTTTAAAGAGAATTCTTCTTTTAAAATTTAGCTTAGGTATTATGAATAACCTCTACTTGTGGTATCTAGACAGTTACAGTTCTGAAGTTATATTTCAAGATATAAAAAATGGAGTTGTGCAGAGTGTTTGATCCAATCCATCTGATTAATCTTTCAAAAGATGACAAGAAGAAGTTACAAATAAAATAGAAACGATTTTATAAGGGTCACATAGACGAAGCGATGCAGTTCACAAAAGTGTTAGATGCTTATCTAGCACTAGATCTGTGCTGGTAGTCATCTACCTTCTAAGTGGAAAGAATGAAGACCAACACTGACTTGTTGCTAACGGGGAGTCTGCTAGTATCCTGATAACGTCAGCCTCAGATGTTGAACTGAAGAACGAATTTGCCGAATAGTCGAAGTGAAGACATTTATTGATTTTGTATTAAAATTGTTTAGCTTAGGTTTTTTTGTTTGATTTGTATTTTGTTTGTGTTTTGTATATTCTCATTTGACTAGGTGTTGGTTTCATCGATACTAATACTATCAATAGTAATACTGTGATAATCAGAAAATTTTTGTTCATAAACACAATAGACAACAGCCAAATTTCAGGACGAAATTTCTTTCAACAAGGGGATGATGTGACACCCGACAATTTCATGTAAATTGCAACACTTACAATTCCTTTTTCACATTTATACTTCTTGCATTTCATTTAATTAGGTTTAATTAAATGAGTCAAACAAAACTCATTGCGAAACAAAGGTTCGAGGAATTATCGAATCGTATGTTACACATTGGTTTTGGAAATCAAGTGTGGTAACACAATCACAGTTGCAAAACTATAATTCGAAGAATAATTCAATTGTGCAATACACACTGATTAGGATGAATCAAGTATGCAAACATCTCTTAAAGACAAACAGAAACGATCATCGGTAATTCAAGGATTTACCGAAATACACATGAGTCTAATTACATGAACGTTGGTGAATAAATATTTCCCTTATTCCTCAACATTGACATCCACCCAATGTACTGTAAGTGGTGTATGTATAGACAAACGCAGATGATGATCATGGTACTGGTAACAAAGAAGGTTCAAGTACAATTCAGCAGGTATCTCAGGAGGAGCCCGTTGAACAGAAAACTACACCAGCAGATAAGGGAAAAGGAGAAGTCCAAGAATAAGACTTTGTTGATGATTTGATTGTTGATCAAGATCAAAGTCATGATAACTTAATGATAGACGCTCTTGTATATATTGATGATGATTATCTTGGATATGATGATCAGGAAGATGGAGACTATGTCATGGATGTTGATCCAATATTAACTCATAAAAGGTATCTAGTGGCACTTACATTTGAAGATATAGATGATATTCATGAGGAGGATATAGATAAAGGGGAATGGTTTCTATTAATGAAGTAATAGACTTGTTTATGGACCTTGACTGGGAGGAGATGATGATGAAAGAAAAAGTTGAAAATATTGAAGTTGGTTGTGTATTACAATCATTTTAAAACTAATTTAAAGAGAAACAAGTTGCAGCAGAGACTATAATCGAAGATGTAGATGAATCTCTAACAACTGCAGAGGTGACTCAAATGGCAAAAGATTATCTTAAATATTCTCCTCAAAGTCCAATTTTGAAGAAACAATACAAAAATAAAGCTGAATGTATTGGAAAAATTATTGCTTTGAAATTGGAGGATGAAAGCAATTTTTTATAGTAAAAAGACTTGATGGTGTACAGTACTTGAAGAAATCAATAAAGAGTTTTCATCATTTCCCTTTATGTGAACTCAGGGTGTTGGTAGAGATTCGCCTAATAGATGATGCCAATGATTGTATGGTAAGTTTGATTGAGAGAATAATAAGAAAAAAGGTCTGAAAAATGATGTTTGAGTTATTAAAATCTCGGAAATTGAAGAAAATCCTTATAATTGGGAATCTGGATTGGATAACCAGAAACTGGAAGGTACGATACGAATTCAAGCCGGTTAAGTGTTTTAAGAGAATTCTTCTTTTAAAATTTAGCTTAGGTATTATGAATAACCTCTACTTGTGGTATCTAGACAGTTACAGTTCTGAAGTTATATTTCAAGATATAAAAAATGGAGTTGTGCAGAGTGTTTGATCCTATCCATCTGATTAATTTTCAAAAGATGACAAGAAGAAGTTACAAATAAAATAGAAACGATTTTATAAGGGTCACATAGACGAAGCGATGCAGTTCACAAAAGTGTTAGATGCTTATCTAGCACTAGATCTGTGCTGGTAGTCATCTACCTTCTAAGTGGAAAGAATGAAGACCAACACTGACTTGTTGCTAACGGGGAGTCTGCTAGTATCCTGATAACGTCAGCCTCAGATGTTGAACTGAAGAACGAATTTGCCGAATAGTCGAAGTGAAGACATTTATTGATTTTGTATTAAAATTGTTTAGCTTAGGTTTTTTTGTTTGATTTGTATTTTGTTTGTGTTTTGTATATTCTCATTTGACTAGGTGTTGGTTTCATCGATACTAATACTATCAATAGTAATACTGTGATAATCAGAAAATTTTTGTTCATAAACACAATAGACAACAACCAAATTTCAGGACGAAATTTCTTTCAACAAGGGGATGATGTGACACCCGACAATTACATGTAAATTGCAACACTTACAATTCTTTTTTCACATTTACACTTCTTGCATTTCATTTAATTAGGTTTAATTAAATGAGTCAAACATTACTCATTACGAAATAATGGTTCGAGGAATTATCGAATCGTATGTTACACATTGGTTTTGGAAATCAAGTGTGGTAACACAATCACAGTTGCAAAACTATAATTCGAAGAATAATTGAATTGTGCAATACACACTGATTAGGACGAATCAAGTATGCAAACATCTCTTAAAGACGAACAGAAACGATCATCGGTAATTCAAGGATTTACCGAAACACACATGAGTCTAATTACATGAACGTTGGTGAATAAATATTTCCCTTATTCCTCAACATTGACATCCACCCAATGTACTGTAAGTGATGTATGTATAGACAAACACAGATGATGATCATGGTACTGGTAACAAAGAAGGTTCAAGTACAATTCAGCAGGTATCTCAGGAGGAGCCCGTTGAACATAAAACTACACCAGCTGATAAGGGAAAAGGAGAAGTCCAAGAATAAGACTTTGTTGATGATTTGATTGTTGATCAAGATCAAAGTCATGATAACTTAATGATAGACGCTCTTGTATATATTGATGATGATTGTCTTGGATATGATGATCAGGAAGATGGAGACTATGCCATGGATGTTGATCCAATATTAACTCATAAAAGGTATCTAGTGGCACCTACATTTGAAGATATAGATGATATTCCTGAGGAGGATATAGATAAAGGGGAATGGTTTCTATTAATGAAGTAAGAGACTTGTTTATGGACCTTGACTGGGAGGAGATGATGATGAAAGAAAAAGTTGAAAATATTGAAGTTGGTTGTGTATTACAATCATTTTAAAACTAATTTAAAGAGAAACAAGTTGCAGCAGAGACTATAATCGAAGATGTAGATGAATCTCTAACAACTGCAGAGGTGACTCAAATGGCAAAAGATTATCTTAAATATTCTCCTCAAAGTCCAATTTTGAAGAAACAATACAAAAATAAAGCTGAATGTATTGGAAAAATTATGGCTTTGAAATTGGAGGATGAAAGCAATTTTTTATAGTAAAAAGACTTGATGGTGTACAGTACTTGAAGAAATCAATAAAGAGTTTTCATCATTTCCCTTTATGTGAACTCAGGGTGTTGGTAGAGATTCGCCTAATAGATGATGCCAATGATTGTATGGTAAGTTTGATTGAGAGAATAATAAGAAAAAAGGTCTGAAAAATGATGTTTGAGTTATTAAAATCTCGGAAATTGAAGAAAATCCTTATAATTGGGAATCTGGATTGGATAACCAGAAACTGGAAGGTACGATACGAATTCAAGCCGGTTAAGTGTTTAAAGAGAATTCTTCTTTTAAAATTTAGCTTAGGTATTATGAATAACCTCTACTTGTGGTATCTAGACAGTTACAGTTCTGAAGTTATATTTCAAGATATAAAAAATGGAGTTGTGCAGAGTGTTTGATCCAATCCATCTGATTAATCTTTCAAAAGATGACAAGAAGAAGTTACAAATAAAATAGAAACGATTTTATAAGGGTCACATAGACGAAGCGATGCAGTTCACAAAAGTGTTAGATGCTTATCTAGCACTAGATCTGTGCTGGTAGTCATCTACCTTCTAAGTGGAAAGAATGAAGACCAACACTGACTTGTTGCTAACGGGGAGTCTGCTAGTATCCTGATAACGTCAGCCTCAGATGTTGAACTGAAGAACGAATTTGCCGAATAGTCGAAGTGAAGACATTTATTGATTTTGTATTAAAATTGTTTAGCTTAGGTTTTTTTGTTTGATTTGTATTTTGTTTGTGTTTTGTATATTCTCATTTGACTAGGTGTTGGTTTCATCGATACTAATACTATCAATAGTAATACTGTGATAATCAGAAAATTTTTGTTCATAAACACAATAGACAACAGCCAAATTTCAGGACGAAATTTCTTTCAACAAGGGGATGATGTGACACCCGACAATTTCATGTAAATTGCAACACTTACAATTCTTTTTTCACATTTACACTTCTTGCATTTCATTTAATTAGGTTTAATTAAATGAGTCAAACATTACTCATTACGAAATAATGGTTCGAGGAATTATCGAATCGTATGTTACACATTGGTTTTGGAAATCAAGTGTGGTAACACAATCACAGTTGCAAAACTATAATTCGAAGAATAATTGAATTGTGCAATACACACTGATTAGGACGAATCAAGTATGCAAACATCTCTTAAAGACGAACAGAAACGATCATCGGTAATTCAAGGATTTACCGAAACACACATGAGTCTAATTACATGAACGTTGGTGAATAAATATTTCCCTTATTCCTCAACATTGACATCCACCCAATGTACTGTAAGTGATGTATGTATAGACAAACACAGATGATGATCATGGTACTGGTAACAAAGAAGGTTCAAGTACAATTCAGCAGGTATCTCAGGAGGAGCCCGTTGAACAGAAAACTACACCAGCTGATAAGGGAAAAGGAGAAGTCCAAGAATAAGACTTTGTTGATGATTTGATTGTTGATCAAGATCAAAGTCATGATAACTTAATGATAGACGCTCTTGTATATATTGATGATGATTGTCTTGGATATGATGATCAGGAAGATGGAGACTATGCCATGGATGTTGATCCAATATTAACTCATAAAAGGTATCTAGTGGCACCTACATTTGAAGATATAGATGATATTCCTGAGGAGGATATAGATAAAGGGGAATGGTTTCTATTAATGAAGTAAGAGACTTGTTTATGGACCTTGACTGGGAGGAGATGATGATGAAAGAAAAAGTTGAAAATATTGAAGTTGGTTGTGTATTACAATCATTTTAAAACTAATTTAAAGAGAAACAAGTTGCAGCAGAGACTATAATCGAAGATGTAGATGAATCTCTAACAACTGCAGAGGTGACTCAAATGGCAAAAGATTATCTTAAATATTCTCCTCAAAGTCCAATTTTGAAGAAACAATACAAAAATAAAGCTGAATGTATTGGAAAAATTATGGCTTTGAAATTGGAGGATGAAAGCAATTTTTTATAGTAAAAAGACTTGATGGTGTACAGTACTTGAAGAAATCAATAAAGAGTTTTCATCATTTCCCTTTATGTGAACTCAGGGTGTTGGTAGAGATTCGCCTAATAGATGATGCCAATGATTATATGGTAAGTTTGATTGAGAGAATAATAAGAAAAAAGGTCTGAACAATGATGTTTGAGTTATTAAAATCTCGGAAATTGAAGAAAATCCTTAT
The DNA here is from genome assembly GCA_009363875.1 of Mikania micrantha. Taxonomy (NCBI): domain Eukaryota; kingdom Viridiplantae; phylum Streptophyta; class Magnoliopsida; order Asterales; family Asteraceae; genus Mikania; species Mikania micrantha. The sequence goes on along the minus strand of CM018691.1, from coordinate 71,280,451 downwards.
ATTGGGAATCTGGATTGGATAACCAGAAACTGGAAGGTACGATACGAATTCAAGCCGGTTAAGTGTTTAAAGAGAATTCTTCTTTTAAAATTTAGCTTAGGTATTATGAATAACCTCTACTTGTGGTATCCAGGCAGTTACAGTTCTGAAGTAATATTTTAAGATATAAAAAAATTGAGTTGTGCAGAGTGTTTGATCCTATCCATCTGATTAATCTTTCATAAGATGACAAGAAGAAGTTACAAATAAAATAGAAACGATTTTATAAGGGTCACATAGACGAAGCGATGCAGTTCACGAAAAAGTTAGATGCTTATCTAGCACAAGATTTGTGCTGGTAGTCATCTACCTTCTAAGTGGAAAGAATGAAGACCAACACTGACTTGTTGCTAAGGGGGAGTCTGCTAGTATCCTGATAACATCAGCCTCAGATGTTGAACTGAAGAACGGATTTGCCGAATAGTCGAAGTGAAGACATTTATTGATTTTGTATTTAAAATTGTTTAGCTTAGGTTTTTTTGTTTGATTTGTATTTTGTTTGCGTTTTGTATATTCCATTTGACTAGGTGTTGGTTTCATCGATTCTAATACTATCAATAGTAATACTGTGATAATCAGAAAATTTTTGTTCATAATCACTATAGACAACAACCAAATTTCAGGACGAAATTTCTTTCAACAAGGGGATGATGTGACACCCGATAATTTCATGTAAATTGCAACACTTACAATTCTTTTTTCACATTTACACTTCTTGCATTTAATTTAATTAGGTTTAATTAAATGAGTCAAACATAACTCATTGCGAAACAAAGGTTCGAGGAATTATCGAATCGTATGTTACACATTGGTTTTGGAAATCAAGTGTGGTAACACAATCACAGTTGCAAAACTATAATTCGAAGCATAATTGAATTGTGCAATACACACTGATTAGGATGAATCAAGTATGCAAACATCTCTTAAAGACGAACAGAAACGATCATCGGTAATTCAAGGATTTTCCGAAACACACATGAGTCTAATTACATGAACGTTGGTGAATAAATATTTCCCTTATTCCTCAACATTGACATCCACCCAATGTACTGTAAGTGGTGTATGTATAGACAAACGCAGATGATGATCATGGTACTGGTAACATAGAAGGTTCAAGTACAATTCAGCAGGTATCTCAGGAGGAGCCCGTTGAACAGAAAACTACACCAGCTGATAAGGGAAAAGGAGAAGTCCAAGAATAAGACTTTGTTGATGATTTGATTGTTGATCAAGATCAAAGTCATGATAACTTAATGATAGACGCTCTTGTATATATTGATGATGATTATCTTGGATATGATGATCAGGAAGATGGAGACTATGTCATGGATGTTGATCCAATATTAACTCATAAAAGGTATCTAGTGGCACCTACATTTGAAGATATAGATGATATTCATGAGGAGGATATAGATAAAGGGGAATGGTTTCTATTAATGAAGTAATAGACTTGTTTATGGACCTTGACTGGGAGGAGATGATGATGAAAGAAAAAGTTGAAAATATTGAAGTTGGTTGTGTATTACAATTATTTTAAAACTAATTTAAAGAGAAACAAGTTGCAGCAGAGACTATAATCGAAGATGTAGATGAATCTCTAACAACTGCAAAGGTGACTCAAATGGCAAAAGATTATCTTAAATATTCTCCTCAAAGTCCAATTTTGAAGAAACAATACAAAAATAAAGCTGAATGTATTGGAAAAATTATGGCTTTGAAATTGGAGGATGAAAGCAATTTTTTATAGTAAAAAGACTTGATGGTGTACAGTACTTGAAGAAATCAATAAAGAGTTTTCATCATTTCCCTTTATGTGAACTCAGGGTGTTGGTAGAGATTCGCCTAATAGATGATGCCAATGATTGTATGGTAAGTTTGATTGAGAGAATAATAAGAAAAAAGGTCTGAAAAATGATGTTTGAGTTATTAAAATCTCGAAATTGAAGAAAATCCTTATAATTGGGAATCTGGATTGGATAACCAGAAACTGGAAGGTACGATACGAATTCAAGCCGGTTAAGTGTTTAAAGAGAATTCTTCTTTTAAAATTTAGCTTAGGTATTATGAATAACCTCTACTTGTGGTATCTAGACAGTTACAGTTCTGAAGTTATATTTCAAGATATAAAAAATGGAGTTGTGCAGAGTGTTTGATCCAATCCATCTGATTAATCTTTCAAAAGATGACAAGAAGAAGTTACAAATAAAATAGAAACGATTTTATAAGGGTCACATAGACGAAGCGATGCAGTTCACAAAAGTGTTAGATGCTTATCTAGCACAAGATCTGTGCTGGTAGTCATCTACCTTCTAAGTGGAAAGAATGAAGACCAACACTGACTTGTTGCTAACGGGGAGTCTGCTAGTATCCTGATAACGTCAGCCTCAGATGTTGAACTGAAGAACGAATTTGCCGAATAGTCGAAGTGAAGACATTTATTGATTTTGTATTAAAATTGTTTAGCTTAGGTTTTTTTGTTTGATTTGTATTTTGTTTGTGTTTTGTATATTCTCATTTGACTAGGTGTTGGTTTCATCGATACTAATACTATCAATAGTAATACTGTGATAATCAGAAAATTTTTGTTCATAAACACAATAGACAACAACCAAATTTCAGGACGAAATTTCTTTCAACAAGGGGATGATGTGACACCCGACAATTTCATGTAAATTGCAACACTTACAATTCTTTTTTCACATTTACACTTCTTGCATTTCATTTAATTAGGTTTAATTAAATGAGTCAAACATAACTCATTGCGAAACAATGGCTCGAGGAATTATCGAATCGTATGTTACACATTGGTTTTGGAAATCAAGTGTGGTAACACAATCACAGTTGCAAAACTATAATTCGAAGAATAATTGAATTGTGCAATACACACTGATTAGGACGAATCAAGTATGCAAACATCTCTTAAAGACGAACAGAAACGATCATCGGTAATTCAAGGATTTACCGAAACACACATGAGTCTAATTACATGAACGTTGGTGAATAAATATTTCCCTTATTCCTCAACATTGACATCCACCCAATGTACTGTAAGTGATGTATGTATAGACAAACATAGATGATGATCATGGTACTGGTAACAAAGAAGGTTCAAGTACAATTCAGCAGGTATCTCAGGAGGAGCCCGTTGAACATAAAACTACACCAGCTGATAAGGGAAAAGGAGAAGTCCAAGAATAAGACTTTGTTGATGATTTGATTGTTGATCAAGATCAAAGTCATGATAACTTAATGATAGACGCTCTTGTATATATTGATGATGATTGTCTTGGATATGATGATCAGGAAGATGGAGACTATGCCATGGATGTTGATCCAATATTAACTCATAAAGGTATCTAGTGGCACCTACATTTGAAGATATAGATGATATTCCTGAGGAGGATATAGATAAAGGGGAATGGTTTCTATTAATTAAGTAAGAGACTTGTTTATGGACCTTGACTGGGAGGAGATGATGATGAAAGAAAAAGTTGAAAATATTGAAGTTGGTTGTGTATTACAATCATTTTAAAACTAATTTAAAGAGAAACAAGTTGCAGCAGAGACTATAATCGAAGATGTAGATGAATCTCTAACAACTGCAGAGGTGACTCAAATGGCAAAAGATTATCTTAAATATTCTCCTCAAAGTCCAATTTTGAAGAAACAATACAAAAATAAAGCTGAATGTATTGGAAAAATTATGGCTTTGAAATTGGAGGATGAAAGCAATTTTTTATAGTAAAAAGACTTGATGGTGTACAGTACTTGAAGAAATCAATAAAGAGTTTTCATCATTTCCCTTTATGTGAACTCAGGGTGTTGGTAGAGATTCGCCTAATAGATGATGCCAATGATTATATGGTAAGTTTGATTGAGAGAATAATAAGAAAAAAGGTCTGAACAATGATGTTTGAGTTATTAAAATCTCGGAAATTGAAGAAAATCCTTATTATTGGGAATCTGGATTGGATAACCAGAAACTGTAAGGTACGATACGAATTCAAGCCGGTTAAGTGTTTAAAGAGAATTCTTCTTTTAAAATTTAGCTTAGGTATTATGAATAACCTCTACTTGTGGTATCTAGACAGTTACAGTTCTGAAGTTATATTTCAAGATATAAAAAAATGGAGTTGTGCAGAGTGTTTGATCCTATCCATCTGTTTAATCTTTCATAAGATGACAAGAAGAAGTTACAAATAAAATAGAAACGATTTTATAAGGGTCACGTAGATGAAGCGATGCAGTTCACGAAAGTGTTAGATGCTTATCTAGCACAAGATTTGTGCTGGTAGTCATCTACCTTCTAAGTGGAAAGAATGAAGACCAACACTGACTTGTTGCTAAGGGGGAGTCTGCTAGTATCCTGATAACATCAGCCTCAGATGTTGAACTGAAGAACGAATTTGCCGAATAGTCGAAGTGAAGACATTTATTGATTTTGTATTTAAATTGTTTAGCTTAGGTTTTTTTGTTTGATTTGTATTTTGTTTGCGTTTTGTATATTCCATTTGACTAGGTGTTGGTTTCATCGATTCTAATACTATCAATAGTAATACTGTGATCATCAGAAAATTTTTGATCATAAACACTATAGACAACAACCAAATTTCAGGACGAAATTTCTTTCAACAAGGGGATGATGTGACACCCGATAATTTCATGTAAATTGCAACACTTACAATTCTTTTTTCACATTTACACTTCTTGCATTTAATTTAATTAGGTTTAATTAAATGAGTCAAACATAACTCATTGCGAAACAAAGGTTCGAGGAATTATCGAATCGTATGTTACACATTGGTTTTGGAAATCAAGTGTGGTAACACAATCACAGTTGCAAAACTATAATTCGAAGCATAATTGAATTGTGCAATACACACTGATTAGGATGAATCAAGTATGCAAACATCTCTTAAAGACGAACAGAAACGATCATCGGTAATTCAAGGATTTTCCGAAACACACATGAGTCTAATTACATGAACGTTGGTGAATAAATATTTCCCTTATTCCTCAACATTGACATCCACCCTATGCACTGTAAGTGGTATATGTATAGACAAACACAGATGATGATCGTGGTACTGGTAACAAAGAAGGTTCAAGTACAATTCAGCAGGTATCTCAGGAGGAGCCCGTTGAACAGAAAACTACACCAGCTGATAAGGGAAAAGGTGAAGTCCAAGAATAAGACTTTTTTGATGATTTGATTGTTGATCAAGATCAAACTCATAATAATTTATTGATAGACTCTCTTGTATATATTGATGATGATTATCTTGGATATGATGATCAGGAAGATGGAGACTATGTCATGGATTTTGATCCAATATTAACTGATAAAAGGTATCTAGTGGCACCTACATTTGAAGATATAGATGATATTCCTGAGGAGGATATAGATAAAGGGGAATGGTTTCTATTAATGAAGTAAGAGACTTGTTTATGGACCGTGACTGGGAGGAGATGATGATGAAAGAAAAGGTTGAAAATATTGAAGTTGGATGTGTATTACAATCATTTTAAAACTAATTTAAAGAGAAACAAGTTGCAGCAGAGACTATAATCGAAGATGTACATGAATCTCTAACAACTACAGAGGTGACTCAAATGGCAAAAGATTATCTTAAATCTTCTCCTCAAAGTCCAATTTTGAAGAAACAATACAAAAATAAAGCTGAATGTATTGGAAAAATTATGGCTTTGAAATTGGAGGATGAAAGCAATTTTTTATAGTAAAAAGACTTGATGGTGTACAGTACTTGAAGAAATCAATAAAGAGTTTTTATCATTTCCCTTTATGTGAACTCAGGGTGTTGGTAGAGATTCGCCTAATAGATGATGCCAATGATTATATGGTAAGTTTGATTGAGAGAATAATAAGAAAAAAGGTCTGAACAATGATGTTTGAGTTATTAAAATCTCGGAAATTGAAGAAAATCCTTATAATTGGGAATCTGGATTGGATAACCAGAAACTGGAAGGTACGATACGAATTCAAGCCGGTTAAGTGTTAAAAGAGAATTCTTCTTTTAAAATTTAGCTTAGGTATTATGAATAACCTCTACTTGTGGTATCTAGACAGTTACAGTTCTGAAGTTATATTTCAAGATATAAAAAAATGGAGTTGTGCAGAGTGTTTGATCCTATCCATCTGATTAATCTTTCATAAGATGACAAGAAGATGTTACAAATAAAATAGAAACGATTTTATAAGGGTCACGTAGACGAAGCGATGCAGTTCACGAAAGTGTTAGATGCTTATCTAGCACAAGATTTGTACTGGTAATCATCTACCTTCTAAGTGGAAAGAATGAAGACCAACACTGACTTGTTGCTAAGGGGGAGTCTGCTAGTATCCTGATAACATCAGCCTCAGATGTTGAACTGAAGAACGAATTTGCCGAATAGTCGAAGTGAAGACATTTATTGATTTTGTATTAAAATTGTTTAGCTTAGGTTTTTTTGTTTGATTTGTATTTTGTTTGTGTTTTGTATATTCTCATTTGACTAGGTGTTGGTTTCATCGATACTAATACTATCAATAGTAATACTGTGATAATCAGAAAATTTTTGTTCATAAACACTATAGACAACAACCAAATTTCAGGACGAAATTTCTTTCAACATGGGATGATGTGACACCCGACAATTTCATGTAAATTGCAACACTTCCAATTCTTTTTTCACATTTACACTTCTTGCATTTTATTTAATTAGGTCTAATTAAATGAGTCAAACATAACTCATTTCGAAACAATGGTTAGAGGAATTATCGAATCGTATGTTACACATTGGTTTTTGAAATCAAGTGTGGTAACACAATCACAGTTGCAAAACTATATTTCGAAGAATAACTGAATTGTGCAATACACACTGATTAGGATGAATCAAGTATGCAAACATCTCTTAAAGACGAACAGAAACGATCATCGGTAATTCAAGGATTTACTGAAACACACATGAGTCTAGCTACATGAACGTTGGTGAATAAATATTTCCCTTATTCCTCAACATTGACATACACCCAATGTACTGTAAGTGGTATATGTATAGACAAACACACATGATGATCATGGTACTGGTAAGAAAGAAGGTTCAAGTACAATTCAGCAGGTATCTCAGGAGGAGCCCGTTGAACAGAAAACTACACCAGCTGATAAGGGAAAAGGAGAAGTCCAAGAATAAGACTTTTTTGATGATTTGATTGTTGATCAAGATCAAAGTCATGATAATTTAATGATAGACGCTCTTGTATATATTGATGATGATTATCTTGGATATGATGATCAGGAAGATGGAGACTATGTCATGGATGTTGATCCAATATTAACTGATAAAAGGTATCTAGTGGCACCTACATTTGAAGATATAGATGTCGCACCCCGAAAATCCCGTCCCGAACGGGGTGCGAGCAAGACACCAAAATGCATCCTATGACTCAACTCACGTTGCTTTCACGAAATCAAGTTTTGAAAATCATAATGTTCTTGTTTCGGGAAACTTTCTATATTTAGAAAGTTTCTATTTTTGGAACGTATGGTTATGAAATCATATTTCATAAAACTAATAACTTTAGTATGTTTGTAAAAACGTATGTAAACACTTAAAATAAGTCGTTTGTGCATAAAATACACCATTTGTGCTGTTTTGCCCAAATAAAGTTTCCTTATTTGGAAAGTATCCGTTTAAAAGTTTGTTTTTACAAATCCAAGCTTCCAAATATGTTAAAAAGCATTTCTAAACATATTTCAATAATCCAATCTCATCAAAATGTTTTAAAACATCAAAAGCCCTCTTTTGATTTACAAAAGTTTCCATAAATAGTAAGTTTCTACAAAACCAAGTTTTTGACAAAATCAAATATCCCAATGTGTTTCTAAACACTCCAATACACATTTAACAACATCTAGACATGTCTAACATGTCTAACATGTCTAGATCATTACAAATCCAAGACTTGCAACATAAAAGTTTCCTTTTATGGTAGGTGTTCCAAAACCTCATCAAATCAACCAATAGCTCAACAAAACTCAAATCTAACATTCTAATACTTTAAAATCAGTAAATCTATGATATCTAAACAACAAATCACCAACGCATTCGAGCACGATAACTAAACGGAGTTTCATGTGGGTTTTTACCCATTGCATGTGCGATCTAACCATTAATAAACAAATAAAACTACCTTAGAAGCTCCTTGACGATGAGATTCAGTAGTAACAGCTCCCAGTGATGGTGATTCGGTGCGTGGATCGTAACTTCTATCCTCCTAGCTTCCTCTCCAAGCTCTAAGGTCTTCAAGCTTGCCAAGGATGAGGGAAATACTTCCAAAAGATTTACCAAGGGCTTGGAACAAGTTTGGCAGAGGTTTAGGGTCGAGAAGATGAGTAGAAGATCGGAGAAGGTGTGAAGAAATCGAACAGAATGAATGGGATTGAGTTTTAAAAAAATTTTGATCTGCATGGCCTTCGTGTACCACGGAGGCCGGTCAAAATCCTTTACCGCGTACCGCGATGGAATTCGGGAGTCCCGACTCCCGGTTTGCTTCGCGTACCGCGAAGCCTGTTGCGATGTGGTTGTCGCGTACCGCGATGGCTCCATTTTCTTGTTTTTCGATTTCGTTGATACGATTTCGCTCGTACTCGATCCCTAACATTTATCCAAAGCATCTAATACATGTTTAGCACATAATCGTATAATAGCACATAGGTTTGATCACCAACGTTCGTGAGACTCATATGTGTGTTTCGATAATTCCTTGAATTATCTTTGATAGTTTGTGTTCGTGTTTTACGAAGTGTTTGCACGCTTGATTAATCCTAATCAACATGTGATGCACAATTCAATTGTGTTTGTGTTTGTTGCAGTTCATCTAATTAACCATAATTAAATGAAATGCAACGAGTATGAATGTCAAATGTAAAGTTGTAAGAGTTGCAATTTACCTGAAATTGTCTTGGATATGATGATCAGGAAGATGGAGACTATGTCATGGATGTTGATCCAATATTAATTGATAAAAGGTATCTAGTGGCACCTACATTTGAAGATATAGACGTTATTCCTGAGGAGGATATAGATAAAGGGGAATGGTTTCAATTAATGAAGTAAGAGACTTGTTTATGGACCTTGACTGGGAGGAGATGATGATGAAAGAAAAAGTTGAAAATATTGAAGTTGGTTGTGTATTACAATCATGGATCTAACCATTAATAAACAAATAAATTAATGATAGATGCTCTTGTATATATTGATTATGATTATCTTGGATATGATGATCAGGAAGATGGAGACTATGTCATGGATGTTGATCCAATATTAACTGATAAAAGGTATCTAGTGGCACCTACATTTGAAGATATAGATGATATTCCTGAGGAGGATATAGATAAAGGGGAATGGTTTCAATTAATGAAGTAAGAGACTTGTTTATGGACCTTGACTGGGAGGAGATGATGATGAAAGAAAAAGTTGAAAATATTGAAGTTGGTTGTGTATTACAATCATTTTAAAACTAATTTAAAGAGAAACAAGTTGCAGCAGAGACTATAATCGAAGATGTACATGAATCTCTAACAACTGCATAGGTGACTCAAATGGCAAAAGATTAACTTAAATCTTCTCCTCAAAGTCCAATTTTGAAGAAACAATACAAAAATAAAGTTGAATGTGTTGGAAAAATTATGGCTTTGAAATTGGAGGATGAAAGCAATTTTTTATAGTAAAAAGACTTGATGGTGTACAGTACTTGAAGAAATCAATAAAGAGTTTTCATCATTTCCCTTTATGTGAACTCAGGGTGTTGGTAGAGATTCGCCTAATAGATGATGCCAATGATTATATGGTAAGTTTGATTGAGAGAATAATAAGAAAAAAGGTCTGAACAATGATGTTTGAGTTATTAAAATCTCGGAAATTGAAGAAAATCCTTATAATTGGGAATCTGGATTGGATAACTAGAAACTGGAAGGTACGATACGAATTCAAGCCGGTTAAGTGTTTAAAGAGAATTCTTCTTTTAAAATTTAGCTTAGGTATTATGAATAACCTCTACTTGTTGTATCTAGACAGTTACAGTTCTGAAGTTATATTTCAAGATATAAAAAATGGAGTTGTGCAGAGTGTTTGATCCTATCCATCTAATTTGTATTTCATAAGATGACAAGAAGAAGTTACAAATAAAATAGAAACGATTTTATAAGGGTCACATAGACGAAGCGATGCAGTTCACGAAAGTGTTAGATGCTTATCTAGCACAAGATTTGTGCTGGTAGTCATCTACCTTCTAAGTGGAAAGAATGAAGACCAACACTGACTTGTTGCTAAGGGGGAGTCTGCTAGTATCCTGATAACATCAGCCTCAGATGTTGAACTGAAGAACGAATTTGCCAAATTGTCGAAGTGAAGACATTTATTGATTTTGTATTAAAATTGTTTAGCTTAGGTTTTTTTGTTTGATTTGTATTTTGTTTGTGTTTTGTATATTCTCATTTGACTAGGTGTTGGTTTCATCGATACTAATACTATCAATAGTAATACTGTGATAATCAGAAAATTTTTGTTCATAAACACTCTAGACAACAACCAAATTTCAGGACGAAATTTCTTTCAACAAGGGGATGATGTGACACCCGACAATTTCATGTAAATTGCAACACTTACAATTCTTTTTTCACATTTACACTTCTTGCATTTCATTTAATTAGGTTTAATTAAATGAGTCAAACATAACTCATTGCGAAACAATGGTTCGAGGAATTATCGAATCGTATGTTACACATTGGTTTTGGAAATCAAGTGTGGTAACATAATCACAGTTGCAAAACTATAATTCGAAGAATAATTGAATTGTACAATACACACTGATTAGGATGAATCAAGTATGCAAACATCTCTTAAAGACGAACAGAAACGATCATCGGTAATTCAAGGATTTACCGAAACACACATGAGTCTAATTACAAGAAAGTTGGTGAATAAATATTTCCCTTATTCCTCAACATTGACATCCACCCAATGTACTGTAAGTGTTATATGTATAGACAAACACAGATGATGATCATGGTAATGGTAACAAAGAAGGTTCAAGTACAATTCAGCAGGTATCTCAGGAGGAGTCCGTTGGACAGAAAATTACACCAGCTGATAAGGGAAAAGGAGAAGTCCAAGAATAAGACCTTGTTGATGATTTGATTGTTGATCAAGATCAAAGTCATGATAACTTAATCATAGACGCTCTTGTATATATTGATGATGATTATCTTGGATATGATGATCAGGAAGATGGAGACTATGTCATGGATGTTGATCCAATATTAACTGATAAAGGGTATCAAGTGGCACCTGCATTTGAAGATATAGATGATATTCCTGAGGAGGATATAGATAAAGGGGAATGGTTTCTGTTAATGAAGTAAGAGACTTGTTTATGGACCTTGACTGGGAGGAGATGATGATGAAAGAAAAAGTTGAAAATATTGAAGTTGATTGTGTATTACAATCATTTTAAAACTAATTTAAAGAGAAACAAGTTGCAGCAGAGACTATAATCGAAGATGTACATGAATCTCTAACAACTGCATAGGTGACTCAAATGGCAAAAGATTATCTTAAATCTTCTCCTCAAAGTCCAATTTTGAAGAAACAATACAAAAATAAAGCTGAATGTATTGGAAAAATTATGGCTTTGAAATTGGAGGATGAAAGCAATTTTTTATAGTAAAAAGACTTGATGGTGTACAGTACTTGAAGAAATCAATAAAGAGTTTTTATCATTTCCCTTTATGTGAACTCAGGGTGTTGGTAGAGATTCGCCTAATAGATGATGCCAATGATTATATGGTAAGTTTGATTGAGAGAATAATAAGAAAAAAGGTCTGAACAATGATGTTTGAGTTATTAAAATCTCGGAAATTGAAGAAAATCCTTACAATTGGGAATCTGGATTGGATAACCAGAAACTGGAAGGTACGATACGAATTCAAGCCGGTTAAGTGTTTAAAGAGAATTCTTTTAAAATTTAGCTTACGTATTATGAATAACCTCTACTTGTGGTATCTAGACAGTTACAGTTCTGAAGTTATATTTTAAGATATAAAAAAATGGAGTTGTGCAGAGTGTTTGATCCTATCCATCTGATTAATCTTTCATAAGATGACAAGAGGAAGTTACAAATAAAATAGAAACGATTTTATAAGGGTCACATAGACGAAGCGATGCAGTTCACGAAAAAGTTAGATGCTTATCTAGCACAAGATTTGTGCTGGTAGTCATCTACCTTCTAAGTGGAAAGAATGAAGACCAACACTGACTTGTTGCTAAGGGGGAGTCTGCTAGTATCCTGATAACATCAGCCTCAGATGTTGAACTGAAGAACGAATTTGCCGAATAGTCGAAGTGAAGACATTTATTGATTTTGTATTAAAATTGTTTAGCTTAGGTTTTTTTGTTTGATTTGTATTTCGTTTGTGTTTTGTATATTCTCATTTGACTAGGTGTTGGTTTCATCGATACTAATACTATCAATAGTAATACTGTGATAATCAGAAAATTTTTGTTCATAAACACTATAGACAACAACCAAATTTCAGGACGAAATTTCTTTCAACAAGGGGATGATGTGACACCCGACAATTTCATGTAAATTGCAACACTTACAATTCTTTTTTCACATTTACACTTCTTGCATTTCATTTAATTAGGTTTAATTAAATGAGTCAAACATAACTCATTGCGAAACAATGGCTCGAGGAATTATCGAATCGTATTTAACACATTGGTTTTGGAAATCAAGTGTGGTAACACAATCACAGTTGCAAAACTATAATTCGAAGAATAATTGAATTGTGCAATACACACTGATTAGGATGAATCAAGTATGCAAACATCTCTTAAAGACGAACAGAAACGATCATCGGTAATTCAAGGATTTACCGAAACACACATGAGTATAATTACATGAACGTTGGTCAATAAATATTTCCCTTATTCCTCAACATTGACATCCACCCAACGTACTGTAAGTGGTATATGTATAGACAAACACAGATGATGATCATGGTACTGGTAACAAAGAAGGCTCAAGTACAATTCAGCTGGTATCTCTAGGGGAGCCCGTTGAACAGAAAACTACACCAGCTGATAAGGGAAAAGGAGAAGTCCAAGAATAAGACTTTGTTGATGATTTGATTGTTGATCAAGATCAAAGTCATGATAACTTAATGATAGACGCTCTTGTATATATTGATGATGATTATCTTGGATATGATGATCAGGAAGATGGAGACTATGTCATGGATGTTGATCCAATATTAACTGATAAAGGGTATCTAGTGGCACCTACATTTGAAGATATAGATGATATTCCTGAGGAGGATATAGATAAAGGGGAATGTTTTCTATTAATGAAGTAAGAGACTTGTTTATGGACCTTGACTGGGAGGAGATGATGATGAAAGAAAAAGTTGAAAATATTGAAGTTGATTGTGTATTACAATCATTTTAAAACTAATTTAAAGAGAAACAAGTTGCAGCAGAGACTATAATCGAAGATGTACATGAATCTCTAACAACTGCATAGGTGACTCAAATGGCAAAAGATTATCTTAAATCTTCTCCTCAAAGTCCAATTTTGAAGAAACAATACAAAAATAAAGCTGAATGTATTGGAAAAATTATGGCTTTGAAATTGGAGGATGAAAGCAATTTTTTATAGTAAAAAGACTTGATGGTGTACAGTACTTGAAGAAATCAATAAAGAGTTTTCATCATTTCCCTTTATGTGAACTCAGGGTGTTGGTAGAGATTCGCCTAATAGATGATGCCAATGATTATATGGTAAGTTTGATTGAGAGAATAATAAGAAAAAAGGTCTGAACAATGATGTTTGAGTTATTAAAATCTCGGAAATTGAAGAAAATCCTTATAATTGGGAATCTGGATTGGATAACCAGAAACTGGAAGGTACGATACGAATTCAAGCCGGTTAAGTGTTTAAAGAGAATTCTTCTTTTAAAATTTAGCTTAGGTATTATGAATAACCTCTACTTGTGGTATCTAGACAGTTACAGTTCTGAAGTTATATTTCAAGATATAAAAAAATGGAGTTGTGCAGAGTGTTTGATCCTATCCATCTGATTAATCTTTCATAAGATGACAAGAAGAAGTTACAAATAAAATAGAAACGATTTTATAAGGGTCACATAGACGAAGCGATGCAGTTCACGAAAGTTTTAGATGCTTGTATCTAGCACAAGATTTGTGCTGGTAGTCATCTACCTTCTAAGTGGAAAGAATGAAGACCAACACTGACTTGTTGCTAAGGGGAGTCTGCTAGTATCCTGATAACATCAGCCTCAGATGTTGAACTGAAGAACGAATTTGCCGCATAGTCGAAGTGAAGACATTTATTGATTTTGTATTAAAATTGTTTAGCTTAGTTTTTTTGTTTGATTTGTATTTTGTTTGTGTTTTGTATATTCTCATTTGACTAGGTGCTGGTTTCATCGATACTAATACCATCAATAGTAATACCGTGACAATCAGAAAATTTTTGTTCATAAACACTACAGACAACAACCAAATTTCAGGACGAAATTTCTTTCAACAAGGGGATGATGTGACACCCGACAATTTAGGTAAATTGCAACACTTACAATTCTTTTTTCACATTTATACTTCTTGCATTTTATTTAATTAGGTTTAATTAAATGAGTCAAACATAACTCATTGCGAAACAATGGTTCGAGGAATTATCGAATCGTATGTTACACATTGGTTTTGGAAATCAAGTGTGGTAACACAATCACAGTTGCAAAACTATAATCCGAAGAATAATTGAATTGCGCAATACACACTGATTAGGATTAATCAAGTAGGCAAACATCTCGTAAAGACGAACAGAAACGATCATCGGTAATTCAAGGATTTACCGAAACACACATGAGTCTAATTACATGAACGTTGGTGAACAAATATTTCCCTTATTCCTCAACACTGACATCCACCCAATGTACTGTAAATGGTATATGTATAGACAAACACAGATGATGATCATGGTACTGGTAACAAAGAAGGCTCAAGTACAATTCAGCAGGTATCTCAGGGGGAGCCCGTTGAACAGAAAACTACACCAGCTGATAAGGGAAAAGGAGAAGTCCAAGAAGAAGACTTTGTTGATGATTTGATTGTTGATCAAGATCAAAGTCATGATAACTTAATGAAAGACGCTCTTGTAGATATTGATGATGATTATCTTGGATATGATGATCAGGATGATGGAGACTATGTCATGGATGTTGATCCAAGATTAACTGATAAAGGGTATCAAGTGGCACCTGCATTTGAAGATATAGATGATATTCCTGAGGAGGATATAGATAAAGGGGAATGGTTTCTGTTAATGAAGTAAGAGACTTGTTTATGGACCTTGACTGGGAGGAGATGATGATGAAAGAAATATTGAAGTTGATTGTGTATTACAATCATTTTAAAACTAATTTAAAGAGAAACAAGTTGAAGCAGAGACTATAATCAAAGATGTACATGAATCTCTAACAACTGCATAGGTGACTCAAATGGCAAAAGATTATCTTAAATCTTCTCCTCAAAGTCCAATTTTGAAGAAACAATACAAAAATAAAGCTGAATGTATTGGAAAAATTATGGCTTTGAAATTGGAGGATGAAAGCAATTTTTTATAGTAAAAAGACTTGATGGTGTACAGTACTTGAAGAAATCAATAAAGAGTTTTCATCATTTCCCTTTATGTGAACTCAGGGTGTTGGTAGAGATTCGCCTAATAGATGATGCCAATGATTATATGGTAAGTTTGATTGAGAGAATAATAAGAAAAAAGGTCTGAACAATGATGTTTGAGTTATTAAAATCTCGGAAATTGAAGAAAATCCTTATAATTGGGAATCTGGATTGGATAACCAGAAACTGGAAGGTACGATACGAATTCAAGCCGGTTAAGTGTTTAAAGAGAATTCTTCTTTTAAAATTTAGCTTAGGTATTATGAATAACCTCTACTTGTGGTATCTAGACAGTTACAGTTCTGAAGTTATATTTCAAGATATAAAAAAATGGAGTTGTGCAGAGTGTTTGATCCTATCCATCTGATTAATCTTTCATAAGATGACAAGAAGAAGTTACAAATAAAATAGAAACGATTTTATAAGGGTCACATAGACGAAGCGATGCAGTTCACGAAAGTTTTAGATGCTTGTATCTAGCACAAGATTTGTGTTGGTAGTCATCTACCTTCTAAGTGGAAAGAATGAAGACCAACACTGACTTGTTGCTAAGGGGAGTCTGCTAGTATCCTGATAACATCAGCCTCAGATGTTGAACTGAAGAACGAATTTGCCGCATAGTCGAAGTGAAGACATTTATTGATTTTGTATTAAAATTGTTTAGCTTAGTTTTTTTGTTTGATTTGTATTTTGTTTGTGTTTTGTATATTCTCATTTGACTAGGTGCTGGTTTCATCGATACTAATACCATCAATAGTAATACCGTGACAATCAGAAAATTTTTGTTCATAAACACTACAGACAACAACCAAATTTCAGGACGAAATTTCTTTCAACAAGGGGATGATGTGATACCCGACAATTTTAGGTAAATTGCAACACTTACAATTCTTTTTTCACATTTATACTTCTTGCATTTTATTTAATTTGGTTTAATAAAATGAGTCAAACATAACTCATTGCGAAACAATGGTTCGAGGAATTATCGAATCGTATGTTACACATTGGTTTTGGAAATCAAGTGTGGTAACACAATCACAGTTGCAAAACTATAATCCGAAGAATAATTGAATTGCGCAATACACACTGATTAGGATTAATCAAGTAGGCAAACATCTCTTAAAGACGAACAGAAACGATCATCGGTAATTCAAGGATTTACCGAAACACACATGAGTCTAATTACATGAACGTTGGTGAACAAATATTTCCCTTATTCCTCAACACTGACATCCACCCAATGTACTGTAAATGGTATATGTATAGACAAACACAGATGATGATCATGGTACTGGTAACAAAGAAGGCTCAAGTACAATTCAGCAGGTATCTCAGGGGGAGCCCGTTGAACAGAAAACTACACCAGCTGATAAGGGAAAAGGAGAAGTCCAAGAATAAGACTTTGTTGATGATTTGATTGTTGATCAAGATCAAAGTCATGATAACTTAATGAAAGACGCTCTTGTAGATATTGATGATGATTATCTTGGATATGATGATCAGGATGATGGAGACTATGTCATGGATGTTGATCCAAGATTAACTGATAAAGGGTATCAAGTGGCACCTGCATTTGAAGATATAGATGATATTCCTGAGGAGGATATAGATAAAGGGGAATTGTTTCTGTTAATGAAGTAAGAGACTTGTTTATGGACCTTGACTGGGAGGAGATGATGATGAAAGAAAAAGTTGAAAATATTGAAGTTGATTGTGTATTACAATCATTTTAAAACTAATTTAAAGAGAAACAAGTTGCAGCAGAGACTATAATCGAAGATGTACATGAATCTCTAACAACTGCAGAGGTGACTCAAATGGCAAAAGATTATCTTAAATCTTCTCCTCAAAGTCCAATTTTGAAGAAACAATACAAAAATAAAGCCGAATGTATTGGAAAAATTATGGCTTTGAAATTGGAGGATGAAAGCAATTTTTTATAGTAAAATGACTTGATGGTGTACAGTACTTGAAGAAATCAATAAAGAGTTTTCATCATTTCCCTTTATGTGAACTCAGGGTGTTGGTAGAGATTCGCCTAATAGATGATGCCAATGATTATATGGTAAGTTTGATTGAGAGAATAATAAAAAAAAGGTCTGAACAATGATGTTTGAGTTATTAAAATCTCGGAAATTGAAGAAAATCCTTATAATTGGGAATCTGGATTGGATAACCAGAAACTGGAAGGTACGATACGAATTCAAGCCGGTTAAGTGTTTAAAGAGAATTCTTCTTTTAAAATTTAGCTTAGGTATTATGAATAACCTCTACTTGTGGTATCTAGACAGTTACAGTTCTGAAGTTATATTTCAAGATATAAAAAAATGGAGTTGTGCAGAGTGTTTGATCCTATCCATCTGATTAATCTTTCATAAGATGACAAGAAGAAGTTACAAATAAAATAGAAACGATTTTATAAGGGTCACATAGACGAAGCGATGCAGTTCACGAAAGTTTTAGATGCTTGTATCTAGCACAAGATTTGTGCTGGTAGTCATCTACCTTCTAAGTGGAAAGAATGAAGACCAACACTGACTTGTTGCTAAGGGGTAGTCTGTTAGTATCCTGATAACATCAGCCTCAGATGTTGAACTGAAGAACGAATTTGCCGCATAGTCGAAGTGAAGACATTTATTGATTTTGTATTAAAATTGTTTAGCTTAGTTTTTTTGTTTGATTTGTATTTTGTTTGTGTTTTGTATATTCTCATTTGACTAGGTGCTGGTTTCATCGATACTAATACCATCAATAGTAATACCGTGACAATCAGAAAATTTTTGTTCATAAACACTACAGACAACAACCAAATTTCAGGACGAAATTTCTTTCAACAAGGGGATGATGTGATACCCGACAATTTTAGGTAAATTGCAACACTTACAATTCTTTTTTCACATTTATACTTCTTGCATTTTATTTAATTAGGTTTAATTAAATGAGTCAAACATAACTCATTGCGAAACAATGGTTCGAGGAATTATCGAATCGTATGTTACACATTGGTTTTGGAAATCAAGTGTGGTAACACAATCACAGTTGCAAAACTATAATCCGAAGAATAATTGAATTGCGCAATACACACTGATTAGGATTAATCAAGTAGGCAAACATCTCGTAAAGACGAACAGAAACGATCATCGGTAATTCAAGGATTTACCGAAACACACATGAGTCTAATTACATGAACGTTGGTGAACAAATATTTCCCTTATTCCTCAACACTGACATCCACCCAATGTACTGTAAATGGTATATGTATAGACAAACACAGATGATGATCATGGTACTGGTAACAAAGAAGGCTCAAGTACAATTCAGCAGGTATCTCAGGGGGAGCCCGTTGAACAGAAAACTACACCAGCTGATAAGGGAAAAGGAGAAGTCCAAGAATAAGACTTTGTTGATGATTTGATTGTTGATCAAGATCAAAGTCATGATAACTTAATGATAGACGCTCTTGTAGATATTGATGATGATTATCTTGGATATGATGATCAGGATGATGGAGACTATGTCATGGATGTTGATCCAAGATTAACTGATAAAGGGTATCAAGTGGCACCTACATTTGAAGATATAGATGATATTCCTGAGGAGGATATAGATAAAGGGGAATGGTTTCTGTTAATGAAGTAAGAGACTTGTTTATGGACCTTGACTGGGAGGAGATGATGAAAAGAAAAAGTTGAAAATATTGAAGTTGATTGTGTATTACAATCATTTTAAAACTAATTTAAAGAGAAACAAGTTGCAGCAGAGACTATAATCGAAGATGTACCTGAATCTCTAACAACTGCAGAGGTGACTCAAATGGCAAAAGATTATCTTAAATCTTCTCCTCAAAGTCCAATTTTGAAGAAACATTAAAAAAATAAAGCCGAATGTATTGGAAAAATTATGGCTTTGAAATTGGAGGATGAAAGCAATTTTTTATAGTAAAAAGACTTGATGGTGTACAGTACTTGAAGAAATCAATAAAGAGTTTTCATCATTTCCCTTTATGTGAACTCAGGGTGTAGGTAGAGATTCGCCTAATAAATGATGCCAATGATTATGTGGTAAGTTTGATTGAGAGAATAATAAGGAAAAATGTCTGAACAATGATGTTTGAGTTATTAAAATCTCGGAAATTGAAGAAAATCTTTATAATTGGGAATTTGGATTGGATTACCAAAAACTGGAATGTACGATACGAATTCAAGCCGGTTAAGTATTTAAAGAGAACTCTTCTATTAAAATTTAGCTTAGGTATTATGAATAACCTCTACTTGTGGTATCTAGACAGTTACAGTTCTGAAGTTATATTAGAAGATATAAAAAAATGGAGTTGTGTAGAGTGTTTGATCCTATCCATCTGATTAATCTTTCACAAGATGACTAGAAGAAGTTACAAATAAAATAGAAACAATTTTATAAGGGTCACATAAACGAAGCGATGCAGTTCAAGAAAGTTTTAGATGCTTGTATCTAGCACAAGATTTGTGCTGGTAGTCATCTACCTTCTAAGTGGAAAGAATGAAGACCAACACTGACTTGTTGCTAAGGGGTAGTCTGTTAGTATCCTGATAACATCAGCCTCAGATGTTGAACTGAAGAACGAATTTGCCGCATAGTCGAAGTGAAGACATTTATTGATTTTGTATTAAAATTGTTTAGCTTAGTTTTTTTGTTTGATTTGTATTTTTTTGTGTTTTGTATATTCTCATTTGACTAGGTGCTGGTTTCATCGATACTAATACCATCAATAGTAATACTGTGACAATCAGAAAATTTTTGTTCATAAACACTACAGACAACAACCAAATTTCAGGACGAAATTTCTTTCAACAAGGGGATGATGTGACACCCGACAATTTCAGGTAAATTGCAACACTTACAATTCTTTTTTCACATTTATACTTCTTGCATTTTATTTAATTAGGTTTAATTAAATGAGTCAAACATAACTCATTGCGAAACAATGGTTCGAGGAATTATCGAATCGTATGTTACACATTGGTTTTGGAAATCAAGTGTGGTAACACAATCACAGTTGCAAAACTATAATCCGAAGAATAATTGAATTGCGCAATACACACTGATTAGGATTAATCAAGTAGGCAAACATCTCGTAAAGACGAACAGAAACGATCATCGGTAATTCAAGGATTT
The DNA here is from genome assembly GCA_009363875.1 of Mikania micrantha. Classification (NCBI taxonomy): domain Eukaryota; kingdom Viridiplantae; phylum Streptophyta; class Magnoliopsida; order Asterales; family Asteraceae; genus Mikania; species Mikania micrantha. Next base: position 71,259,496 of record CM018691.1, on the reverse strand, counting down.
ACCGAAACACACATGAGTCTAATTACATGAACGTTGGTGAACAAATATTTCCCTTATTCCTCAACACTGACATCCACCCAATGTACTGTAAATGGTATATGTATAGACAAACACAGATGATGATCATGGTACTGGTAACAAAGAAGGCTCAAGTACAATTCAGCAGGTATCTCAGGGGAGCCCGTTGAACAGAAAACTACACCAGCTGATAAGGGAAAAGGAGAAGTCCAAGAATAAGACTTTGTTGATGATTTGATTGTTGATCAAGATCAAAGTCATGATAACTTAATGATAGACGCTCTTGTAGATATTGATGATGATTATCTTGGATATGATGATCAGGATGATGGAGACTATGTCATGGATGTTGATCCAAGATTAACTGATAAAGGGTATCAAGTGGCACCTACATTTGAAGATATAGATGATATTCCTGAGGAGGATATAGATAAAGGGGAATGGTTTCTATTAATGAAGTAAGAGACTTGTTTATGGACCTTGACTGGGAGGAGATGATGATGAAAGAAAAAGTTGAAAATATTGAAGTTGATTGTGTATTACAATCATTTTAAAACTAATTTAAAGAGAAACAAGTTGCAGCAGAGACTATAATCGAAGATGTACATGAATCTCTAACAACTGCAGAGGTGACTCAAATGGCAAAAGATTATCTTAAATCTTCTCCTCAAAGTCCAATTTTGAAGAAACATTAAAAAAATAAAGCCGAATGTATTGGAAAAATTATGGCTTTGAAATTGGAGGATGAAAGCAATTTTTTATAGTAAAAAGACTTGATGGTGTACAGTACTTGAAGAAATCAATAAAGAGTTTTCATCATTTCCCTTTATGTGAACTCAGGGTGTTGGTAGAGATTCGCCTAATAGATGATGCCAATGATTATATGGTAAGTTTGATTGAGAGAATAATAAGAAAAAAGGTCTGAACAATGATGTTTGAGTTATTAAAATCTCGGAAATTGAAGAAAATCCTTATAATTGGGAATTTGGATTGGATTACCAAAAACTGGAATGTACGATACGAATTCAAGCCGGTTAAGTATTTAAAGAGAACTCTTCTATTAAAATTTAGCTTAGGTATTATGAATAACCTCTACTTGTGGTATCTAGACAGTTACAGTTCTGAAGTTATATTAGAAGATATAAAAAAATGGAGTTGTGTAGAGTGTTTGATCCTATCCATCTGATTAATCTTTCACAAGATGACAAGAAGAAGTTACAAATAAAATAGAAACGATTTTATAAGGGTCACATAGACGAAGCGATGCAGTTCACGAAAGTTTTAGATGCTTGTATCTAGCACAAGATTTGTGCTGGTAGTCATCTACCTTCTAAGTGGAAAGAATGAAGACCAACACTGACTTGTTGCTAAGGGGTAGTCTGTTAGTATCCTGATAACATCAGCCTCAGATGTTGAACTGAAGAACGAATTTGCCGCATAGTCGAAGTGAAGACATTTATTGATTTTGTATTAAAATTGTTTAGCTTAGTTTTTTTTTTGATTTGTATTTTGTTTGTGTTTTGTATATTCTCATTTGACTAGGTGCTGGTTTCATCGATACTAATACCATCAATAGTAATACCGTGACAATCAGAAAATTTTTGTTCATAAACACTACAGACAACAACCAAATTTCAGGACGAAATTTCTTTCAACAAGGGGATGATGTGATACCCGACAATTTTAGGTAAATTGCAACACTTACAATTCTTTTTTCACATTTATACTTCTTGCATTTTATTTAATTAGGTTTAATTAAATGAGTCAAACATAACTCATTGCGAAACAATGGTTCGAGGAATTATCGAATCGTATGTTACACATTGGTTTTGGAAATCAAGTGTGGTAACACAATCACAGTTGCAAAACTATAATCCGAAGAATAATTGAATTGCGCAATACACACTGATTAGGATTAATCAAGTAGGCAAACATCTCGTAAAGACGAACAGAAACGATCATCGGTAATTCAAGGATTTACCGAAACACACATGAGTCTAATTACATGAACGTTGGTGAAAAAATATTTCCCTTATTCCTCAACACTGACATCCACCCAATGTACTGTAAATGGTATATGTATAGACAAACACAGATGATGATCATGGTACTGGTAACAAAGAAGGCTCAAGTACAATTCAGCAGGTATCTCAGGGGGAGCCCGTTGAACAGAAAACTACACCAGCTGATAAGGGAAAAGGAGAAGTCCAAGAATAAGACTTTGTTGATGATTTGATTGTTGATCAAGATCAAAGTCATGATAACTTAATGAAAGACGCTCTTGTAGATATTGATGATGATTATCTTGGATATGATGATCAGGATGATGGAGACTATGTCATGGATGTTGATCCAAGATTAACTGATAAAGGGTATCAAGTGGCACCTGCATTTGAAGATATAGATGATATTCCTGAGGAGGATATAGATAAAGGGGAATGGTTTCTGTTAATGAAGTAAGAGACTTGTTTATGGACCTTGACTGGGAGGAGATGATGATGAAAGAAAAGTTGAAAATATTGAAGTTGATTGTGTATTACAATCACTTTAAAACTAATTTAAAGAGAAACAAGTTGCAGCAGAGACTATAATCGAAGATGTACATGAATCTCTAACAACTGCAGGGGTGACTCAAATGGCAAAAGATTATCTCAAATCTTCTCCTCAAAGTCGAATTTTGAAGAAACAATGCAAAAATAAAGCCGAATATATTGGAAAAATTATGGCTTTGAAATTGGAGGATGAAAGCAATTTTTTATAGTAAAAAGACTTGCTGGTGTACACTACTTGAAGAAATCAATAAAGAGTTTTCATCATTTCCCTTTATGTGAACTCAGGGTGTTGGTAGAGATTCGCCTAATAGATGATGCCAATGATTATATGGTAAGTTTGATTGAGAGAATAATTAGAAAAAAGGTCTGAACAATGATGTTTGAGTTATTAAAATCTCGGAAATTGAAGAAAATCCTTATAATTGGGAATCTGGATTGGATAACCAGAAACTGGAAGGTACGATACGAATTCAAGCCGGTTAAGTATTTAAAGAGAACTCTTCTTTTAAAATTTAGCTTAGGTATTATGAATAACCTCTACTTGTGGTATCTAGACAGTTACAGTTCTGAAGTTATATTTCAAGATATAAAAAAATGGAGTTGTGCAGAGTGTTTGATCCTATCTATCTGATTAATCTTTCACAAGATGACAAGAAGAAGTTACAAATAAAATAGAAACGATTTTATATGGGTCACATAGACGAAGCGATGCAATTCACGAAAGTGTTAGATGCTAGTATCTAGCACAAGATTTGTGCTGGTAGTCATCTACCTTCTAAGTGGAAAGAATGAAGACCAACACTGACTTGTTGCTAAGGGGGAGTCTGCTAGTATCCTGATAAAATCAGCCTCAGATGTTGAACTGAAGAACGAATTTGCCGCATAGTCGAAGTGAAGGAATTTATTGATTTTGTACTTTCTTGTTTGATTTGTATTTTGTTTGTGTTTTGTATAGTCTCATTTGACTACGTGCTGGTTTCATCGATACTAATACCATCAATAGTAATACTGTGACAATCAGAAAATTTTTGTTCATAAACACTACAGACAACAACCAAATTTCAGGACGAAATTTCTTTCAACAAGGGGATGATGTGACACCCGACAATTTCAGGTAAATTGCAACACTTACAATTCTTTTTTCACATTTATACTTCTTGCATTTTATTAATTAGGTTTAATTAAATGAGTCAAACATAACTCATTGCGAAACAATGGTTCGAGGAATTATCGAATCGTATGTTACACATTGGTTTTGGAAATCAAGTGTGGTAACACAATCACAGTTGCAAAACTATAATCCGAAGAATAATTGAATTGCGCAATACACACTGATTAGGATTAATCAAGTAGGCAAACATCTCGTAAAGACGAACAGAAACGATCATCGGTAATTCAAGGATTTACCGAAACACACATGAGTCTAATTACATGAACGTTGGTGAACAAATATTTCCCTTATTCCTCAACACTGACATCCACCCAATGTACTGTAAATGGTATATGTATAGACAAACACAGATGATGATCATGGTACTGGTAACAAAGAAGGCTCAAGTACAATTCAGCAGGTATCTCAGGGGGAGCCCGTTGAACAGAAAACTACACCAGCTGATAAGGGAAAAGGAGAAGTCCAAGAATAAGACTTTGTTGATGATTTGATTGTTGATCAAGATCAAAGTCATGATAACTTAATGATAGACGCTCTTGTAGATATTGATGATGATTATCTTGGATATGATGATCAGGATGATGGAGACTATGTCATGGATGTTGATCCAAGATTAACTGATAAAGGGTATCAAGTGGCACCTGCATTTGAAGATATAGATGATATTCCTGAGGAGGATATAGATAAAGGGGAATGGTTTCTGTTAATGAAGTAAGAGACTTGTTTATGGACCTTGACTGGGAGGAGATGATGATGAAAGAAAAGTTGAAAATATTGAAGTTGATTGTGTATTACAATCACTTTAAAACTAATTTAAAGAGAAACAAGTTGCAGCAGAGACTATAATCGAAGATGTACATGAATCTCTAACAACTGCAGGGTGACTCAAATGGCAAAAGATTATCTTAAATCTTCTCCTCAAAGTCCAATTTTGAAGAAACAATGCAAAAATAAAGCCGAATATATTGGAAAAATTATGGCTTTGAAATTGGAGGATGAAAGCAATTTTTTATAGTAAAAAGACTTGCTGGTGTACACTACTTGAAGAAATCAATAAAGAGTTTTCATCATTTCCCTTTATGTGAACTCAGGTGTTGGTAGAGATTCGCCTAATAGATGATGCCAATGATTATATGGTAAGTTTGATTGAGAGAATAATTAGAAAAAAGGTCTGAACAATGATGTTTGAGTTATTAAAATCTCGGAAATTGAAGAAAATCCTTATAATTGGGAATCTGGATTGGATAACCAGAAACTGGAAGGTACGATACGAATTCAAGCCGGTTCAGTATTTAAAGAGAACTCTTCTTTTAAAATTTAGCTAAGGTATTATGAATAACCTCTACTTGTGGTATCTAGACAGTTACAGTTCTGAAGTTATATTTCAAGATATAAAAAAATGGAGTTGTGCAGAGTGTTTGATCCTATCTATCTGATTAATCTTTCACAAGATGACAAGAAGGAGTTACAAATAAAATAGAAACGATTTTATATGGGTCACATAGACGAAGCGATGCAATTCACGAAAGTGTTAGATGCTAGTATCTAGCACAAGATTTGTGCTGGTAGTCATCTACCTTCTAAGTGGAAAGAATGAAGACCAACACTGACTTGTTGCTAAGGGGGAGTCTGCTAGTATCCTGATAACATCAGCCTCAGATGTTGAACTGAAGAACGAATTTGCCGCATAGTCGAAGTGAAGGAATTTATTGATTTTGTATTAAAATTGTCTAGCTTAGTTTTTTTGTTTGATTTGTATTTTGTTTGTGTTTTGTATATTCTCATTTGACTACGTGCTGGTTTCATCGATACTAATACCATCAATAGTAATACCGTGACAATCAGAAAATTTTTGTTCATAAACACTACAGACAACAACCAAATTTCAGGACGAAATTTCTTTCAACAAGGGGATGATGTGATACCCGACAATTTTAGGTAAATTGCAACACTTACAATTCTTTTTTCACATTTATACTTCTTGCATTTTATTTAATTAGGTTTAATTAAATGAGTCAAACATAACTCATTGCGAAACAATGGTTCGAGGAATTATCGAATCGTATGTTACACATTTGTTTTGGAAATCAAGTGTGGTAACACAATCACAGTTGCAAAACTATAATCCAATGTACTGTAAATGGTATATGTATAGACAAACACAGATGATGATCATGGTACTGGTAACAAAGAAGGCTCAAGTACAATTCAACAGTTATCTCAGGGGAACCCGTTGAACAGAAAACTACACCAGCTGATAAGGGAAAAGGAGAAGTCCAAGAATAAGACTTTGTTGATGATTTGATTGTTGATCAAGATCAAAGTCATGATAACTTAATGATAGACGCTCTTGTAGATATTGATGATGATTATCTTGGATATGATGATCAGGATGATGGAGACTACGTCATGGATGTTGATCCAAGATTAACTGATAAAGGGTATCAAGTGGCACCTGCATTTGAAGATATAGATGATATTCCTGAGGAGGATATAGATAAAGGGAATGGTTTCTGTTAATGAAGTAAGAGACTTGTTTATGGACCTTGACTGGGAGGAGATGATGATGAAAGAAAAAGTTGAAAATATTGAAGTTGGTTGTGTATTACAATCATTTTAAAACTAATTTAAAGAGAAACAAGTTGCAGCAGAGACTATAATCGAAGATGTACATGAATCTCTAACAACTGCAGAGGTGACTCAAATGGCAAAAGATTATCTCAAATCTTCTCCTCAAAGTCGAATTTTGAAGAAACAATGCAAAAATAAAGCCGAATGTATTGGAAAAATTATGGCTTTGAAATTGGAGGATGAAAGCAATTTTTTATAGTAAAAAGACTTGATGGTGTACACTACTTGAAGAAATCAATAAAGAGTTTTCATCATTTCCCTTTATGTGAACTCAGGGTGTAGGTAGAGATTCGCCTAATAGATGATGCCAATGATTATATGGTAAGTTTGATTGAGAGAATAATTAGAAAAAAGGTCTGAACAATGATGTTTGAGTTATTAAAATCTCGGAAATTGAAGAAAATCCTTATAATTGGGAATCTGGATTGGATAACCAGAAACTGGAAGGTACGATACGAATTCAAGCCGGTTAAGTATTTAAAGAGAACTCTTCTTTTAAAATTTAGCTTAGGTATTATGAATAACCTCTACTTGTGGTATCTAGACAGTTACAGTTCTGAAGTTATATTTCAAGATATAAAAAAATGGAGTTGTGCAGAGTGTTTGATCCTATCCATCTGATTAATCTTTCACAAGATGACAAGAAGAAGTTACAAATAAAATAGAAACGATTTTATAAGGGTCACATAGACGAAGCGATGCAGTTCACGAAAGTGTTAGATGCTTGTATCTAGCACAAGATTTGTGCTGGTAGTCATCTACCTTCTAAGTGGAAAGAATGAAGACCAACACTGACTTGTTGCTAAGGGGGAGTCTGCTAGTATCCTGATAACATCAGCCTCAGATGTTGAACTGAAGAACGAATTTGCCGCATAGTCGAAGTGAAGAATTTATTGATTTTGTATTAAAATTGTTTAGCTTAGTTTTTTTTTTGTTTGATTTGTATTTTGTTTGTGTTTTGTATATTCTCATTTGACTGGTGCTGGTTTCATCGATACTAATACCATCAATAGTAATACCGTGACAATCAGAAAATTTTGTTCATAAACACTACAGACAACAACCAAATTTCAGGACGAAATTTCTTTCAACAAGGGGATGATGTGATACCCGACAATTTTAGGTAAATTGCAACACTTACAATTCTTTTTTCACATTTATACTTCTTGCATTTTATTTAATTAGGTTTAATTAAATGATTCAAACATAACTCATTGCGAAACAATGGTTCGAGGAATTATCGAATCGTATGTTACACATTGGTTTTGGAAATCAAGTGTGGTAACACAATCACAGTTGGAAAACTATAATCCGAAGAATAATTGAATTGCGCAATACACACTGATTAGGATTAATCAAGTATGGCAAACATCTCGTATAGACGAACAGAAACGATCATCGGTAATTCAAGGATTTACCGAAACACACAGAGTCTAATTACATGAACGTTGGTGAATAAATATTTCCCTTATTCCTCAACATTGACATCCACCTAATGTACTGTAAATGGTATATGTATAGACAAACACAGATGATGATCATGGTACTGGTAACAAAGAAGGCTCAAGTACAATTCAGCAGGTATCTCAGGGGGAGCCCGTTGAACAGAAAACTACACCAGCTGATAAGGGAAAAGGAGAAGTCCAAGAAGAAGACTTTGTTGATGATTTGATTGTTGATCAAGATCAAAGTCATGATAACTTAATGAAAGACGCTCTTGTAGATATTGATGATGATTATCTTGGATATGATGATCAGGATGATGGAGACTATGTCATGGATGTTGATCCAAGATTAACTGATAAAGGGTATCAAGTGGCACCTGCATTTGAAGATATAGATGATATTCCTGAGGAGGATATAGATAAAGGGGAATGGTTTCTGTTAATGAAGTAAGAGACTTGTTTATGGACCTTGACTGGGAGGAGATGATGATGAAAGAAAAAGTTGAAAATATTGAAGTTGGTTGTGTATTACAATCATTTTAAAACTAATTTAAAGAGAAACAAGTTGCAGCAGAGACTATAATCGAAGATGTACATGAATCTCTAACAACTGCAGAGGTGACTCAAATGGCAAAAGATTATCTCAAATCTTCTCCTCAAAGTCGAATTTTGAAGAAACAATGCAAAAATAAAGCCGAATGTATTGGAAAAATTATGGCTTTGAAATTGGAGGATGAAAGCAATTTTTTATAGTAAAAAGACTTGATGGTGTACACTACTTGAAGAAATCAATAAAGAGTTTTCATCATTTCCCTTTATGTGAACTTAAGGTGTTGGTAGATATTCGCCTAATAGATGATGCCACTGATTATATGGTAAGTTTGATTGAGAGAATAATTAGAAAAAAGGTCTGAACAATGATGTTTGAGTTATTAAAATCTCGGAAATTGAAGAAAATCCTTATAATTGGGAATCTGGATTGGATAACCAGAAACTGGAAGGTACGATACGAATTCAAGCCGGTTCAGCATTTAAAGAGAACTCTTCTTTTAAAATTTAGCTAAGGTATTATGAATAACCTCTACTTGTGGTATCTAGACAGTTACAGTTCTGAAGTTATATTTCAAGATATAAAAAAATGGAGTTGTGCAGAGTGTTTGATCCTATCCATCTGATTAATCTTTCACAAGATGACAAGAAGGAGTTACAAAGAAAATAGAAACGATTTTATAAGGGTCACATAGACGAAGCGATGCAGTTCACGAAAGTGTTAGATGCTAGTATCTAGCACAAGATTTGTGCTGGTAGTCATCTACCTTCTAAGTGGAAAGAATGAAGACCAACACTGACTTGTTGCTAAGGGGGAGTCTGCTAGTATCCTGATAACATCAACCTCAGATGTTGAACTGAAGAACGAATTTGCCGCATAGTCGAAGTGAAGAATTTATTGATTTTGTATTAAAATTGTTTAGCTTAGTTTTTTTTGTTTGATTTGTATTTTGTTTGTGTTTTGTATATTCTCATTTGACTGCGTGCTGGTTTCATCGATACTAATACCATCAATAGTAATACCGTGACAATCAGAAAATTTTTGTTCATAAACACTACAGACAACAACCAAATTTCAGGACGAAATTTCTTTCAACAAGGGGATGATGTGATACCCGACAATTTTAGGTAAATTGCAACACTTACAATTCTTTTTTCACATTTATACTTCTTGCATTTTATTTAATTAGGTTTAATTAAATGATTCAAACATAACTCATTGCGAAACAATGGTTCGAGGAATTATCGAATCGTATGTTACACATTGGTTTTGGAAATCAAGTGTGGTAACACAATCACAGTTGCAAAACTATAATCCGAAGAATAATTGAATTGTGCAATACACACTGATTAGCATTAATCAGGTCGGCAAACATCTCGTATAGACGAACAGAAACGATCATCGATAATTCAAGGATTTACCGAAACACACACGAGTCTAATTACATGAACGTTGGTGAATAAATATTTCCCTTATTCCTCAACATTGACATCCACCCAATGTACTGTAAATGGTATATGTATAGACAAACACAGATGAAGATCATGGTACTGGTAACAAAGAAGGCTCAAGTACAATTCAGCAGTTATCTCAGGGGGAGCCCGTTGAACAGAAAACTACACCAGCTGATAAGGGAAAAGGAGAAGTCCAAGAATAAGACTTTGTTGATGATTTGATTGTTGATCAAGATCAAAGTCATGATAACTTAATGATAGACGCTCTTGTAGATATTGATGATGATTATCTTGGATATGATGATCAGGATGATGGAGACTACGTCATGGATGTTGATCCAAGATTAACTGATAAAGGGTATCAAGTGGCACCTGCATTTGAAGATATAGATGATATTCATGAGGAGGATATAGATAAATGGGAATGGTTTCTGTTAATGAAGTAAGAGACTTGTTTATGGACCTTGACTGGGAGGAGATGATGATGAAAGAAAAAGTTGAAAATATTGAAGTTGGTTGTGTATTACAATCATTTTAAAACTAATTTAAAGAGAAACAAGTTGCAGCAGAGACTATAATCAAAGATGTACATGAATCTCTAAGAACTGCAGAGGTGACTCAAATGGCAAAAGATTGTCTCAAATCTTCTCCTCAAAGTCGAATTTTGAAGAAACAATGCAAAAATAAAGCCGAATGTATTGGAAAAATTATGGCTTTTAAATTGGAGGATGAAAGCAATTTTTTATAGTAAAAGGACTTGATGGTGTACACTACTTGAAGCAATCAATAAAGAGTTTTCATCATTTCCCTTTATGTGAACTTAAGGTGTTGGTAGATATTCGCCTAATAGATGATGCCACTGATTATATGGTAAGTTTGATTGAGAGAATAATTAGAAAAAAGGTCTGAACAATGATGTTTGAGTTATTAAAATCTCGGAAATTGAAGAAAATCCTTATAATTGGGAATCTGGATTGGATAACCAGAAACTGGAAGGTACGATACGAATTCAAGCCGGTTCAGCATTTAAAGAGAACTCTTCTTTTAAAATTTAGCTAAGGTATTATGAATAACCTCTACTTGTGGTATCTAGACAGTTACAGTTCTGAAGTTATATTTCAAGATATAAAAAAATGGAGTTGTGCAGAGTGTTTGATCCTATGCATCTGATTAATCTTTCACAAGATGACAAGAAGGAGTTACAAAGAAAATAGAAACGATTTTATAAGGGTCACATAGACGAAGCGATGCAGTTCACGAAAGTGTTAGATGCTAGTATCTAGCACAAGATTTGTGCTGGTAGTCATCTACCTTCTAAGTGGAAAGAATGAAGACCAACACTGACTTGTTGCTAAGGGGGAGTCTGCTAGTATCCTGATAACATCAACCTCAGATGTTGAACTGAAGAACGAATTTGCCGCATAGTCGAATTGAAGGAATTTATTGATTTTGTATTAAAATTGTCTAGCTTAGTTTTTTTTGTTTGATTTGTATTTTGTTTGTGTTTTGTATATTCTCATTTGACTACGTGGTGGTTTCATCGATACTAATACCATCAATAGTAATACCGTGACAATCAGAAAATTTTTGTTCATAAACACTACAGACAACAACCAAATTTCAGGACGAAATTTCTTTCAACAAGGTGATGATGTGATACCCGACAATTTTAGGTAAATTGCAACACTTACAATTCTTTTTTCACATTTATACTTCTTGCATTTTATTTAATTAGGTATAATTAAATGAGTCAAACATAACTCTTTGCGAAACAATGGTTCGAGGAATTATCGAATCGTATGTTACACATTGGTTTTGGAAATCAAGTGTGGTAACACAATCACAGTTGCAAAACTATAATCCGAAGAATAATTGAATTGTGCAATACACACTGATTAGCATTAATCAAGTAGGCAAACATCTCGTAAAGACGAACAGAAACGATCATCGGTAATTCAAGGATTTACCGAAACACACATGAGTCTAATTACATGAACGTTAGTGAATAAATATTTCCCTTATTCCTCAACACTGACATCCACCCAATGTACTGTAAATGGTATATGTATAGACAAACACAGATGATGATCATGGTACTGGTAACAAAGAAGGCTCAAGTAAATTCAGCAGTTATCTCAGGGGGAGCCCGTTGAACAGAAAACTACACCAGCTGATAAGGGAAAATTATGGCTTTGAACTTGGAGGATGAAAGCAATTTTTTATAGTAAAAAGACTTGATGGTGTACAGTACTTGAAGAAATCAATAAAGAGTTTTCATCATTTACCTTTATGTGAACTCAAGGTGTTGGTAGAGATTCGCCTAATAGATGTTGCCACTGATTATATGGTAAGTTTGATTGAGAGAATAATTAGAAAAAAGGTCTGAACAATGATGTTTGAGTTATTAAAATCTCGGAAATTGAAGAAAATCCTTATAATTGGGAAACTGGATTGGATAACCAGAAACTGGAAGGTACCATCCGAATTCAAGCCTGTTAAGTATTTAAAGAGAACTCTTCTTTTAAAATTTAGCTTAGGTATTATGAATAACCTCTACTTGTGGTATCTAGACAGTTACAGTTCTGAAGTTATATTTCAAGATATAAAAAAATGGAGTTGTGCAGAGTGTTTGATCCTATCCATCTGATTAATCTTTGACAAGATGACAAGAAGAAGTTACAAATAAAATAGAAATGATTTTATAAGGGTCACATAGACGAAGCGATGCAGTTCAAGAAAGTGTTAGATGCTTGTATCTAGCACAAGATTTGTGCTGGTAGTCATTGACCTTCTAAGTGGAAAGAATGAAGACCAACGCTGACTTGCTAAGGGGGAGTCTGCTAGTATCCTGATAACATCTGCCTCAGATGTTGAACTGAAGAACGAATTCTCCGCATAATCGAAGTGAAGACATTTATTGATTTTGTATTAAAATTGTTTCTCTTAGTTTTTATTTGTTTGATTTGGTTTTTGTTTGTGTTTTGTATATTCTCATTTGACAAGGTGTTGGTTTCATCGGTACTAATCCCATCCATAGTAATACTGTGACAATCAGAAAATTTTTGTTCATAAACACTACAGACAACAACCAAATTTTAGGACGAAATTTCTTTCAACAAGGAGATGATGTGACACCCGACAATTTCAGGTAAATTGCAACACTTACAATTTTTTTTTCAGATTTATACTTCTTGCATTTTATTTAATTAGGTTTAATTAAATGAGTCAAACATAAGTCATTTTGAAACAATGGTTCTAGGAATTATCGAATCGTATGTTACACATTGGTTTTGGAAATCAAGTGTGGTAACACAATCACAGTTGCAAAACTATAATCCGAAGAGTAATTGAATTGTGCAATACACACTGATTAGGATTAATCAAGTATGCAAACATCTCGTAAAGACGAACAGAAACGATCATCGGTAATTCAAGGATTTACCGAAACAGCCATGAGTCTAAATACATGAACGTTGGTGAATAAATATTTCCCTTATTCCTCAACACCGACATCCACCCAATGTCCTGTAAATGGTATATGTACAGACAAACACAGATGATGATCATGTTACTGGTAACAAAGAAGGCTCAAGTACAATTCAGCATGTATCTCAGGGGAGCCCGTTGAACATACAACTACACTAGCTGATAAGGGAAAAGGAAAAGTCCAAGAAGAAGACTTTGTTGATGATTTGATTGTTGATCAAGATCAAAGTCATGATAACTTAATGATAGACGCTGTTGTAGATATTGATGATGATTGTCTTCGATATGATGATCAGGATGATGGAGACTCTGTCATGGATGTTGATCCAAGATTAACTGATAAAGGGCATCAAGTGGCACCTACATTTGAAGATATAGATGATATTCCTGAGGAGGATATAGATAAAGGGGAATGGTTTCTATTAATGAAGTAAGAGACTTGTTTATGGACCTTGACTAGGAGGAGACGATGATGAAAGAAAAAGTTGAAAATATTGAAGTTGATTGTGTATTACAATCATTTTAAAACTAATTTAAAGAGAAACAAGTTGCAGCAGAGACTATAATCGAAGATGTACATGAATCTCTAACAACTGCAGAGGTGACTCTAATGGCAAAATATTATCTTAAATCTTCTCCTCAAAGTCCAATTTTGAAGAAACAATACAAAAATAATGCCGAATGTATTGGAAAAATTATGGCTTTGAAATTGGAGGATGAAAGCAATTTTTTATAGTAAAAAGACTTGATGGTGTACAGTACTTGAAGAAATCAATAAAGAGTTTTCATCATTTCCCGTTATGTGAACTCAGGGTGTTGGTAGAGATTCACCTAATAGATGATGCCAATGATTATATGGTAAGTTTGATTGAGAGAATAATTAGAAAAAAGGTCTGAACAATGATGTTTGAGTTATTAAAATCTCGGAAATGGAAGAAAAACCTAATAATTGGGAATCTAGATTGGATAACAAGAAACTGGAAGGTACGATCCGAATTCAATCCGGTTAAGTATTTAAAGAGAATTCTTTTAAAATTTAGCTTAGGTATTATGAATAACCTCTACTTGTGGTATCTAGACAGTTACAGTCCTGAAGTTACATTTCAAGATATAAAAAAATGGAGTTGTGCAGAGTGTTTGATCCTATCCATCTGATTAATCTTTGACAAGATGACAAAAAGAAGTTACAAATAAAATATAAACGATTTTATAAGGGTCACATAGACGAAGCGATGCAGTTCAAGAAAGTGTTAGATGCTTGTATCTAGCACAAGATTTGTGCTGGTAGTCATCGACCTTCTAAATGGAAAGAATGATGACCAACGCTTACTTGCTAAGGGGGAGTCTGCTAGTATCCTGATAACATCAGCCTCAGATGTTGAACTAAAGAACGAATTTGCCGCATAGTCGAAGTGAAGACATTTATTATTTTGTATAAAAATTGTTTCGCTTAGTTTTTTTTGTTTAATTTGTATTTTGTTTGTGTTTTGTATATTCTCATTTGACAAGGTGTTGGTTTCATCGATACTGATCCCATCAATAGTAATACTGTGACAATCGGAAAATTTTTGTTCATAAACACTACAGACAACAAACAAATTTCAGGACGAAATTTCTTTCAACAAGGGGATGATGTGACACCCGACAATTTCAGGTAAATTGCAACACTTACAATTTTTTTTTCAGATTTACACTTCTTGCATTTTATTTAATTAGGTTTAATTAAATGAATCAAACATAACTCACTGCGAAACAATGGTTCGAGGAATTATCGAATCGTATGTTACACATTGGTTTTGGAAATCAAGTGTGGTAACACAATCACAGTTGCAAAACTATAATCCGAAGAGTAATTGAATTGTGCAATACACACTGATTAGGATTAATCAAGTATGCCAACATCTCGTAAAGACGAAAAGAAACGATCATCGGTAATTCAAGGATTTACCGAAACTGACATGAGTCTAATTACATGAACGTTGGTGAATAAATATTTCCCTTATTCCTCAACACCGACATCCACCCAATGTACTGTAAATGGTATATATATAGACAAACACAGATGATGATCATGTTACTGGTAACAAAGAAGGCTCAAGTACAATTCAGCATGTATCTCATGGGAGCCCGTTGAACAGACAACCACACCAGCTGATAAGGGAAAAGGAAAAGTGCAAGAAGAAGACTTTGTTGATGATTTGATTGTTGATCAATATCAAAGTCATGATAACTTAATGATAGACACTCTTGTATATATTGATGATGATTATCTTGGATATGATGATCAGGATGATGGAGACTATGTCATGGATGTTGATCCAAGATTAACTGATAAAGGGTATCAACTGGCACCTACATTTGAAGATATAGATGATATTCCTGAGGAGGATACACATCAAGGGGAATGGTTTCTATTAATGAAGTAAGAGACTTGTTTGTGGACCTTGACTGGGAGGAGATGATGATGAAAGAAAAAGTTGAAAATATTGAAGTTGATTGTGTATTACAATCATTTTAAAACTAATTTAAAGAGAAACAAGTTGCAGTAGAGACTATAATCGAAGATGTACATGAATCTCTAACAACTGTAGAGGTGACTCAAATGGCAAAAGATTATCTTAAATCTTTTCCTCAAAGTCCAATTTTGAGGAAACAATACAAAAATAAAGCCGAATGTATTTGAAAAATTATGGCTTTGAAATTGGAGGATGAAAGCAATTTTTTATAGTAAAAAGACTTGATGGTGTACAGTACTTGAAGAAATCAATAAAGAGTTTTCATCATTTCGCTTTATGTGAACTCAGGGTGTTGGTAGAGATTCGCCTAATAGATAATGCCAATGATTATATGTAAAGTTTGATTGAGAGAATAATTAGAAAAAATTCTGAAAAATGATGTTTGAGTTATTAAAATCTCGAAAAATGAAGAAAATCCTTATAATTGGGAGTCTGGATTGGATAACCATAAACTGGAAGGTACGATACGAATTCAAGCCGGTTAAGTATTTAAAGAGAACTCTTCTTTTAAAATTTAGCTTAGGTATTATGAATAACCTCTACTTGTGGTATCTAGACAGTTATAGTTCTGATGTTATATTTCAAGTTATAAAAAAAATGGAATTGTGCAGAATGTTTGATCCTATCCATCTGATTAATCTTTGACAAGATGACAAGAAGAAGTTACAAATAAAATAGAAACAATTTTATAAGGGTCACATAGACAAAGCGATGTAGTTCAAGAAAGTGTTAGATGCTTGTATCTAGCACAAGATTTGTGCTGGTAGTCATCGACCGTCTAAGTGGAAAGAATGAAGACCAACACTAACTTGTTGCTAAGGGGGAGTCTGCTAGTATCCTGATAACATCAGCCTCAGATGTTGAACTGAAGAACGAATTTGCCGCATAGTCGAAGTGAAGACATTTATTGATTTTGTATTAAAATTGTTTCGCTTAGTTTTTTTTGTTTAATTTGTATTTTGTTTGTGTTTTGTATATTCTCATTTGACAAGGTGTTGGTTTCATCGATACGAATCCCATCAATAGTAATACTGTGACAATCAGAAAATTTTTGTTCATAAACACTACAGACAACAACCAAATTTCAGGACCAAATTTCTTTCAACAAGGGGATGATGTGACACTCGACAATTTCAGGTAAATGGCAACACTTACAATTTTTTTTTAGATGTATACTTCTTGCATTTTATTTAATTAGGTTTAATTAAATGAGTCAAACATAACTCATTGCGAAACAATGGTTCGAGGAATTATCGAATCGTATGTTACACATTGGTTTTGGAAATCAAGTGTGGTAACACAATGACAGTTGCAAAACTATAATCCGAAGAGTAATTGAATTGTGCAATACACACTGATTAGGATGAATCAAGTATGCAAACATCTCGTAAAGACGAACAGAAACGATCATCGGTAATTCAAGGATTTAACGAAACAGACATAAGTCTAATTACATGAATGTTGGTGAATAAATATTTACCTTATTCCTCAACACCTACATCCACCCAATGTACTGTAAATGGTATATGTATAGACAAACACAGATGATGATCATGGTACTGGTAACAAAGAAGGCTCAAGTACTATTCAGCATCTATCTCAGGGGAGCCCGTTGAACAGAGAACTACACTAGCTGATAAGGGAAAAGGAAGAGTCAAGGAAGAAGAGTTTGTTGATGATTTGATTGTTGATCAAGATCAAAGTCATGATAACTTAATGATAGACGCTCTTGTAGATATTGATGATGATTATCTTGGATATGATGATCAGGATGATGGAGACTATGTCATGGATGTTGATCCAAGATTAACTGATAAAGGGTATCAAGTGGCACCTACATTTGAAGATATAGATGATATTCCTGAGGAGGATATATATAAAGGGGAATGGTTTCTATTAATGAAGTAAGAGACTTGTTTGTGGACCTTGACTGGGAGGAGATGATGATGAAAGAAAAAGTTGAAAATATTGAAGTTGATTGTGTATTACAATCATTTTAAAACTAATTTAAAGAGAAACAAGTTGCAGTAGAGACTATAATCGAAGATGTACATGAATCTCTAACAACTGCAGAGGTGACTCAAATGGCAAAAGATTATCTTAAATCTTCTCCTCAAAGTCCAATTTTGAAGAAACAATACAAAAATAAAGCCGAATGTATTGGAAAAATTATGAATTTGAAATTGGAGGATGAAAGCAATTTTTTATAGTAAAAAGACTTGATGGTGTACAGTACTTGAAGAAATCAATAAAGAGTTTTCATCATTTCCCGTTATGTGAACTCAGGGTGTTGGTAGAGATTCGCCTAATAAATGATGCCAATGATTATATGGTAAGTTTGAATGAGAGAATAATAAGAAAAAAGGTCTGAACAATGATGTTTGAGTTATTAAAATCTCGGAAATTGAAGAAAATCTTTATAATTGGGAATCTGGATTGGATAACCAGAAACTGGAAGGTACGATGCAAATTCAAGCCGGTTAAGTATTTAAAGAGCACTCTTCTTTTAAAATTTAGCTTAGGTATTATGAATAACCTCTACTTGTGGTATCTAGACAGTTATAAGTGTCGCACCCCGAGAAATCCCGTCCCTTCTGGGGCGCGAGCAACAACAGATTGTCAGGATCGCAGTCTCTGGTCACACAACATGCGAGACCTAAATGTCCGGTTTCATACGTACATCCAATAACTTGGATAAATCAGTTCGTAAAATCAGAGTTACGGAAGTTTAGTGTTATCAAAACAGTTTAAGTTCATAGGTTGCGGAAGCATAAGGTTAAAAACAATTTTCATAAAGATTTTAGAGTAATAGTGCGGAAACAGTTTAAGTAATTATCAATACATAACAAAATGAAAACAAATGTTTCATAGTCTAAGACACATAATCAGATGCATGCTACTCCAGCCTAGCATCCTAATCCTTGTGAGCGTGCCTTACTACCTGAGAAAACATGCGAGTAAAAGGTCAACACAAAGGTTGGTGAGAGCACAGGTTTATCATAAGCAATAAACATCCAATGTTTAGAGTAACAGTTGTGATTTACATATCATTACAATGCAGTATCGATTGATAGCTAGTCAATACAGTTATATTATATGCGGGGTCGTACCGAAGCTGACAGTTGTGCCTCCCGCCATGTCCATCACAAGACAATGGCAAAGTGTTGGTCAATATTGCACCCATTCCGACCTCCAGTCGGGTTGGCCTCCCAGGCGCGATGGGTGGGGCTTGTCAGGCCCAAATAGTACTATTCAAGATTACCACGCTAGGCGCTACGCGCTACTAACGGTCCGTAGAGTATCGCGAGGTCTTTCAGTTGTGATGTGGTCCACACATATACATATATGATAAAGCATGTCCATACGTAAATGAAATGAGTTGTTGTTTGTAAAACAGTTTAGCATGCATTGTTTTCTCCCCCAAAGGTAGAAAAGTAAAAAGGGGCCGTGAACTCACCTGATAGAGTAGTTCCGGTTGTGAGTGTGTTCGCGTCTGCGAGAGCTAGCACCTGCTAGTATGCACCTATAACCATATAGGTGTGAGTATGTGTTTTTGTGGTACGTTGTATCCCATACAACTCCAAGTGTCCGTGTGCTCAACCGAGTGTGCGTGTGTTGACTTGTGTCGACTCGACGAATCGTTGGTGGCACGATTGTTGTGTTTATGTGTCTTAATGCACATAAGACACCAAGATGCATCCTATGACTCTAATCACATAAGTTACCATTTTTAGAAAGTTTCCAATTTAGGAAAGTGTGGTTCTGAAATCCAATTTCGTCAAGTTAATAACTCCTAATATGATTGTAAAAACACGTTTAAGCTCTTAAAACATGTCGTTCGTGCATAAATCACCGTTTATGCCGTTTTGCCCGAATAAGGTTTCCTTATTTGGAAAGGATCCGTTTAAAACTCGTTTTCACAAATCAAAGTTTCCAATATGTTTAGAAATCATTTTTTTAAGCATATTCCAATACTCAAAGTTCATCAAAACATCTTAAAACATCAAAAGCCCTCTTTTGATTTTTAAAAGTTTCCATATTTAGTAAGTTTCTTCAAAACCATGTTTTTGACAAAATCAATTACCCAAATGTTTTTCTAAACACTCCAATATACTTTTGACAACATCTAGATATGTCTAACATGTCTAGATCATCACAAACCTACGACATGCATCTAAACGTTTCCTATTATAGCAGTCTTACAAATCATCATCAAATCGACAAAACCCAATTCAAAATGATTTCTATCATCAATCTACTTCAACATATATCAATAAACATTCTAGACCCATTAAAATTTCGTGCATGTGAGCGGATCGGAGTTGCATGTGAGTGGATCTTCATGCATGTAGGTTTTTACCCATTGCATGTTAGATCTAACTATGAATAAGCATGTAAAACTACCTTAGATGTTCTAGATCACTGAAATGGAGTTGAATCAAGGATTTGCAGCTCCAAGAGTGGCTGGAAAATAGCTCTTGGTGGCTTCAAGTGGTGGTGTGTTGATGATGATGAGTTCCAAGCTTTTCTTCCAAGCTCCTATGGCTTCCCCAAGCTTCAAAGCTTCACAAATGGAGTTTTCTTGGTGGAATAATGATGATACAACTGTATTTGCTCGAGAATGGTGTTCTATGGCCGAAGAAAGAGGTTAGAAATGATGAAAAATGAGATAGGTTGAGTGTAAATCGAGTTTTGGTATCTGGGTCTGTCAGGCGTATCGCCTGGCGAAGGGTATTGGTCTCGCGCGTAGCACGCGGGTGGATTCTCTCCGGTTGCGCCTTTTTCTTCCCGCGCGCATCGCCTAGGTCAGCCTGTTGGGCTCAAGCGTACCGCCTGGAACCACAAGCAAGCCCAATAGGCCCAATTCCTTCGTTTCGATCCGTTTTTCGATAATTTCACGCTTATAACTCATCGTTTAGCATCGATTGACCTTGATTACTAATGTTCGGTCATCTGTGATTCGATTGTCATTAAATCGTTTGTTCACCAACGTTCGTGAGACTCGTGTGTGTTTTGATAATTCCTCGAATTATCGGTGATCGTTTGTGTTCGTGTTTAACGAAGTGTTTG
Organism: Mikania micrantha; assembly: GCA_009363875.1. NCBI lineage: Eukaryota > Viridiplantae > Streptophyta > Magnoliopsida > Asterales > Asteraceae > Mikania > Mikania micrantha. The sequence goes on along the minus strand of CM018691.1, from coordinate 71,238,603 downwards.
CATGCTTGATTAATCCTAATCAACGTGTGATGCACAATTCAATAATTCCCCGAATTATTGTTTTGCGTTAGTGTTGTGTTTGCCATACTTGGTTTCCAAAACCAATGTGCAATGTACGATTCGATAGCTCCACGAACTATCGTTTCGCAGTATTTTGTGTTCAACTCATCTAATTAAACATAATTAAATGAAATGCAACAAGTATGAATGTGAAATGTAAAGAATGTAAGAGTTGCAATTTACCTGAAATTGCCAGGTGTCACATCATCCCCTTGTTGAAAGAAATTTCGTCCCGAAATTTGGTTGTTGTTGGTAGTGTTTGAGTAGTAAAAGCATTTGAGAAACAAAAATTTTCCGGTTGTCACATCATCCCCTTGTTGAAAGGAATTTCGTCCCAAAATTTATTTGTTGTTGTCGACGTTCGACGTTGTCTGCTTGAAAAGATGGGGATATTTGCGCATCATCTGATCTTCGCGTTCCCACGTGAATTCAGGTCCGCGTTTCGAGTTCCTCGGACTTTGACAATAGGAATCTTACTCTGCTTGAGTTTGTTGACCTCACGGTCCATGATCTAACCACCGGCTCTTCCACGAACCGTAGTTGTTCATCCACCTGGATCTCATCCAGTGGAACTACAAGTGTGTCATCTGATAAACATTTCTTCAGATTCGAGACGTGAAATACATTGTGAACTCCGTCGAGTTAGGCTGGTAAGTTGAGTTGGTATACCACTGGACCAATCCTTTTCAGGATCTCGAATGGTCCAATATACCGTGGGTTCAGTTTGCCTCGTTTACCGAAACGAATGACGCCTTTCCAGGGTGAAAATTTCAGAAAGACTTTGTCTCCTACCTGGAATTCCAGAGGTTTTCGGCGTTTGTCGGCATAGCTCTTTTGACGATCACGAGCTGCTGCCATGCGATTTCTGATTTGCACGATTTTCTCCGTCGTTTCGTGTACAAGTCCCGGGCCAGTGAGCTGACTGTCACCCACTTCTGCCCAACAGATAGGTGATCGGCATTTCCTGCCATAAAGTGCCTCAAAAGGCGCTGCTTTGATGCTTGTGTGGTAACTGTTGTTATAGGAAAACTCTACCAACGGTAGGTGAGTCTCCCAGTTGTTGCTGAAGTCTACTACGCACGCTCGTAGCATATCTTCGAGGGTCTGTATGGTGCGTTCGCTCTAGCCATCAATTTGCGGGTGGTATGCTGTACTCATATCCAACCGTGTACCGAGCGACCTTTGCAATGATTTCCAAAAGTTAGAAGTGAAAACTGGCGTCTCGATCTGAAATGATGGAGATTGGAACTCCATGCGCGAGACTACTTCCTTGACATAGATTTAGCTAGTTTCTCCATTTTGTCGTTTTCCTTGATCGCAAGGAAATGTGCTGACTTAGTCAGTCGGTCCACAATTACCCAAATAGTGTCACACCCACTAGGAGTGCGGGTAATTGGTAATAAAATCCATGGATATTTGTTCCCACTTCCACATGGGATCTCAGGTTGTGTGAGTAATCCAGAGGGTTTCTGGTACTCGATCTTAACTTTGGCACAAGTCAAGCATTTCCCACGTACGTGGTGATGTCGGCTTCATGTGTGGCCACCAGTAAAGTACTTTCAGATCATGATACATCTTATCAGATCCTGGGTGAATGGAATATCGAGATTTGTGAGCCTCGTCCATCACAAGGTCTCTTAAGTTCCCATGACGCGGAACCCAGACGCGTTCCATGAAATAGTGTAAGCCATCGGCTTTTACTTTAAGGTGTTGTGCTCATTCCCCTTAATGATTCTGCCGCTAGGTTTTCAAGTTTAAGTGCCTCCACCTGGGCATTACGTATCTGCTTAGGGAGGTTGGGAAGGATGGTGAGTTGTAAAGCTCGTACCCTCTTGGGTTTTGGAGTGTTTTTCCGACTCAGGGCATCGGCCACCACATTCGCCTTCCCCGGATGATACTTGATAGCACACTCATAGTCGTTTAGAAGCTCGAGCCAGCGACGTTGTCGCATGTTTAGTTCCTTCTGCTTGAATATGTGTTGGAGACTCTTGTGATCAGTGTATATCGTACACTTTGTACCATACAGGTAGTGCCTCCAGATCTTGAGTGCAAATACCACGGCTCCAAGTTCCAAGTCGTGGGTGGTATAGCTCTTCTCGTGGACTTTCAGTTGTCGAGAAGCATATGCGATCACCTTTTCTCGCTGCGTCGCACACAGCCGAGTCCCTGTATCGAGGCGGTCGCAATATACTACGAAGTCGTCCGTTCCATCAGGAGCGACAAAATAGGTGCACTACAGATTTCTGCTTGAGAAGTTGAAATGCATCCTCCTGTTTGTCAGTCTAGAGATACTTCTTGTCTTTATGGGTTAAGCTTTAAGGGGTTGGGCTATCTTTGAAAATCCTTCGATAAATCGTCGATAATAGCCGGCCAATCCTAGGAATTGTTGCACCTCAGTGGAGTCTTTGGTGCTTCCCAGTTCTTGATTGCCTCTATCTTAGATTTATCCACATGTATTCCTTGTTCATTCACAACATGACCTAAGAATTGGACTTCTCAAATCCAGAAGTCGCACTTTAGAGTTTAGCGTACTTTCTCTTGTCGTAGCAATTCAAGAGCCAATTGAATGCTCTTTGTTTGCTTCCGGGGTTTTGGAGTAGATGAGGATATCATCTATGAGACAATGATAAACTTGTTGAGGTATGGTTTGCACACTCTATTCATGAGGTCCATGAATACCGGGTGCGTTTGTGAGACCAAAATGGCATAACCAAAAACTCGTAATGGCCATACCTAGTGCGAAATGCAGTTTTGGGGATATCTTCCTCCTGAATCCTCAACTGATGGTACCCAGATCGCAGATCGATCTTAGAGTAGTAACTCGATCCTTGAAGTTGATCGAACAAATCGTCAATGCGGGGTAAGGGTAACGGTTTTGATCGTCACTTTTGTTCAATTCCCGATAGTCAATGCACATACGGAAAGTGCCATCCTTCTTCTTTACAAACAAGACCGGAGCTCCCCAGGGTGAGAAGCTTGGTCTAATGAACCCTTGTCCAGCAACTCCTGCAGTTGATTGGACAGTTCCTGCATCTCTGAAGGTGCCCGTCGATATGGTGCTCGTGCAATAGGCGCTGCTCCCGGCATAAGGTCTATGCGGAACTCCA
>CM018691.1:70789295-71235336 GCA_009363875.1 Mikania micrantha | reverse complement strand
TAATCAACGTGTGATGCACAATTCAATAATTCCCCGAATTATTGTTTTGCGTTAGTGTGTGTTTGCCATACTTGGTTTCCAAACAATGTGCAATGTACGATTCGATAGCTCCACGAACTATCGTTTCGCAGTATTTTGTGTTCAACTCATCTAATTAAACATAATTAAATGAAATGCAACAAGTATGAATGTGAAATGTAAAGAATGTAAGAGTTGCAATTTACCTGAAATTGCCAGGTGTCACATCATCCCCTTGTTGAAAGAAATTTCGTCCCGAAATTTGGTTGTTGTTGGTAGTGTTTGAGTAGTAAAAGCATTTGAGAAACAAAAATTTTCCGGTTGTCACATCATCCCCTTGTTGAAAGGAATTTCGTCCCAAAATTTATTTGTTGTTGTCGACGTTCGACGTTGTCTGCTTGAAAAGATGGGGATATTTGCGCATCATCTGATCTTCGCGTTCCCACGTGAATTCAGGTCCGCGTTTCGAGTTCCATCGGACTTTGACAATAGGAATCTTACTCTGCTTGAGTTGTTTGACCTCACGGTCCATGATCTCTACCGGCTCTTCCACGAACCGTAGTTGTTCATCCACCTGGATCTCATCCAGTGGAACTACAAGTGTGTCATCTGATAAACATTTCTTCAGATTCGAGACGTGAAATACATGTGAACTCCGTCGAGTTAGGCTGGTAAGTTGAGTTGGTATTACCACTGGACCAATCCTTTTCAGGATCTCGAATGGTCCAATATACCGTGGGTTCAGTTTTGCCTCGTTTACCGAACGAATGACGCCTTTCCAGGGTGAAAATTCAGAAAGACTTGTCTCCTACCTGGAATTCCAGAGGTTTCGGCCGTTTGTCGGCATAGCTCTTTTGACGATCACGAGCTGCTGCCATGCGATTTCTGATTTGCACGATTTTCTCCGTCGTTTCGTGTACAAGTCCCGGGCCAGTGAGCTGACTGTCACCACTTCTGCCAACAGATAGGTGATCGGCATTTCCTGCCATAAAGTGCCTCAAAAGGCGCTGCTTTGATGCTTGTGTGGTAACTGTTTTATAGGAAAACTCTACCAACGGTAGGTGAGTCTCCCAGTTGTTGCTGAAGTCTACTACGCACGCTCGTAGCATATCTTCGAGGGTCTGTATGGTGCGTTCGCTCTAGCCATCAATTTGCGGGTGGTATGCTGTACTCATATCCAACCGTGTACCGAGCGACCTTTGCAATGATTTCCAAAAGTTAGAAGTGAAACTGGCGTCTCGATCTGAAATGATGGAGATTGGAACTCCATGTCGCGAGACTACTTCCTTGACATAGATTTTAGCTAGTTTCTCCATTTTGTCGTTTTCCTTGATCGCAAGGAAATGTGCTGACTTAGTCAGTCGGTCCACAATTACCCAAATAGTGTCACACCCACTAGGAGTGCGGGGTAATTTGGTAATAAAATCCATGGATATTTGTTCCCACTTCCACATGGGGATCTCAGGTTGTGTGAGTAATCCAGAGGGTTTCTGGTACTCGATCTTAACTTTGGCACAAGTCAAGCATTTTCCCACGTACGTGGTGATGTCGGCTTTCATGTGTGGCCACCAGTAAAGTACTTTCAGATCATGATACATCTTATCAGATCCTGGGTGAATGGAATATCGAGATTTGTGAGCCTCGTCCATCACAAGGTCTCTTAAGTTCCCATGACGCGGAACCCAGACGCGTTCCATGAAATAGTGTAAGCCATCGGCTTTTACTTTAAGGTGTTGCTCCATTCCCCTTAATGATTCTGCCGCTAGGTTTTCAAGTTTAAGTGCCTCCACCTGGGCATTACGTATCTGCTTAGGGAGGTTGGGAAGGATGGTGAGTTGTAAAGCTCGTACCCTCTTGGGTTTTGGAGTGTTTTCCGACTCAGGCATCGGCCACCACATTCGCCTTCCCCGGATGATACTTGATAGCACACTCATAGTCGTTTAGAAGCTCGAGCCAGCGACGTTGTCGCATGTTTAGTTCCTTCTGCTTGAATATGTGTTGGAGACTCTTGTGATCAGTGTATATCGTACACTTTGTACCATACAGGTAGTGCCTCCAGATCTTGAGTGCAAATACCACGGCTCCAAGTTCCAAGTCGTGGGTGGTATAGCTCTTCTCGTGGACTTTCAGTTGTCGAGAAGCATATGCGATCACCTTTTCTCGCTGCGTCAGCACACAGCCGAGTCCCTGTATCGAGGCGTCGCAATATACTACGAAGTCGTCCGTTCCATCAGGAAGCGACAAAATAGGTGCACTACAGAGTTTCTGCTTGAGAAGTTGAAATGCATCCTCCTGTTTGTCAGTCTAGAGATACTTCTTGTCTTTATGGGTTAAAGCTGTAAGGGGTTGGGCTATCTTTGAAAATCCTTCGATAAATCGTCGATAATAGCCGGCCAATCCTAGGAATTGTTGCACCTCAGTTGGAGTCTTTGGTGCTTCCCAGTTCTTGATTGCCTCTATCTTAGATTTATCCACATGTATTCCTTGTTCATTCACAACATGACCTAAGAATTGGACTTCTCAAATCCAGAAGTCGCACTTTTAGAGTTTAGCGTACATTTCTCTTGTCGTAGCAATTCAAGAGCCAATTGAAGATGCTCTTTGTGTTCTTCCTGGGTTTTGGAGTAGATGAGGATATCATCTATGAAGACAATGATAAACTTGTTGAGGTATGGTTTGCACACTCTATTCATGAGGTCCATGAATACTGCGGGTGCGTTTGTGAGACCAAATGGCATAACCAAAAACTCGTAATGGCCATACCTAGTGCGAAATGCAGTTTTGGGGATATCTTCCTCCTGAATCCTCAACTGATGGTACCCAGATCGCAGATCGATCTTAGAGTAGTAACTCGATCCTTGAAGTTGATCGAACAAATCGTCAATGCGGGGTAAGGGGTAACGGTTTTTGATCGTCACTTTGTTCAATTCCCGATAGTCAATGCACATACGGAAAGTGCCATCCTTCTTCTTTACAAACAAGACCGGAGCTCCCCAGGGTGAGAAGCTTGGTCTAATGAAACCCTTGTCCAGCAACTCCTGCAGTTGATTGGACAGTTCCTGCATCTCTGAAGGTGCCCGTCGATATGGTGCTCGTGCAATAGGCGCTGCTCCCGGCATAAGGTCTATGCGGAACTCCACTTGTTGAGGTGGTGGTAGTCCTGGTAGATCCTCAGGGAATACGTCGGGATAGTCGCATACGACTGAAATGTCTTCTATTCTCTTCTCCACTTCAGTCTTGTCGGTAATAAGCGCCAGAATGGCTGTGTATCCCTTTCGTAAGCATTTGTGAGCTTTCATGCACGAGATGATGTTCAGAGGAGTGTCACTCCTTTCGCCCTTGATGTCTAGAGTCTATCCGCCAGGGAGAGGTATGCGCACAATCTTGTCGTGGCAAATGATTTCAGCCTGGTTTTCAGACAACCAATCCATGCCCACTACAACATCAAAACTGCCTAGTGTAACCGGCATGAGGTCGATCTTAAATTTATGGCCTGCTAGCTCTAAACTGCATTCTTTAAGAATGTGCTTAGTCACAATCAATTTACCATCAGCTAGCTCTACTGTATATTCAACATCTAAGGGTGTTGGGGTAATGGCAAGTATCTCGCTAAATTCCTTAGATATGAAGGTTTTCTCAGCTCCAGTATCAAACAATACAGATGCATAATTATCGTTTAAGAGATATGTACCAGTTGCAAGGTTGGGATTTTTTCTGGCCTCCTTTGCCCCGATCACGAAGGCTCGTCCCTTCGGACCGTTGTTGTTCCCGTTATTGTTGTTCTTCAGGTGTGGGCAGTCCCTCTTGAAGTGCCCCGGTTTTCCACATTCGAAGCAGCCCTTCGGTGCTTCAAGTTGTTGTTGTTGCTGTGGCTGTGGAGTCTTCGCAAGCAGTTCACCCCTGCAGTCTTTGGCAAGGTGCCCACCTTTGCCACACCGTTGGCATCGGATGGAACCACATTGACCCAAAACATGGTGTAAGTTGCATTTGTTGCACTTGGGGTGTTTTCCAGCATAAGTCCCTGTAGTTTGAGAGGTTGGGATGGGTGGTGCATAAGCTTGGGGTGATCCAAACTTACGTTGTTGTGGTGGTGGTTAGAGAGTTGAAGTCTTGCTTAGGGAGTCATCCCATTTTTGCTTGTTGTCAGTAGGTTTGGTTACAGCACCACGAGGTGGTAAGAGTCCTTGTGCAACAGCCGAGTCAGTGAGCTTGTGGGCTAGTCGCACAGTTTGTTGCATGGTGATGGGGTCAGCAGAAAGTACCATGCCCTGAATTTGAGGTGGTAGTCCCTCGATGTACTTCTCTATGTGTTTGAAAGGTGGGTTTGCCATTTTTGGGCACAGGTTTGCCAGCTCATAAGACCTGGCAGTGTAGGCCTCAACCTCGGAACCAATCATCTTGTGGTTCCAGAACTCAGTCTCAAGTTTCTGCACTTCACCACGAGGGCAGTATTCGCGGTTCAACATTTGTTTAAAATTATCCCAAGGCAGAGCGTTGGCTGCCTCAAGCCCTAGGTTCTGGACGTTGGCATTCCACCAAGTGAGGGCAGCTCCCTCAAATGTTCCAGCAGCGAACTTGACCCTGTCCTCGTTCCTGCAGTTGCTCATAGCAAAGGCTGATTCTGCCTTTTCGATCCAGCGTAACAGTCTGACAGCTCCTTCAGTGCCGCTGAATGAATGGGGTTTGCAATCTACGAACATTTTGAACGTGCAGAGAGGAGGGTTAGGATTTTCTCCTGAGATATGCAAAGAATAAAGTCGAATTAAGTATCGGACAAACGTGTTGAATTGGAAACGAGTGATTGTGGTGCAAGGTGAATATGAACAGGTTCATCACCTTGGTTCAGTGGGTTCTGATTGCGGGCCGCTTCCCGTGCAGCAAGTACCTCCTCAACCCGCTCGTTGATGAGGGCGTTCAACTCAGCTTGAGTCAGGTTGATGTTTCCACGTCCTCCTGCATTCCTACGTCCTCCACGTCTTCCAGCCATGATCTTCATAGCGAGAATAAGTGTTAGTGTTTGCCCAATGACTAATGTAGTGTGTGCAGTAGGTACTTGTAAGGAACATGTAGAGCGATCGGCTTCCACCGTCATGTGTAGCCACATGCGGTGACGATGATGACGCCATTTGTTATAGTGCGCATAATAAGCGTGTGTGTACAATCATGTATGCCAGTATCACAATACTTAGCACTAAGAGTTGTGTGGAGACTAGTGGTTACAGACTAAGTTCACTAAATGCAAACCTAATTCGCAATAACCGGAGTCTCTAATACCAATCTGCCGCACCCCGAGAAATCCCGTCCCTTCTGGGGCGCGAGCAACAACAGATTGTCAGGATCGCAGTCTCCGGTCACACAACATGCGAGACCTAAATGTCCGGTTTCATACGTACATCCAATAACTTGGATAAATCAGTTCGTAAAATCAGAGTTGCAGAAGTTTAGTATTATCAAAACAGTTTAAGTTCATAGGTTGCGGAAGCATAAGGTTAAAAACAAATTTCAGAAAGATTTTAGAGTAATAGCGCGGAAACAGTTTATGTAATTATCAATACATAACAAAATGATAACAAATGTTTCATAGTCTAAGACACATAATCAGATGCATGCGACTCCAGCCTAGCATCCTAATCCTTGTGCGCGTGCCTTAGCTACCTGAGAAAACATGCGAGTAAAAGGTCAACACAAAGGTTGGTGAGAGCACAGGTTTATCATAAGCAATAAACATCCAATGTTTAGACCAACAGTTGTGATTTACATATCATTACAATGCAGTATCGATTGATAGCTAGTCAATACAGTTATATTATATGCGGGGTCGTACCGAAGCTGACAGTTGTGCCTCCCGCCATGTCCATCACAAGACAGTGGCAAAGTGTTGGTCAATAGTGCACCCATTACGCACTACAAACGGTCCGTGGAGTATCGCGAGGTCTTTCAGTTGTGATGTGGTCCACACATATACATATATGATAAAGCATGTCCATACGTAAATGAAATGAGTTGTTGTTTGTAAAACAGTTTAGCATGCAATGTTTTCTCCCCCAAAGGTAGAAAAGTAAAAAGAGGCCGTGAACTCACCTGATAGAGTAGTTCCGGTTGTGAGTGTGTTCGCGTCTGCGAGAGCTAGCACCTGCTAGTATGCACCTATAACCATATAGGTGTGAGTATGTATTTTTGTGGTACGTTGTATCCCATACAACTCCAAGTGTCGGTGTGCTCAACCGAGTCTGCGTGTGTTGACTTGTGTCGACTCGATGAATCGTTGGTGGCACGATTGTTGTGTTTATGTGCCTTAATGCACATAAGACACCAAGATGCATCCTATGACTATAATCACATAAGTTGCCATTTTTAGAAAGTTTCCAATTTAGGAAAGTGTGGTTCTGAAATCCAATTTCGTCAAGTTAATAAGTCCTAATATGATTGTAAAAACACGTTTAAGCTCTTAAAACATGTCGTTCGCGCATAAATCACCGTTTATGCCGTTTTGCCCGAATAAGGTTTCCTTATTTGGAAAGGATCCGTTTAAAACTCGTTTTCACAAATCAAAGTTTCCAATATGTTTAGAAATCATTTTTTTAAGCATATTCCAATACTCAAAGTTCATCAAAACATCTTAAAACATCAAAAGCCCTCTTTTGATTTTTAAAAGTTTCCATATTTAGTAAGTTTCTTCAAAACCATGTTTTTGACAAAATCAATTACCCAAATGTTTTTCTAAACACTCCAATATACTTTTGACAACATCTAGATATGTCTAACATGTCTAGATCATCACAAACCTACGACATGCATCTAAAACGTTTCCTATTATAGCAAGTCTTACAAAATCATCATCAAATCGACAAAACCCAATTCAAAATGATTTCTATCATCAATCTACTTCAACATATATCAACAAACATTCTAGACCCATTAAAATTTCGTGCATGTGAGCGGATCGGAGTTGCATGTGAGTGGATCTTCATGCATGTAGGTTTTTACCCATTGCATGTTAGATCTAACTATGAATAAGCATGTAAAACTACCTTAGATGTTCTAGATCACTGAAATGGAGTTGAATCAAGGATTTGCAGCTCCAAGAGTGGCTGGAAAATAGCTCTTGGTGGCTTCAAGTGGTGGTGTGTTGATGATGATGAGTTCCAAGCTTTTCTTCCAAGCTCCTATGGCTTCCCCAAGCTTCAAAGCTTCACAAATGGAGTTTTCTTGGTGGAATAATGATGATACAACTGTATTTGCTCGAGAATGGTGTTCTATGGCCGAAGAAAGAGGTTAGAAATGATGAAAAATGAGATAGGTTGAGTGTAAATCGAGTTTTGGTATCTGGGTCTGTCAGGCGTATCGCCTGGCGAAGGGTATTGGTCTCGCGCGTAGCGCGCGGGTGGATTCTCTCCGGTTGCGCCTTTTTCTTCCCGCGCGCATCGCCTAGGTCAGCCTGTTGGGCTCAAGCGTACCGCCTCGAACCACAAGCAAGCCCAATAGGCCCAATTCCTTCGTTTCGATCCGTTTTTCGATAATTTCACGCTTATAACTCATCGTTTAGCATCGATTGACCTTGATTACTATTGTTCGGTCATCTGTGACTCGATTGTCATTAAATCGTTTGTTCACCAACGTTCGTGAGACTCGTGTGTGTTTTGATAATTCCTCGAATTATCGGTGATAGTTTGTGTTCGTGTCTAACGAAGTGTTTGCACGCTTGATTAATCCTAATCAACGTGTGATGCACAATTCAATAATTCCCCGAATTATTGTTTTGCGTTAGTGTTTGTGTTTGCCATACTTGGTTTCCAAAACCAATGTGCAATGTACGATTCGATAGCTCCACGAACTATCGTTTCGCAATAGTTTCTGTTCAACTCATCTAATTAAACATAATTAAATGAAATGCAACAAGTATGAATGTGAAATGTAAAGAATGTAAGAGTTGCAATTTACCTGAAATTGCCAGGTGTCACATCATCCCCTTGTTGAAAGAAATTTCGTCCCGAAATTTGGTTGTTGTTGGTAGTGTTTGAGTAGTAAAAGCGTTTGAGAAGCAAAAATTTTCCGGTTGTCACATCATCCCCTTGTTGAATGGAATTTCGTCCCGAAATTTATTTGTTGTTGTCGACGTTCGACGTTGTCTGCTTGAAAAGATGGGGATATTTGCGCATCATCTGATCTTCGCGTTCCCACGTGAATTCAGGTCGGCGTTTCGAGTTCCATCGGACTTTGACAGTAGGAGTCTTACTCTGCTTGAGTTGTTTGACCTCACGGTCCATGATCTCTACCGGCTCTTCCACGAACCGTAGTTGTTCATCCACCTGGATCTCATCCAGTGGAACTACAAGTGTCTCATCTGATAAACATTTCTTCAGATTCGAGACGTGAAATACATTGTGAACTCCGTCGAGTTCGGCTGGTAAGTCGAGTTGGTATGCCACTGGACCAATCCTTTTCAGGATCTCGAATGGTCCAATATACCGTGGGTTCAGTTTGCCTCGTTTACCGAAACGAATGACGCCTTTCCAGGGTGAAACTTTCAGAAGGACTTTGTCTCCTACCTGGAATTCCAGAGGTTTTCGGCGTTTGTCGGCATAGCTCTTTTGACAATCACGAGCTGCTGCCATGCGATTTCTGATTTGCACGATTTTCTCCGTCGTTTCGTGTACAAGTCTCGGGCCAGTGAGCTGACTGTCACCCACTTCTGCCCAACATATAGGTGATCGGCATTTCCTGCCATAAAGTGCCTCAAAAGGCGCTGCTTTGATGCTTGTGTGGTAACTGTTGTTACAGGAAAACTATACCAACGATAGGTGAGTCTCCCAGTTGTTGCCGAAGTCTACTACGCATGCTCGTAGCATATCTTCGAGAGTCTGTATGGTGCGTTCGCTCTGGCCATCAGTTTGCGGGTGGTATGCTGTACTCATATCCAACCGTGTACCGAGCGACCTTTGCAATGATTTTCAAAAGTTAGAAGTGAATCTGGCGTCTCGATCTGAAATGATGGAGATTGGAACTCCATGCCGCGAGACTACTTCCTTGACATAGATTTTAGCTAGTTTCTCCATTTTGTCGTTTTCCTTGATCGCAAGGAAATGTGCTGACTTAGTCAGTCGGTCCACAATTAACTTATAAAGGGTATCAAGTGGCACCTACATTTGAAGATATAGATGATATTCCTGAGGAGGATATATATAAAGGAGAATGGTTTCTATTAACGAAGTAAGAGACTATGATGAAAGAAGTATTGAAGTTGATTGTGTATTACAATCATTTTAAAACTAATTTAAAGAGAAACAAGTTGCAGCAGAGACTATAATCGAAGATGTACATGAATCTCTAACAACTGCAGAAGTGACTCAAATGGCAATAGATTATCTTAAATCTTCTCCTCAAAGTCCAATTTTGAATAAAGAATACAAAATAAAGCCGAATGTATTGGAAAAATTATGGCTTTGAAATTGGACGATGAAAGCATTTTTTTATAGTAAAAAGACATGATGGTGTACAGTACTTGAAGAAATCAATAAAGAGTTTGATTGAGATTCGCCTAATAGATGATGCCAATGATTATATGGTATGTTTGATTGAGAGAATAATTAGAAAAAAGGTCTGAACAATGATCTTTGAGTTATTAAAATCTCGGAAATTGAAGAAAATCCTTATAATTGGGAATCTGGATTGGATAACCAGAAACTGGAAGCTATGATACGAATTCAAGCCGGTTAAGTATTTAAAGAGAACTCTTCTTTTAAAATTTAGCTTAGGTATTATGAATAACCTCTACTTGTGGTATCTAGACAGTTACAGTTTAGAAGTTATATTTCAAGATATAAAAAAATGAAGTTGTGTAGAGTGTTTGATCCTATCCATCTGATTAATCTTTTAAAAGATGACAAGAATAAGTTACAAATAAAATATAAACGATTTTATAAGGGTCACATAGACGAAGCAATGCAGTTCAACAAAGTGTTAGATGCTTGTATCTAGCACAAGATTTGTGATGGTAGTCATCTACCTTCTAAGTGGAAAGAATGAAGACCAACACTGACTTGTTGCTAAGGGGGAGTCTGCTAGTATCCTGATAACATCAGCCTCAGATGTTGAACTGAAGACCGAATTTGCCGCATAGTCGAAGTGAAGACATTTATTGATTTTGTATTAAAATTGTTTAGCTTTGTTTTTTGTTTGATTTTTATTTTGTTTGTGTTTTGTATATTCTCATTTGACTAGGTGCTGGTTTCATCGATACTAATACCATCAATAGTAATATTGTGACAATCAGAAAATTTTTGTTCATAAACACTACAGACAACAACCAAATTTCAGGACGAAATTTCTTTCAATAAGGGGATGATGTGACACCCGAAAATTTCAGGTAAATTGCAACACTTACAATTCTTTTTTCATAAATATACTTCTTGCATTTTATTTAATTAGGTTTAATTAAATGTGTCAAACATAACTCATTGCTAAACAATGGTTCGAGGAATTATCGAATCATATGTTACACATTGGTTTTGGAAATCAAGTGTGGTAACACAATCACAGTTGCAAAACGATAATCCGAAGAATAATTGAATTGTGCAATACACACTGATTAGGATTAATCAAGTATGCAAACATCTCGTAAAGAAGAACATAAACGATCATCAGTAATTCAAAGATTTACCGAAACACACATGAGTCTAATTACATGAACGTTGGTGAATAAATATTTCCATTATTCCTCAACACTAACATCCACCCAATGTATTGTAAATGGTATATGTATAGACAAACACAGATGATGATCATGGTACTGGTAACAAAGAAGGCTCAAGTACAATTCAGCATGTATCTCAGGGGAGCCCGTTGAACAGAAAACTACAGCAGCTGATAATGGAAAAGGACAAGACCAAGAAAAAGACTTTGTTGATGATTTGATTGTTAATCAAGATCAAAGTCACGATAACTTACTGATAGACGCTCTTGTAGATATTGATGATGATTATCTTGGATATGATGATCAGGATGATGGAGACTATGTCAGGGATGTTGATCCAAGATTAACTGATAAAGGGTATCAAGTGGCACGTACATTTGAAGATATAGATGATATTCCTAAGGACGACATAGATAAAGGGGAATGGTTTCTATTAATGAAGTAATAGACTTGTTTATGGACCTTGACTGGGAGGAGATGATGATGAAAGAAAAAGTTGAAAATATTGAAGTTGATTGTGTATTACAATCATTTTAAAACTAATTTAAAGAGGAACAAGTTGCAGCAGAGACTATAATCGAAGATGTACATGAATCTCTAACAACTGCATAGGTGACTCAAATGGCAAAAGATTATCTTAAATCTTCTCCTCAAAGGCCAATTTTGAGGAAACAATACAAAAATAGAGCTGAATGTATTGAAAAAATTATGGCTTTGAAATTGGAGGGTGAAAGCAATTTTTTATGGTAAAAAGACTTGATGGTGTACAGTACTTGAAGAAATCAATAAAGAGTTTTCTTCATTTCCCTTTATGTGAACTCAGGGTGTTGGTAGAGATTCGCCTAATAGATGATGCCAATGATTATATGATAAGTTTGATTGAGAGAATAATTAGAAAAAAGGTCTGAACAATGATGTTTGAGTTATTAAAATCTCGGAAATTGTAGAAAGTCCTTATAATTGGGAATCTGGATTGGATAACCAGAAACTGGAAGGTACGATACGAATTAAAGCAGGTTAAGTATTTAAAGAGAACTCTTCTTTTAAAATTTAGCTTAGGTATTTTATGAATAACCTCTACTTGTGGTATCTAGACAGTTACAGTTCTGAAGTTATATTTTAAGATATAAAAAAATGGAGTTGTGCAGAGTCTTCGATCCTATCCATCTGATTAATCTTTCACAAGATGACAAGAAGAAGTTACAAATAAAATTGAAACGATTTTATATGGGTCACATAGACGAAGCGATGGAGTTCAACAAAGTGTTAGATGCTTGTATCTAGCACAAGATTTGTGCTGGTAGTCATCTACCTTCTAAGTGGAAAGAATGAAGACCAACACTGACTTGTTGCCAAGGGGGAGTCCGCTAGTATCCTGATAACATCAGCCTTAGATGTTGAACTGAAGAACGAATTTGCCGCATAGTCGAAGTGAAGACATTTATTGATTTTATATTAAAATTGTTTAGCTTAGTTTTTTTTGTTTGATTTGTATTTTGTTTGTGTTTTGTATATTCTCATTTGACTAGGTGATGGTTTCATCGATACTAATACCATCAATAGTAATACTGTGACAATTAGAAAATTTTAGTTCATAAACACTACAGACAACAACCAAATTTCAGGACGAAATTTCTTTCAATAAGGGGATGATGTGACACCCGACAATTTCACGTAAATTGCAACACTTACAATTCTTTTTTCATATTTATACTTCTTGCATTTTATTTAATTAGGTTTAATTAAATGTTTCAAACATAACTCATTGCGAAACAATGGTTCGAGGAATTATCGAATCGTATGTTACACATTGGTTTTGGAAATCAAGTTGGTAACACAATCACAGTTGCAAAACTATAATCTGAAGAATAATTGAATTGTGAAATACACACTGATTAGGATTAATCAAGTATGCAAACTTCTCATAAAGACGAACAGAAATGATCAACGGTAATTCAAGGATTTACCGAAACATACATGAGTCTAATTACGTGAACGTTGATGAATAAATATTTCCCTTATTCCTCAACACTGACATCCACCCAATGTACTGTAAATGGTATATGTATAGACAAACACAGATGATGATCATGGTACTAGTAACAAAGAAGGCTCAAGTACAATTCAGCAGGTATCTCAAGGGGAGCCCGTTGAACAGAAAACTACACCAGCTGATAAGGGAAAAGGAGAAGTCCAAGAATAAGACTTTGTTGATGATTTGATTGTTGATCAAGATGAAAGTCATGATAACTTAATGATAGACGCTCTTGTAGAAATTGATGATGATTATCTTGGATATGATGATCAGGATGATGGAGACTATGTCTTGGATGTTGATCCAAGATTAACTGATAAAGGGTATCAAGTGGTACCTACATTTGAAGATATAGATGATATTCCTGAGGAGGATATAGATAAAGGGAATGGTTTCGACTAATGAAGTAAGAGACTATGACGAAAGAAATATTGAAGTTGATTGTGTATTACAATCATTTTAAAACTAATTTAAAGAGAAACAAGTTGCAGCAGAGACTATAATCGAAGATGTACATGAATCTCTAACAACTACAGAAGTGACTCAAACGGCAAAAGATTATCTTAAATCTTCTCGTCAAAGTCCAATTTTGAAGAAACAATACAAAATAAAGCCGAATGTATTGGAAAAATTATGGCTTTGAAATTGGAGGATGAAAGCAATTTTTTATAGTAAAAAGACATGATGGTGCACAGTACTTGAAGAAATCAATAAATAGTTTTCATCATTTCCCTTTATGTGAACTCAGGGTCTTGGTAGAGATTCGCCTAATAGATGATGCCAATGATTATATGGTAAGTTTGATTGAGAGAATAATTAGAAAAAAGGTCTGAACAATGATGTTTGAGATATTAAAATCTCGGAAATTGAAGAAAGTCCTTATAATTGGGAATCTGGATTGGATAACCAGAAAGTGGAAGGTACGATACGAATTCAAGCAGGTTAAGTATTTAAAGAGAACTCTTCTTTTAAAATTTAGCTTAGGTATTTTATGAATAACCTCTACTTGTGGTATCTAGACGGTTACAGTTCTGAAGTTATATTTTAAGATATAAAAAAATGGAGTTGTGAAGAGTCTTTGATCCTATCCATCTGATTAATCTTTCACAAGATGACAAGAAGAAGTTACAAATAAAATAGAAACGATTTTATAAGGGTCACATAGACGAAGCGATGCAGTTCAACAAAGTGTTAGATGGTTGTATCTAGCACAAGATTTGTGCTGGTAGTCATCTACCTTCTAAGTGGAAAGAATGAAGACCAACACTGACTTGTTGCCAAGGGGGATTCCGCTAGTATCCTGATAACATCAGCCTTAGATGTTGAACTGAAGAACGAATTTGCCGCATAGTCGAAGTGAAGACATTTATTGATTTTATATTAAAATTGTTTAGCTTAGTTTTTTTTGTTTGATTTGTATTTTGTTTGTGTTTTGTATATTCTCATTTGACTAGGTGATGGTTTCATCGATACTAATACCATCAATAGTAATACTGTGACAATTAGAAAATTTTAGTTCATAAACACTACAGACAACAACCAAATTTCAGGACGAAATTTCTTTCAATAAGGGGATGATGTGACACCCGACAATTTCACGTAAATTGCAACAGTTACAAATCTTTTTTCATATTTATACTTCTTGCATTTTATTTAATTAGGTTTAATAAAATGTTTCAAACATAACTCATTGCGAAACAATGGTTCGAGGAATTATCGAATCGTATGTTACACATTGGTTTTGGAAATCAAGTTGGTAACACAATCACAGTTGCAAAACTATAATCTGAAGAATAATTGAATTGTGAAATACACACTGATTAGGATTAATCAAGTATGCAAACTTCTCATAAAGACGAACAGAAATGATCAACGGTAATTCAAGGATTTACCGAAACATACATGAGTCTAATTACGTGAACGTTGATGAATAAATATTTCCCTTATTCCTCAACACTGACATCCACCCAATGTACTGTAAATGGTATATGTATAGACAAACACAGATGATGATCATGGTACTAGTAACAAAGAAGGCTCAAGTACAATTCAGCAGGTATCTCAAGGGGAGCCCGTTGAACAGAAAACTACACCAGCTGATAAGGGAAAAGGAGAAGTCCAAGAATAAGACTTTGTTGATGATTTGATTGTTGATCAAGATGAAAGTCATGATAACTTAATGATAGACGCTCTTGTAGAAATTGATGATGATTATCTTGGATATGATGATCAGGATGATGGAGACTATGTCTTGGATGTTGATCCAAGATTAACTGATAAAGGGTATCAAGTGGTACCTACATTTGAAGATATAGATGATATTCCTGAGGAGGATATAGATAAAGGGAATGGTTTCGACTAATGAAGTAAGAGACTATGACGAAAGAAATATTGAAGTTGATTGTGTATTACAATCATTTTAAAACTAATTTAAAGAGAAACAAGTTGCAGCAGAGACTATAATCGAAGATGTACATGAATCTCTAACAACTACAGAAGTGACTCAAACGGCAAAAGATTATCTTAAATCTTCTCGTCAAAGTCCAATTTTGAAGAAACAATACAAAATAAAGCCGAATGTATTGGAAAAATTATGGCTTTGAAATTGGAGGATGAAAGCAATTTTTTATAGTAAAAAGACATGATGGTGCACAGTACTTGAAGAAATCAATAAATAGTTTTCATCATTTCCCTTTATGTGAACTCAGGGTCTTGGTAGAGATTCGCCTAATAGATGATGCCAATGATTATATGGTAAGTTTGATTGAGAGAATAATTAGAAAAAAGGTCTGAACAATGATGTTTGAGATATTAAAATCTCGGAAATTGAAGAAAGTCCTTATAATTGGGAATCTGGATTGGATAACCAGAAAGTGGAAGGTACGATACGAATTCAAGCAGGTTAAGTATTTAAAGAGAACTCTTCTTTTAAAATTTAGCTTAGGTATTTTATGAATAACCTCTACTTGTGGTATCTAGACAGTTACAGTTCTGAAGTTATATTTTAAGATATAAAAAAATGGAGTTGTGAAGAGTCTTTGATCCTATCCATCTGATTAATCTTTCACAAGATGACAAGAAGAAGTTACAAAAAAAATAGAAACGATTTTATAAGGGTCACATAGACGAAGCGATGCAGTTCAACAAAGTGTTAGATGGTTGTATCTAGCACAAGATTTGTGCTGGTAGTCATCTACCTTCTAAGTGGAAAGAATGAAGACCAACACTGACTTGTTGCCAAGGGGGATTCCGCTAGTATCCTGATAACATCAGCCTTAGATGTTGAACTGAAGAACGAATTTGCCGCATAGTCGAAGTGAAGACATTTATTGATTTTGTATTAAAATTGTTTAGCTTATTTTTTTTGTTTGATTTGTATTTTGTTTGTGTTTTGTATATTCTCATTTGACTAGGTGATGGTTTCATCGATACTAATACCATCAATAGTAATACTGTGACAATTAGAAAATTTTTGTTCATAAACACTACAGACAACAACCAAATTTCAGGACGAAATTTCTTTCAATAAGGGGATGATGTGACACCCGACAATTTCAGGTAAATTGCAACACTTACAATTCTTTTTTCATATTTATACTTCTTGCATTTTATTTAATTAGGTTCAATTAAATGTGTCAAACATAACTCATTGCGAAACAATGGTTCGAGGAATTATCGAATCGTATGTTACACATTGGTTTTGGAAATCAAGTTGGTAACACAATCACAGTTGCAAAACTATAATCCGAAGAATAATTGAATTGTGAAATACACACTGATTAGGATTAATCAAGTATGCAAACTTCTCATAAAGACGAACAGAAATGATCAACGGTAATTCAAGGATTTACAGAAACAGACATGAGTATAATTACGTGAACGTTAATGAATAAATATTTCCCTTATTCCTCAACACTGACATCCACCCAATGTACTGTAAATGGTATATGTATAGACAAACACTGATGATGATCATGGTACTAGTAACAAAGAAGGCTCAAGTACAATTCAGCAGGTATCTCAGGGGGAGCCCGTTGAACAGAAAACTACACCAGCTGATAAGGGAAAAGGAGAAGTCCAAGAATAAGACTTTGTTGATGATTTGATTGTTGATCAAGATGAAAGTCATAATAACTTAATGATAGACGCTCTTGTAGATATTGATGATGATTATCTTGGATATGATGATCAGGATGATGGAGACTATGTCTTGGATGTTGATCCAAGATTAATTGATAAAGGGTATCAAGTGGTACCTACATTTGAAGATATAGATGATATTCCTGAGGAGGATATATATAAAGGGAATGGTTTCGATTAATGAAGTAAGAGACTATGACGAAAGAAATATTGAAGTTGATTGTGTATTACAATCATTTTTAAACTAATTTAAAGAGAAACAAGTTGCAGCAGAGACTATAATCGAAGTTGTACATGAATCTCTAACAACTGCAGAAGTGACTCAAATGGCAAAAGATTATCTTAAATCTTCTCCTCAAAGTCCAATTTTGAAGAAACAATACAAAATAAAGCCGAATGTATTGGAAAAATTATGGCTTTGAAACTGGAGGATGAAAGCAATTTTTTATAGTAAAAAGACATGATGGTGTACAGTACTTGAAGAAATCAATAAATAGTTTTCATCATTTCCCTTTATGTGAACTTAGGGTGTTGGTAGAGATTTGCCTAATAGATGATGCCAATGATTATATGGTAAGTTTGATTGAGAGAATAATTAGAAAAAAGGTCTGAACAATGATGTTTGAGATATTAAAATCTCGGAAATTGAAGAAAGTCCTTATAATTGGGAATTTGGATTGGATAACCAGAAACTGGAAGGTACGATACGAATTCAAGGAGGTTAAGTATTTAAAGAGAACTCTTCTTTTAAAATTTAGCTTAGGTATTTTATGAATAACCTATACTTGTGGTATCTAGACAGTTACAGTTCTGAAGTTATATTTTAAGATATAAAAAAATGGATTTGTGCAGAGTCTTTGATCCTATCCATCTGATTAATCTTTCACAAGATGACAAGAAGAAGTAACAAATAAAATAGAAACGATTTTCTAAGGCTCACGTTGACGAAGCGATGCAGTTCAACAAAGTGTTAGATGCTTGTATCTAGCACAAGATTTGTGCTGGTAGTCATCTACATTCTCAGTGGAAAGAATGAAGACCAACACTGACTTGTTGCCAAGGGGGAGTCCGCTAGTATCCTGATAACATCAGCCTTAGATGTTGAACTGAAGAACGAATTTGCCGCATAGTCGAAGTGAAGACATTTATTGATTTTGTATTAAAATTGTTTTGATTAGTTTTTTTTGTTTGATTTGTATTTTGGTTGTGTTTTGTATATTCTCATTTGACTAGGTGATGGTTTCATCGATACTAATACCATCAATAATAATACTGTGACAATTAGAAAATTTTAGTTCATAAACACTACAGACAACAACCAAATTTCAGGGCGAAATTTCTTTCAATAAGGGGATGATGTGACACCCGACAGTTTCAGGTAAATTGCAACACTTACAATTCTTTTTTCATATTTATACTTCTTGCATTTTATTTAATTAGGTTTAATTAAATGTGTCAAACATAACTCGTTGCGAAACAATGGTTCGAGGAATTATCGAATCGTATGTTACACATTGGTTTTGGAAATCAAGTTGGTAACACAATCACAGTTGCCAAACTATAATCCGAAGAATAATTGAATTGTGAAATACACACTGATTAGGATTAATCGAGTATGCAAACTTTTCATAAAGACGAACAGAAATGATCAACGGTAATTTAAGGATTTACCGAAACATACATGAGTCTAATTACGTGAACGTTGATGAATAAATATTTCCCTTATTCCTCAACACTGACATCCACCCAATGTACTGTAAATGATATATGTATAGACAAACACAGATGATGATCATGGTACTAGTAACAAAGAAGGCTCAAGTACAATTCAGCAGGTATCTCAGGGGGAGCCCGTTGAACAGAAAACTACACCAGCTGATAAGGGAAAAGGAGAAGTCCAAGAATAAGACTTTGTTGATGATTTGATTGTTGATCAAGATGAAAGTCATGATAACTTAATGATAGACGCTCTTGTAGATATTGATGATGATTATCTTGGATATGATGATCAGGATGATGGAGACTATGTCTTGGATGTTGATCCAAGATTAACTGATAAAGGGTATCAAGTGGCACCTACATTTGAAGATATAGATGATATTCCTGAGGAGGATATAGATAAAGGGAATGGTTTCGATTAATGAAGTAAGAGACTATGACGAAAAAATATTGAAGTTGATTGTGTATTACAATCATTTTAAAACTTATTTAAAGAGAAACAAGTTGCAGCAGAGACTATAATCGAAGATGTACATGAATCTCTAACAACTGCAGAAGTGACTCAAATGGGAAAAGATTATCTTAAATCTTCTCCTCAAAGTCCAATTTTGAATAAACAATGCAAAATAAGCCGAATGTATTGGAAAAATTATGGCTTTGAAATTGGAGGATGAAAGCAATTTTTTATAGTAAAAAGACTTGATGGTGTACAATACTTGAAGAAATCAATAAAGAGTTTTCATCATTTCCCTTTATGTGAACTCAGGGTGTTGGTAGAGATTCGCCTAATAGATGATGCCAATGATTATATGGTATGTTTGATTTAGAGAATAATAAGAAAAAAGGTCTGAACAATGATGTTTGAGTTATTAAAATCTCGGAAATTGAAGAAAATACTTATAATTGGGAATCTGGATTGCATAACCAGAAACTGGAAGGTACGATACGAATTCAAGCCGGTTAAATATTTAAATAGAACTCTTGTTTTAAAATTAGCTTAGGTATTATGAATAACCTCTACTTGTGGTATCTAGACAGTTACTGTCACACCCCGGGCCGGCGGGAACGGATCGTGTTTTCCCGTCGGGCGGAAGGTTCCCGGGGCGCGATATCTTGAGTGATAATCAATTGATCAGATTGTTTACATAGCACATGATAATATAAATGAGAAATGCCAACATATACATGATATAGAATTACAAGAATAAATTACAATGTATCGTTCATAATTTAATCAAGTAAATTTATCAAAAGAATCAATGAGACTATATCTTGTATCTGTACAAGATATACAAAAGATGATTCATGTTCTTGTTATCCAAAAGCATGCAATCACAAAAGTAGCTAGGTCTTCTAAAAGTCCACTAGCTATGTCCATGCATGATAGTATCTACACATGTTCATCACCTGAGAAAACATGTATTAAACAAAGTCAACACTAGGTTGGTGAGTTCATAAATATGTTTATTGAAAACCTTGATTCATTCACGTGCAGAATCACAAAGTTGATTATGTTACTTGTATGATGTTTGTTTCACCTGTTCACCCAATGGCTCCTCAATAGTTATATTTACAAATATTATATCATCCTAGTAGTGATGCTTATATATAGGGCATATGTAAGGGAACTAAGCCCTAGCCAACATCCCACCACATCACCACTACAACTCCACACTACTTGCAATACAACTATTGATTTCCATTCTCATTTCTCATGTTATTCTCCTCTTTGATCACCTGTGTTCTCATGTATAGAATAATATAATGATAGCATTGTAGTTATCAAACCGAAGTATTGATAACCAATGTATGTGTTAAGGATATTAGATTCTCAATCTGTTCCTTGTATTATTCTATATTTGTGGGGTTAACTGTTGTTTCACTTTTAAATATTAAAAGTGTTAGTTAACTGTTTGTAAGGTAATCTCAATGCAACGTATAGAGCCCAAAAGGTGTCCATTGTGATCCTCACGTAATCAGATTACAATGCACCCGATTCACCTCTATTCCGCCGTGTGATCCCAAAGCCTTCATCAAAACTGTTACCAATAATATGACATGCGAGAAAATAAATTCCTCAGTCTACTAGTCCACAGGTAACGATGGATGATGTACATCTATGTTGTTGTTGTTCTCAATGTGGGATGTTCTCATGTGATTAAAAAAGTTGAATAAGAACTTGTCTTATTACATTATGTTAATCATTGTGTGAATGATGTGATTATCATGAAGTTACATTATCATGATTATCATTCATGAATTCCATATGTTCACCATGTAATCCTTAAGCCGTAGTAAGAACTAGTCTTAGTACCCTTAAGTGACGCAGGTGGTGGATGATCAATGTGTTCATGCTATCACATAATATGTTTTCATGTGTGGTTTCGTGTCATCATGTTTCTCTGTAAGAGTTTTCATTGTTTGTTTGTGTATGAATTGTTTCAATGTTTGCTCATGTAAGGATAACTAAGTGTTATAAGATAAAATCTTACAACTATGTTATTCAAGTGTGTTGATGATTATGAAATTATATTATCATATTCATCCGAGTTTCCCTGTTATCTCACGATCATACAAGCATGCATACAATGATAAGCGATAATAAACAATTTGATATTATCTAAATCAAAGTATAAATAACATGTTAAGCAAAACTTTTAAGCAAATAAAGTAAACATGCTTCTCAGCCCCGATAGTTTAAAATCAGTAAAGATTAAAGAAAAGGGGCATATGAACTCACCTTATGATTGAAGTGGTTGACTTAGCTTAAATGAAGAATGCACGCGCTCTTTGATTGTTCTTGTGGTAGTTTTCACGTTCCTGTATTGATTTTCACATCGTTTGTACTTATAAGTATAGTTGGCATAGATTTGTGGCATAGTTGGCATAGATTTGGTCTAGATTATCATTCGGCCCCCGATTCTCTTGCTAGGAATCATGTTATTAACTTAACACTTTGATTACTTGATTTGTCATTGATGATGGCTTCATGTTTCACTTGAGTTTTAAATAAATGGAAAAAGTTATCAACCTTTAATACTTAAAATTTCTTAAATAAATCGTTTTATCGAATTTAAGTAACCATGATGTTTTGAACTTTATGGATGTATTAGGTTATACTCTAACTCACGTGGGCCGAATGTAATCGTCCTTGGGCCAATTCAATTGTGCCGATAATGAAGAGATGGGCCTTAGGAAGGACGTGGGCCAATGGGTAGGCTTTGGACCGGTTCTATCTTGTGGGCCAAATAGGGTAGTGGGCTTTCGCTTGTGATTGGGCCGATTATAAGTATCATGGGTCGGTGAACATGGGCTACACAATAGAGATTGGGCCGGTTAAATATGGGGCTCCTAAAACTCCCTTGTTTAGCAAACCTAGGTTGCTTAGTTGTTCAAGGTTCGGCCAGGGCGTGATGTTATTATTTCGGCTACATGGTGGCTCCAACCTAGGTTCGTATGTAAGGTAAGTTCGCTGCCAGTATGTAGGTTCGCATGTGGATCAAGGTTCGGTGAGTTGATGGGGTTCGGCTCCTGTTTTAAACGAAAATTTCGCAAGTCCCACAAGGTTCGTGCACATGAAGGTTCGGTGGGACTTGTGGGTTCGTGAGCATCACTGGTTCAGCTGGAAATGCATGCAAAGGTTCGGCTGACTTTAGCGACACAAGGGTTCGCCCGCATAAATGGTTCGTAACTCCAGGGTTCATAGATGATGATGATGGTTCGTTTGGCAGGCAGTACCTAGGTTCGTTGCTTCGGTTCGCCCAAGGATGAAGGGGTTCGGCTGATGGAGAAGGTTCGTCCAGCCATTATGCAGGTTCGGCACTCAGGCCGTAGCAGGTTACCTGCGAAACCTTAGCTCCATCTTTATCCTGTTCGAACCCAAGCAGCTCTAATGTGTTCACCCTTTCCCATTGGTTGGTCCTAACCGTGGTGGTGCTCGAACGAAGGTCTAAGGGTCGTGTAAGCCACGGTTCCAGGAGGTTGGTCGAACACAACACAAAACCCTAATTCCCGTGATGTTCTTGACACCATACCTCGCATTTAGCCGGTTAATCGCCCAGATCTGTTGTACTTTCAGGTAGAGGAGATCAAGGGCTTCGCATGGGTTCAAGAATCACTCAAATTGGTCAAGAAATGAAGAAGTTATGATGCTTGAAAGATCAAACATGGTGGTTTTGTTTTAGAGGGAGAAATGGACGGATTTAGGGTTTAGAGAGAGTGTGTGGGTGGTGGATATGAGAGGAAACTCTCATTTAGTGTTTTTATATCACGTGTGATGTTCGGGTTCGTTTTTGCTGCTCTGTTCGCATTTTCGTCGCGTATCTAGAACGTTACGCGTAGTTTAAATGTTTTAAATAAAAAGAATTTAATTAATTTATTTTGATGAGTTTCAAAATAGTAAAAATGTTAAATATTTTATTTTATTAATTTAATTTCGTTCGTTTCGTGTTTCGTTATCGTTTCGTCGGATAGCGTCACCATCGCGCGTATTTGTTCGAATCGTCATTCGAACAAACATGACGATGGTTTTGCCTTCCGACTTTTGTTTTCCACTTTTCAGTTATCCTTTCAGAACGTTAAACTCACAGATATGTTTGTGTGAATCGTCACCCACGCAAACACACTGTCAGTTCGTTATTCTGAAACGACACTGCAATTTAGGTTTGAATTGTGTTTCATCACTGTCGGACTCAACTAAACACTCTGATCTCACATTGTTTTCACATTGAATTGTCGGCCATCAGATTCCTGTCATCTATGGATATCAGATCGCAACCGATTTGTTTTTGTCATTCGCTTCAACATCGTTGTTTCTCATGTTTAGTTGTGTTAATTGTACTTAGGTTTTCACTTAAATACACACAACTAATGTTTCAATTGAGTGTTGTACTTACAGTATTTAAGTTTACACAAAAATACATACAAATGTTTCTTGTAAATCTGAATTCTGTTAATACAAATACTGTGTATACACATGTAATCACCCGTAGTTACTGTTGAAAGTACAGGCACCGTACGGACTTGCCGGCTGGTCAGGTACTAGTTGTCACAGTTACAGTTCTGAACTTATATTTCAAGATATAAAAAAATGGAGTTGTGCAGAGTGTTTGATCCTATCCATCTGATTAATCTTTCACAAGATGACAAGAAGAAGTTACAAATGAAATAGAAACGATTTTGTAAGGGTCACATAGACGAAGCGATGCAGTTCAAGAAAGTGTTAGATGCTTGTATCTAGCACAAGATTTGTGCTGGTAGTCATCGACCTTCTAAGTGGAAAGAATGAAGACCAACACTGACTTGTTGTTAAGGGGAGTCTGCTAGTATCCTGATAACATCAGCCTCAGATGTTGAACTGAAGAACGAATTTGCCGCATAATCGAAGTAAATATATTTATTGATTTTGTATTAAAATTGTTTAGCTTATTTTTTTTTGATTGATTTGTATGTTGTTTGTGTTTTGTATATTCTCATTTGGCTAGGTGTTGGTTTCATCGATACTAATACCATCAATAGTAATGCTGTGACAATCAGAAAATTTTTGTTCATAAACACTACAGACAACAACCAAATTTCAGGATGAAATTTCTTTCAATAAGGGGATGATGTGACACCCGATAATTTCAGGTAAATTGCAACACTAACAATTCTTTTTTCATATTTATACTTCTTGCATTTTATTTAATTAGGTTTAATTAAATATGTCAAACATAACTCATTGCGAAACAATGGTTCGAGGAATTATCAAGTCGTATGTTACACATTTGTTTTGGAAATCAAGTGTGGTAACACAATCACAGTTGCAAAACTATAATCCGAAGAATAATTGAATTATGCAATACACACTGATTAGGATGAATCAAGTATGCAAACATCTCGTAAAGACGAACAGAAACGATCATCGGTAATTCAAGGATTTAACGAAACAGACATGAGTCTAATTACATGAACGTTGGTGAATAAATATTTACCTTATTCCTCAACACCGACATCCACCCAATGTACTGTAATTGGTTTATGTATAGACAAACACAGATGATGATCATGGTACTGGTAACAAAGAAGGCTCAAGTACTATTCAGCATCTATCTCAGGGGACCCCGTTGAACAGAGAACTTCACTAGCAGATAAGGGAAAAGGAAGAGTCAAAGAAGAAGAGTTTGTTGATGATTTGATTGTTGATCAAGATCAAAGTCATGATAACTTAATGATAGACGCTCTTGTAGATATTGATGATGATTATCTTGGATATGGTGATCAGGATGATGGAGACTATGTCATGGATGTTGATACAAGATTAACTGATAAAGGGTATCAAGTGGCACCTACATTTGAAGATATAGATGATATTCCTGAGGAAGATATAGATGAAGGGGAATGGTTTCGATTAATGAAGTAAGAGACTATGATGAAAGAAATATTGAAGTTGATTGTGTATTACAATCATTTTAAAACTAATTTAAAGAGAAACAAGTAGCAGCAGAGACTATAATCGAAGATGTACATGAATCTCTAACAACTGCAGAGGTGACTCAAATGGCAAAAGATTATCTTAAATCTTCTCCTCAAAGTCCAATTTTGAAGAAACAATATAAAAATAAAGCCGAATGTATTGGAAAAATTATGGCTTTGAAATTGGAGGATGAAAGCAATTTTTTATAGTAAGAAGACTTGATGGTGTACAGTACTTGAAGAAATCAATAAAGAGTTTTCATCATTTCCTTTTATGTGAACTCAAGGTGTTGGTAGAGATTCGCCTAATAGATGATGCCAATGATTATACTGTAAGTTTGATTGAGAAAATAATTAGAAAAAAGGTCTGAACAATGATGTTTGGGTTATTAAAATCTCGAAAATTGAAGAAATTCCTTATAATTGGGAATCTGGATTGGATAACCAGAAACTGGAAGGTCCGATACGAATTCAAGACGGTTAAGTATTTAAAGAGAACTCTTCTTTTAAAATTTAGCTTAGGTATTATGAATAACCTCTACTTGTGGTATCTAGACAGTTACAGTTCTGAAGTTATATTTCAAGATATAAAAAATGGAGTTGTGCAGAGTGTTTGATCCTATCCATCTGATTAATCTTTCACAAGATGACAAGAAGAAGTTACAAATAAAATAGAAACGATTTTATAAGGGTCACATAGACGAAGCGATGCAGTTCAACAAAGTGTTAGATGCTTGTATCTAGCACAAGATTTGTGTTGGTAGTCATCTACCTTCTATGTGGAAAGAATGAAGACCAACACTGACTTGTTGCTAAGGGGGAGTCTGCTAGTATCCTGATAACATCAGCCTCAGATGTTGAACTGAAGAACGAATTTGCCGCATAGTCGAAGTGAAGACATTTATTGATTTTGTATTAAAATTGTTTAGCTTATTTTTTTGTTTGATTTGTATTTTGTTTGTGTTTTGTATATTCTCATTTGACTAGGTGCTGGTTTCATTGATACTAATACCATCACTAGTAATGTTGTGACAATCAGGAAATTTTTGTTCATAAACACTACAGACAACAACCAGATTTCAGGACGAAATTTCTTTCAATAAGGGGATGATGTGACACCCGACAATTTCAGGTAAATTGCAACACTTACAATTCTTTTTTCATATTTATACTTCTTGCATTTTATTTAATGAGGTTTAATTAAATGTGTCAAACATAACTCATTGCGAAACAATGGTTCGAGGAATTATCGAATCGTATGTTACACATTGGTTTTGAAAATCAAGTGTGGTAACACAATCACAGTTGCAAAACTATAATCCGAAGAATAATTGAATTGTGCAATACACACTTATTAGGATTAATCAAGTATGCAAACATCTCGTAAAAACGAACAGAAACGATCAATGGTAATTCAATGATTTACCGAAACAGACATGAGTCTAATTACATGAACGTTGGTGAATAAATATTTCCCTTATTCCTCAACACTGACATCCACCCATTGTACTGTAAATGGTATATGTGTAGACAAACACAGATGATGATCATGGTACTGGTAACAAAGAAGGCTCAAGTACAATTCAGCAGGTATCTCAGGGGGAGCCCGTTGAATAGAAAACTACACCAGCTGATAAGGGAAAAGGAGAAGTCCAAGAATAAGACTTTGTTGATGATTTGATTGTCGATCAAGATCAAAGTCATGATAACATAATGATAGACGCTCTTGTTGATATTGATGATGTTTATCTTGGATATGATGATCAGGATGATGGAGACTATGTCTTGGATGTTGATCCAAGATTAACTGATAAAGGGTATCAAGTGGCACCTACATTTGAAGACATAGATGATATTCTTGAGGAGGATATAGATGAAGGGGAATGGTTTCGATTAATGAAGTAAGAGACTATGATGAAAGAAATATTGAAGTTGATTGTGTATTACAATCATTTTAAAACTAATTTAAAGAGAAACAAGCTGCAGCAGAGACTATAATCGAAGATGTACATGAATCTCTAACAACTGCAGAGGTGACTCAAATGGAAAAAGATTATCTTAAACCTTCTCCTCAAAGTCCAATTTTGAAGAAACAATATAAAAATAAAGCCGAATGTATTGGAAAAATTATGTCTTTGAAATTGGAGGATGAAAGCAATTTTTTATAGTAAAAAGACTTGATGGTGTACAGTACTTGAAGAAATCAATAAAGAGTTTTCATCATTTCCTTTTATGTGAACTCAGGGTGTTGGTAGAGATTCACCTAATAGATGATGCCAATGATTATATTGTAAGTTTGATTGAGAGAATAATTAGAAAAAAGGTCTGAACAATGATGTTTGGGTTATTAAAATCTCGAAAATTGAAGAAAATCCTTATAATTGGGAATCTGGATTGGATAACCAGAAACTGGATGGTACGATACGAATTCAAGCGGGTTAAGTATTTAAACAGAACTCTTCTTTTAAAATTTAGCTTAGGTATTATGAATAACCTCTACTTGTGGTATCTAGACAGTTACAGTTCTGAAGTTATATTTCAAGATATAAAAAAATGGAGTTGTGCGAAGTGTTTGATCCTATCCATCTGATTAATCTTTCACAAGATGACAAGAAGAAGTTACAAATAAAATAGAAACGATTTTAAAAGGGTCACATAGACGAAGCGATGTAGTTCAACAAAGTGTTAGATGCTTGTATCTAGCACAAGATTTGTGTTGGTAGTCATCTACCTTCTAAGTGGAAAGAATGAAGACCAACACTGACTTGTTGCTAAGGGGGAGTCTGCTAGTATCCTGATAACATCAGCCTCAGATGTTGAACTGAAGAACGAATTTGCCGCATAGTCGAAGTGAAGACATTTATTGATTTTGTATTAAAATTGTTTAGCTTATTTTTTTTGTTTGATTTGTATTTTGTTTGTGTTTTGTATATTCTCATTTGACTAGGTGCTGGTTTCATCGATACTAATACCATCACTAGTAATGCTGTGACAATCAGAAAATTTTTGTTCATAAACACTACAGACAACAACCAAATTTCAGGACGAAATTTCTTTCAATAAGGGGATGATGTGACACCCGACAATTTCAGGTAAATTGCAACACTTACAATTCTTTTTTCATATTTATACTTCTTGCATTTTATTTAATGAGTTTTAATTAAATGTGTCAAACATAACTCATTGCGAAACAATGGTTCGAGGAATTATCGAATCGTATGTTACACATTGGTTTTGGAAATCAAGTGTGGTAACACAATCACAGTTGCAAAACTATAATCCGAAGAATAATTGAATTGTGCAATACACACTGATTAGGATTAATCAAGTATGCAAACATCTCGTAAAGACGAACAGGAAAGATCAATGGTAATTCAAGGATTTACCGAAACAGACATGAGTCTAATTACATGAACGTTGGTGAATAAATATTTCCCTTATTCCTCAACACTGACATCCACCCAATGTACTGTAAGTGGTATATGTATAGACAAACACAGATGATGATCATGGTACTGGTAACAAAGAAGGCTCAAGTACAATTCAGCAGGTATCTCAGGGGGAGCCCGTTGAACAGAAAACTACACCAGCTTATAAGGGAAAAGGAGAAGTCCAAGAATAAGACTTTGTTGATGATTTGATTTTCGATCAAGATAAAAGTCATGATAACTTAATGATAGACGCTCTTGTAGATATTGATGATGATTATCTTGGATATGATGATCAGGATGATGGAGACTATGTCTTGGATGTTGATCCAAGATTAACTGATAAAGGGTATCAAGTGGCACCTACATTTGAAGATATAGATGATATTCCTGAGGAGGATATAGATGAAGGGGAATGGTTTCGATTAATGAAGTAAGAGACTATGATGAAAGAAATATTGAAGTTGATTGTGTATTACAATCATTTTAAAACTAATTTAAAGAGAAACAAGTTGCAGCAGAGACTATAATCGAATATGTACATGAATCTCTAACAACTGCAGAGGTGACTCAAATGGCAAAAGATTATCTTAAATCTTCTCCTCAAAGTCCAATTTTGAATAAACAATATAAAAATAAAGCCGAATGTATTGGAAAAATTATGGCTTTGAAATTGGAGGATGAAAGCAATTTTTTATAGTAAAAAGACTTGATGGTGTACAGTACTTGAAGAAATCAATAAAGAGTTTTCATCATTTCCCTTTATGTGAACTCAGGGTGTTGGTAGAGATTCGCCTAATAGATGATGCCAATGATTATATTGTAAGTTTGATTGAGAGAATAATTAGAAAAAAGGTCTGAACAATGATGTTTGAGTTATTAAAATCTCGAAAATTGAAGAAAATCCTTATAATTGGGAATCTGGATTGGATAACCAGAAACTGGAAGGTTCGATACGAATTGAAGACGGTTAAGTATTTAAAGAGAACTCTTCTTTTAAAATTTAGCTTAGGTATTATGAATAACCTCTACTTGTGGTATCTAGACAGTTACAGTTCTGAAGTTATATTTCAAGATATAAAAAAATGGAGTTGTGCGAAGTGTTTGATCCTATCCATCTGATTAATCTTTCACAAGATGACAAGAAGAAGTTACAAATAAAATAGAAACGATTTTAAAAGGGTCACATAGACGAAGCGATGTAGTTCAACAAAGTGTTAGATGCTTGTATCTAGCACAAGATTTGTGTTGGTAGTCATCTACCTTCTAAGTGGAAAGAATGAAGACCAACACTGACTTGTTGCTAAGGGGGAGTCTGCTAGTATCCTGATAACATCAGCCTCAGATGTTGAACTGAAGAACGAATTTGCCGCATAGTCGAAGTGAAGACATTTATTGATTTTGTATTAAAATTGTTTAGCTTATTTTTTTTGTTTGATTTGTATTTTGTTTGTGTTTTGTATATTCTCATTTGACTAGGTGCTGGTTTCATCGATACTAATACCATCACTAGTAATGCTGTGACAATCAGAAAATTTTTGTTCATAAACACTACAGACAACAACCAAATTTCAGGACGAAATTTCTTTCAATAAGGGGATGATGTGACACCCGACAATTTCAGGTAAATTGCAACACTTACAATTCTTTTTTCATATTTATACTTCTTGCATTTTATTTAATTAGGTTTAATTAAATGTGTCAAACATAACTCATTGCGAAACAATGGTTCGAGGAATTATCGAATCGTATGTTACACATTGGTTTTGGAAATCAAGTGTGGTAACACAATCACAGTTGCAAAACTATAATCCGAAGAATAATTGAATTGTGCAATACACACTGATTAGGATTAATCAAGTATGCAAACATCTCGTAAAGACGAACAGGAAAGATCAATGGTAATTCAAGGATTTACCGAAACAGACATGAGTCTAATTACATGAACGTTGGTGAATAAATATTTCCCTTATTCCTCAACACTGACATCCACCCAATGTACTGTAAATGGTATATGTATAGACAAACACAGATGATGATCATGGTACTGGTAACAAAGAAGGCTCAAGTACAATTCAGCAGGTATCTCCGGGGGAGCCCGTTGAACAGAAAACTACACCAGCTTATAAGGGAAAAGGAGAAGTCCAAGAATAAGACTTTGTTGATGATTTGATTGTTGATCAAGATAAAAGTCATGATAACTTAATGATAGACGCTCTTGTAGATATTGATGATGATTATCTTGGATATGATGATCAGGATGATGGAGACTATGTCTTGGATGTTGATCCAAGATTAACTGATAAAGGGTATCAAGTGGCACCTACATTTGAAGATATAGATGATATTCCTGAGGAGGATATAGATGAAGGGAATGGTTTCGATTAATGAAGTAAGAGACTATGATGAAAGAAATATTGAAGTTGATTGTGTATTACAATCATTTTAAAACTAATTTAAAGAGAAACAAGTTGCAGCAGAGACTATAATCGAAGATGTACATGAATCTCTAACAACTGCAGAGGTGACTCAAATGGCAAAAGATTATCTTAAATCTTCTCCTCAAAGTCCAATTTTGAATAAACAATATAAAAATAAAGCCGAATGTATTGGAAAAATTATGGCTTTGAAATTGGAGGATGAAAGCAATTTTTTATAGTAAAAAGACTTGATGGTGTACAGTACTTGAAGAAATCAATAAAGAGTTTTCATCATTTCCCTTTATGTGAACTCAGGGTGTTGGTAGAGATTCGCCTAATAGATGATGCCAATGATTATATGGTAAGTTTGATTGAGAGAATAATTAGAAAAAAGGTCTGAACAATGATGTTTGAGTTATTAAAATCTCGAAAATTGAAGAAAATCCTTATAATTGGGAATCTGGATTGGATAACCAGAAACTGGAAGGTTCGATACGAATTGAAGACGGTTAAGTATTTAAAGAGAACTCTTCTTTTAAAATTTAGCTTAGGTATTATGAATAACCTCTACTTGTGGTATCTAGACAGTTACAGTTCTGAAGTTATATTTCAAGATATAAAAAAATGGAGTTGTGCGAAGTGTTTGATCCTATCCATCTGATTAATCTTTCACAAGATGACAAGAAGAAGTTACAAATAAAATAGAAACGATTTTAAAAGGGTCACATAGACGAAGCGATGCAGTTCAACAAAGTGTTAGATGCTTGTATCTAGCACAAGATTTGTGCTGGTAGTCATCTACCTTCTAAGTGGAAAGAATGAAGACCAACACTGACTTGTTGCTAAGGGGGAGTCTGCTAGTATCCTGATAACATCAGCCTCAGATGTTGAACTGAAGAACGAATTTGCCGCATAGTCGAAGTGAAGACATTTATTGATTTTGTATTAAAATTGTTTAGCTTATTTTTTTTGTTTGATTTGTATTTTGTTTGTGTTTTGTATATTCTCATTTGACTAGGTGCTGGTTTCATCGATACTAATACCATCAATAGTAATACTGTGACAATCAGAAAATTTTTGTTCATAAACACTACAGACAACAACCAAATTTCAGGACGAAATTTCTTTCAATAAGGGGATGATGTGACACCCGACAATTTCAGGTAAATTGCAACACTTACAATTCTTTTTTCATATTTATACTTCTTGCATTTTATTTAATTAGGTTTAATTAAATGTGTCAAACATAACTCATTGCGAAACAATGGTTCGAGGAATTATCGAATCGTATGTTACACATTGGTTTTGGAAATCAAGTGTGGTAACACAATCACAGTTGCAAAACTATAATCCGAAGAATAATTGAATTGTGCAATACACACTGATTAGGATTAATCAAGTATGCAAACATCTCGTAAAGACGAACAGGAACGATCAATGGTAATTCAAGGATTTACCGAAACAGACATGAGTCTAATTACATGAACGTTGGTGAATAAATATTTCCCTTATTCCTCAACACTGACATCCACCCAATGTACTGTAAATGGTATATGTATAGACAAACACAGATGATGATCATGGTACTGGTAACAAAGAAGGCTCAAGTACAATTCAGCAGGTATCTCAGGGGAGCCCGTTGAACAGAAAACTACACCAGCTGATAAGGGAAAAGGAGAAGTCCAAGAATAAGACTTTGTTGATGATTTGATTGTTGATCAAGATCAAAGTCATGATAACTTAATGATAGACGCTCTTGTAGATATTGATGATGATTATCTTGGATATGATGATCAGGATGATGGAGACTATGTCTTGGATGTTGATCCAAGATTAACTGATAAAGGGTATCAAGTGGCACCTACATTTGAAGATATAGATGATATTCCTGAGGAGGATATAGATGAAGGGAATGGTTTCGATTAATGAAGTAAGAGACTATGATGAAAGAAATATTGAAGTTGATTGTGTATTACAATCATTTTAAAACTAATTTAAAGAGAAACAAGTTGCAGCAGAGACTATAATCGAAGATGTACATGAATCTCTAACAACTGCAGAGGTGACTCAAATGGCAAAAGATTATCTTAAATCTTCTCCTCAAAGTCCAATTTTGAAAAACAATATAAAAATAAAGCCGAATGTATTGGAAAAATTATGGCTTTGAAATTGGAGGATGAAAGCAATTTTTTATAGTAAAAAGACTTGATGGTGTACAGTACTTGAAGAAATCAATAAAGAGTTTTCATCATTTCCCTTTATGTGAACTCAGGGTGTTGGTAGAGATTCGCCTAATAGATGATGCCAATGATTATATGGTAAGTTTGATTGACAGAATAATTAGAAAAAAGGTCTGAACAATGATGTTTGAGTTATTAAAATCTCGGAAATTGAAGAAAATCCTTATAATTGGGAATCTGGATTGGATAACCAGAAACTGGAAGGTACGATACGAATTCAAGCCGGTTAAGTATTTAAAGAGAACTCTTCTTTTAAAATTTAGCTTAGGTATTATGAATAACCTCTACTTGTGGTATCTAGACAGTTACAGTTCTGAAGTTATATTTCAAGATATAAAAAAATGGAGTTGTGCGAGTGTTTGATCCTATCCATCTGATTAATCTTTCACAAGATGACAAGAAGAAGTTACAAATAAAATAGAAACGATTTTATAAGGGTCACATAGACGAAGCGATGCAGTTCAACAAAGTGTTAGATGCTTGTATCTAGCACAAGATTTGTGCTGGTAGTCATCTACCTTCTAAGTGGAAAGAATGAAGACCAACACTGACTTGTTGCTAAGGGGGAGTCTGCTAGTATCCTGATAACATCAGCCTCAGATGTTGAACTGAAGAACGAATTTGCCGCATAGTCGAAGTGAAGACATGTATTGATTTTGTATTAAAATTGTTTAGCTTATTTTTTTTGTTTGATTTGTATTTTGTTTGTGTTTTGTATATTCTCATTTGACTAGGTGCTGGTTTCATCGATACTAATACCATCAATAGTAATACTGTGACAATCAGAAATTTTTGTTCATAAACACTACAGACAACAACCAAATTTCAGGACGAAATTTCTTTCAATAAGGGGATGATGTGACACCCGACAATTTCAGGTAAATTGCAACACTTACAATTCTTTTTTCATATTTATACTTCTTGCATTTTATTTAATTAGGTTTAATTAAATGTGTCAAACATAACTCATTGCGAAACAATGGTTCGAGGAATTATCGAATCGTATGTTACACATTGGTTTTGGAAATCAAGTGTGGTAACACAATCACAGTTGCAAAACTATAATCCGAAGAATAATTGAATTGTGCAATACACACTGATTAGGATTAATCAAGTATGCAAACATCTCGTAAAGACGAACAGGAACGATCAATGGTAATTCAAGGATTTACCGAAACAGACATGAGTCTAATTACATGAACGTTGGTGAATAAATATTTCCCTTATTCCTCAACACTGACATCCACCCAATGTACTGTAAATGGTATATGTATAGACAAACACAGATGATGATCATGGTACTGGTAACAAAGAAGGCTCAAGTACAATTCAGCAGGTATCTCAGGGGGAGCCCGTTGAACAGAAAACTACACCAGCTGATAAGGGAAAAGGAGAAGTCCAAGAATAAGACTTTGTTGATGATTTGATTGTTGATCAAGATCAAAGTCATGATAACTTAATGATAGACGCTCTTGTAGATATTGATGATGATTATCTTGGATATGATGATCAGGATGATGGAGACTATGTCTTGGATGTTGATCCAAGATTAACTGATAAAGGGTATCAAGTGGCACCTACATTTGAAGATATAGATGATATTCCTGAGGAGGATATAGATGAAGGGAATGGTTTCGATTAATGAAGTAAGAGACTATGATGAAAGAAATATTGAAGTTGATTGTGTATTACAATCATTTTAAAACTAATTTAAAGAGAAACAAGTTGCAGCAGAGACTATAATCGAAGATGTACATGAATCTCTAACAACTGCAGAGGTGACTCAAATGGCAAAAGATTATCTTAAATCTTCTCCTCAAAGTCCAATTTTGAATAAACAATATAAAAATAAAGCCGAATGTATTGGAAAAATTATGGCTTTGAAATTGGAGGATGAAAGCAATTTTTTATAGTAAAAAGACTTGATGGTGTACAGTACTTGAAGAAATCAATAAAGAGTTTTCATCATTTCCCTTTATGTGAACTCAGGGTGTTGGTAGAGATTCGCCTAATAGATGATGCCAATGATTATATGGTAAGTTTGATTGACAGAATAATTAGAAAAAAGGTCTGAACAATGATGTTTGAGTTATTAAAATCTCGAAAATTGTAGAAAATCCTTATAATTGGGAATCTGGATTGGATAACCAGAAACTGGAAGGTTCGATACGAATTGAAGACCGTTAAGTATTTAAAGAGAACTCTTCTTTTAAAATTTAGCTTAGGTATTATGAATAACCTCTACTTGTGGTATCTAGACAGTTACAATTCTGAAGTTATATTTCAAGATATAAAAAAATGGAGTTGTGCAGAGTGTTTGATCCTATCCATCTGATTAATCTTTCACAAGATGACAAGAAGAAGTTACAAATAAAATAGAAACGATTTTATAAGGGTCACATAGACGAAGCGATGCAGTTCAACAAAGTGTTAGATGCTTGTATCTAGCACAAGATTTGTGCTGGTAGTCATCTACCTTCTAAGTGGAAAGAATGAAGACCAACACTGACTTGTTGCTAAGGGGGAGTCTGCTAGTATCCTGATAACATCAGCCTCAGATGTTGAACTGAAGAACGAATTTGCCGCATAGTCGAAGTGAAGACATTTATTGATTTTGTATTAAAATTGTTTAGCTTATTTTTTTTGTTTGATTTGTATTTTGTTTGTGTTTTGTATATTCTCATTTGACTAGGTGCTGGTTTCATCGATACTAATACCATCAATAGTAATACTGTGACAATCAGAAAATTTTTGTTCATAAACACTACAGACAACAACCAAATTTCAGGACGAAATTTCTTTCAATAAGGGGATGATGTGACACCCGACAATTTCAGGTAAATTGCAACACTTACAATTCTTTTTTCATATTTATACTTCTTGCATTTTATTTAATTAGGTTTAATTAAATGTGTCAAACATAACTCATTGCGAAACAATGGTTCGGGGAATTATCGAATCGTATGTTCCACATTGGTTTTGGAAATCAAGTGTGGTAACACAATCACAGTTGCAAAACTATAATCCGAAGAATAATTGAATTGTGCAATACACACTGATTAGGATTAATCAAGTATGCAAACATCTCGTAAAGACGAACAGGAACGATCAATGGTAATTCAAGGATTTACCGAAACAGACATGAGTCTAATTACATGAACGTTGGTGAATAAATATTTCCCTTATTCCTCAACACTGACATCCACCCAATGTACTGTAAATGGTATATGTATAGACAAACACAGATGATGATCATGGTACTGGTAACAAAGAAGGCTCAAGTACAATTCAGCAGGTATCTCAGGGGGAGCCCGTTGAACAGAAAACTACACCAGCTGATAAGGGAAAAGGAGAAGTCCAAGAATAAGACTTTGTTGATGATTTGATTGTTGATCAAGATAAAAGTCATGATAACTTAATGATAGACGCTCTTGTAGATATTGATGATGATTATCTTGGATATGATGATCAGGATGATGGAGACTATGTCTTGGATGTTGATCCAAGATTAACTGATAAAGGGTATCAAGTGGCACCTACATTTGAAGATATAGATGATATTCCTGAGGAGGATATAGATGAAGGGAATGGTTTCGATTAATGAAGTAAGAGACTATGATGAAAGAAATATTGAAGTTGATTGTGTATTACAATCATTTTAAAACTAATTTAAAGAGAAACAAGTTGCAGCAGAGACTATAATCGAAGATGTACATGAATCTCTAACAACTGCAGAGGTGACTCAAATGGCAAAAGATTATCTTAAATCTTCTCCTCAAAGTCCAATTTTGAAGAAACAATATAAAAATAAAGCCGAATGTATTGGAAAAATTATGGCTTTGAAATTGGAGGATGAAAGCAATTTTTTATAGTAAAAAGACTTGATGGTGTACAGTACTTGAAGAAATCAATAAAGAGTTTTCATCATTTCCCTTTATGTGAACTCAGGGTGTTGGTAGAGATTCGCCTAATAGATGATGCCAATGATTATATGGTAAGTTTGATTGAGAGAATAATTAGAAAAAAGGTCTGAACAATGATGTTTGAGTTATTAAAATCTCGAAAATTGAAGAAAATCCTTATAATTGGGAATCTGGATTGGATAACCAGAAACTGGAAGGTACGATACGAATTCAAGCCGGTTAAGTATTTAAAGAGAACTCTTCTTTTAAAATTTAGCTTAGGTATTATGAATAACCTCTACTTGTGGTATCTAGACAGTTACAGTTCTGAAGTTATATTTCAAGATATAAAAAAATGGAGTTGTGCAGAGTGTTTGATCCTATCCATCTGATTAATCTTTCACAAGATGACAAGAAGAAGTTACAAATAAAATAGAAACGATTTTATAAGGGTCACATAGACGAAGCGATGCAGTTCAACAAAGTGTTAGATGCTTGTATCTAGCACAAGATTTGTGCTGGTAGTCATCTACCTTCTAAGTGGAAAGAATGAAGACCAACACTGACTTGTTGCTAAGGGGGAGTCTGCTAGTATCCTGATAACATCAGCCTCAGATGTTGAACTGAAGAACGAATTTGCCGCATAGTCGAAGTGAAGACATTTATTGATTTTGTATTAAAATTGTTTAGCTTATTTTTTTTGTTTGATTTGTATTTTGTTTGTGTTTTGTATATTCTCATTTGACTAGGTGCTGGTTTCATCGATACTAATACCATCAATAGTAATACTGTGACAATCAGAAAATTTTTGTTCATAAACACTACAGACAACAACCAAATTTCAGGACGAAATTTCTTTCAATAAGGGGATGATGTGACACCCGACAATTTCAGGTAAATTGCAACACTTACAATTCTTTTTTCATATTTATACTTCTTGCATTTTATTTAATTAGGTTTAATTAAATGTGTCAAACATAACTCATTGCGAAACAATGGTTCGAGGAATTATCGAATCGTATGTTACACATTGGTTTTGGAAATCAAGTGTGGTAACACAATCACAGTTGCAAAACTATAATCCGAAGAATAATTGAATTGTGCAATACACACTGATTAGGATTAATCAAGTATGCAAACATCTCGTAAAGACGAACAGGAACGATCAATGGTAATTCAAGGATTTACCGAAACAGACATGAGTCTAATTACATGAACGTTGGTGAATAAATATTTCCCTTATTCCTCAACACTGACATCCACCCAATGTACTGTAAATGGTATATGTATAGACAAACACAGATGATGATCATGGTACTGGTAACAAAGAAGGCTCAAGTACAATTCAGCAGGTATCTCAGGGGGAGCCCGTTGAACAGAAAACTACACCAGCTGATAAGGGAAAAGGAGAAGTCCAAGAATAAGACTTTGTTGATGATTTGATTGTTGATCAAGATCAAAGTCATGATAACTTAATGATAGACGCTCTTGTAGATATTGATGATGATTATCTTGGATATGATGATCAGGATGATGGAGACTATGTCTTGGATGTTGATCCAAGATTAACTGATAAAGGGTATCAAGTGGCACCTACATTTGAAGATATAGATGATATTCCTGAGGAGGATATAGATGAAGGGAATGGTTTCGATTAATGAAGTAAGAGACTATGATGAAAGAAATATTGAAGTTGATTGTGTATTACAATCATTTTAAAACTAATTTAAAGAGAAACAAGTTGCAGCAGAGACTATAATCGAAGATGTACATGAATCTCTAACAACTGCAGAGGTGACTCAAATGGCAAAAGATTATCTTAAATCTTCTCCTCAAAGTCCAATTTTGAAGAAACAATATAAAAATAAAGCCGAATGTATTGGAAAAATTATGGCTTTGAAATTGGAGGATGAAAGCAATTTTTTATAGTAAAAAGACTTGATGGTGTACAGTACTTGAAGAAATCAATAAAGAGTTTTCATCATTTCCCTTTATGTGAACTCAGGGTGTTGGTAGAGATTCGCCTAATAGATGATGCCAATGATTATATGGTAAGTTTGATTGAGAGAATAATTAGAAAAAAGGTCTGAACAATGATGTTTGAGTTATTAAAATCTCGAAAATTGAAGAAAATCCTTATAATTGGGAATCTGGATTGGATAACCAGAAACTGGAAGGTACGATACGAATTCAAGCCGGTTAAGTATTTAAAGAGAACTCTTCTTTTAAAATTTAGCTTAGGTATTATGAATAACCTCTACTTGTGGTATCTAGACAGTTACAGTTCTGAAGTTATATTTCAAGATATAAAAAAATGGAGTTGTGCAGAGTGTTTGATCCTATCCATCTGATTAATCTTTGACAAGATGACAAGAAGAAGTTACAAATAAAATAGAAACGAT
This sequence comes from Mikania micrantha, assembly GCA_009363875.1. NCBI lineage: Eukaryota > Viridiplantae > Streptophyta > Magnoliopsida > Asterales > Asteraceae > Mikania > Mikania micrantha. Next base: position 71,195,886 of record CM018691.1, on the reverse strand, counting down.
TTTATAAGGGTCACATAGACGAAGCGATGCAGTTCAACAAAGTGTTAGATGCTTGTATCTAGCACAAGATTTGTGCTGGTAGTCATCTACCTTCTAAGTGGAAAGAATGAAGACCAACACTGACTTGTTGCTAAGGGGGAGTCTGCTAGTATCCTGATAACATCAGCCTCAGATGTTGAACTGAAGAACGAATTTGCCGCATAGTCGAAGTGAAGACATTTATTGATTTTGTATTAAAATTGTTCAGCTTATTTTTTTTGTTTGATTTGTATTTTTTTTGTGTTTTGTATATTCTCATTTGGCTAGGTGCTGGTTTCATCGATACTAATACCATCACTAGTAATGCTGTGACAATCAGAAAATTGTTGTTCATAAACACTACAGACAACAACCAAATTTCAGGACGAAATTTCTTTCAATAAGGGGATGATGTGACACCCGACAATTTCAGGTAAATTGCAACACTTACAATTCTTTTTTCATACTTATACTTCTTGCATTTTATTTAATTAGGTTTAATTAAATGTGTCAAACATAACTCATTGCGAAACAATGGTTCGGGGAATTATCGAATCGTATGTTCCACATTGGTTTTGGAAATCAAGTGTGGTAACACAATCACAGTTGCAAAACTATAATCCGAAGAATAATTGAATTGTGCAATACACACTGATTAGGATTAATCAAGTATGCAAACATCTCGTAAAGACGAACAGGAACGATCAATGGTAATTCAAGGATTTACCGAAACAGACATGAGTCTAATTACATGAACGTTGGTGAATAAATATTTCCCTTATTCCTCAACACTGACATCCACCCAATGTACTGTAAATGGTATATGTATAGACAAACACAGATGATGATCATGGTACTGGTAACAAAGAAGGCTCAAGTACAATTCAGCAGGTATCTCAGGGGGAGCCCGTTGAACAGAAAACTACACCAGCTGATAAGGGAAAAGGAGAAGTCCAAGAATAAGACTTTGTTGATGATTTGATTGTTGATCAAGATAAAAGTCATGATAACTTAATGATAGACGCTCTTGTAGATATTGATGATGATTATCTTGGATATGATGATCAGGATGATGGAGACTATGTCTTGGATGTTGATCCAAGATTAACTGATAAAGGGTATCAAGTGGCACCTACATTTGAAGATATAGATGATATTCCTGAGGAGGATATAGATGAAGGGAATGGTTTCGATTAATGAAGTAAGAGACTATGATGAAAGAAATATTGAAGTTGATTGTGTATTACAATCATTTTAAAACTAATTTAAAGAGAAACAAGTTGCAGCAGAGACTATAATCGAAGATGTACATGAATCTCTAACAACTGCAGAGGTGACTCAAATGGCAAAAGATTATCTTAAATCTTCTCCTCAAAGTCCAATTTTGAATAAACAATATAAAAATAAAGCCGAATGTATTGGAAAAATTATGGCTTTGAAATTGGAGGATGAAAGCAATTTTTTATAGTAAAAAGACTTGATGGTGTACAGTACTTGAAGAAATCAATAAAGAGTTTTCATCATTTCCCTTTATGTGAACTCAGGGTGTTGGTAGAGATTCGCCTAATAGATGATGCCAATGATTATATGGTAAGTTTGATTGAGAGAATAATTAGAAAAAAGGTCTGAACAATGATGTTTGAGTTATTAAAATCTCGAAAATTGAAGAAAATCCTTATAATTGGGAATCTGGATTGGATAACCAGAAACTGGAAGGTTCGATACGAATTCAAGACGGTTAAGTATTTAAAGAGAACTCTTCTTTTAAAATTTAGCTTAGGTATTATGAATAACCTCTACTTGTGGTATCTAGACAGTTACAGTTCTGAAGTTATATTTCAAGATATAAAAAAATGGAGTTGTGCAGAGTGTTTGATCCTATCCATCTGATTAATCTTTCACAAGATGACAAGAAGAAGTTACAAATAAAATAGAAACGATTTTATAAGGGTCACATAGACGAAGCGATGCAGTTCAACAAAGTGTTAGATGCTTGTATCTAGCACAAGATTTGTGTTGGTAGTCATCTACCTTCTATGTGGAAAGAATGAAGACCAACACTGACTTGTTGCTAAGGGGGAGTCTGCTAGTATCCTGATAACATCAGCCTCAGATGTTGAACTGAAGAAGAATTTGCCGCATAGTCGAAGTGAAGACATTTATTGATTTTGTATTAAAATTGTTTAGCTTGTTTTTTGTTTGATTTGTATTTTGTTTGTGTTTTGTATATTCTCATTTGACTAGGTGCTGGTTTCATCGATACTAATACCATCAATAGTAATACTGTGACAATCAGAAAATTTTTGTTCATAAACACTACAGACAACAACCAAATTTCAGGACGAAATTTCTTTCAATAAGGGGATGATGTGACACCCGACAATTTCAGGTAAATTGCAACACTTACAATTCTTTTTTCATATTTATACTTCTTGCATTTTATTTAATTAGGTTTAATTAAATGTGTCAAACATAACTCATTGCGAAACAATGGTTCGAGGAATTATCGAATCGTATGTTACACATTGGTTTTGGAAATCAAGTGTGGTAACACAATCACAGTTGCAAAACTATAATCCGAAGAATAATTGAATTGTGCAATACACACTGATTAGGATTAATCAAGTATGCAAACATCTCGTAAAGACGAACAGAAACGATCAACGGTAATTCAAGGATTTACCGAAACAGACATGAGTCTAATTACATGAACGTTGGTGAATAAATATTTCCCTTATTCCTCAACACTGACATCCACCCAATGTACTGTAAATGGTATATGTATAGACAAACACAGATGATGATCATGGTACTGGTAACAAAGAAGGCTCAAGTACAATTCAGCAGGTATCTCAGGGGGAGCCCGTTGAACAGAAAACTACACCAGCTGATAAGGGAAAAGGAGAAGTCCAAGAATAAGACTTTGTTGATGATTTGATTGTTGATCAAGATCAAAGTCATGATAACTTAATGATAGACGCTCTTGTAGATATTGATGATGATTATCTTGGATATGATGATCAGGATGATGGAGACTATGTCTTGGATGTTGATCCAAGATTAACTGATAAAGGGTATCAAGTGGCACCTACATTTGAAGATATAGATGATATTCCTGAGGAGGATATAGATGAAGGGAATGGTTTCGATTAATGAAGTAAGAGACTATGATGAAAGAAATATTGAAGTTGATTGTGTATTACAATCATTTTAAAACTAATTTAAAGAGAAACAAGTTGCAGCAGAGACTATAATCGAAGATGTACATGAATCTCTAACAACTGCAGAGGTGACTCAAATGGCAAAAGATTATCTTAAATCTTCTCCTCAAAGTCCAATTTTGAATAAACAATATAAAAATAAAGCCGAATGTATTGGAAAAATTATGGCTTTGAAATTGGAGGATGAAAGCAATTTTTTATAGTAAAAAGACTTGATGGTGTACAGTACTTGAAGAAATCAATAAAGAGTTTTCATCATTTCCCTTTATGTGAACTCAGGGTGTTGGTAGAGATTCGCCTAATAGATGATGCCAATGATTATATGGTAAGTTTGATTGAGAGAATAATTAGAAAAAAGGTCTGAACAATGATGTTTGAGTTATTAAAATCTCGAAAATTGAAGAAAATCCTTATAATTGGGAATTTGGATTGGATTACCAAAAACTGGAATGTACGATACGAATTCAAGCCGGTTAAGTATTTAAAGAGAACTCTTCTTTTAAAATTTAGCTTAGGTATTATGAATAACCTCTACTTGTGGTATCTAGACAGTTACAGTTCTGAAGTTATATTTCAAGATATAAAAAAATGGAGTTGTGTAGGGTGTTTGATCCTATCCATCTGATTAATCTTTCACAAGATGACAAGAAGAAGTTACAAACAAAATAGAAACGATTTTATAAGGGTCACATAGATGAAGCGATGCAGTTCAACAAAGTGTTAGATGCTTGTATCTAGCACAAGATTTGTGTTGGTAGTCATCTACCTTCTAAGTGGAAAGAATGAAGACCAACACTGACTTGTTGCTAAGGGGGAGTCTGCTAGTATCCTGATAACATCAGCCTCAGATGTTGAACTGAAGAAGGAATTTGCCGCATAGTCGAAGTGAAGATATTTATTGATTTTGTATTAAAATTGTTTAGCTTGTTTTTTTTGTTTGATTTGTATTTTGTTTGTGTTTTGTATATTCTCATTTGACTAGGTGCTGGTTTCATCGATACTAATACGATCAATAGTAATACTGTGACAATCAGAAAATTTTTGTTCATAAACACTACAGACAACAACCAAATTTCAGGACGAAATTTCTTTCAATAAGGGGATGATGTGACACCCGACAATTTCAGGTAAATTGCAACACTTACAATTCTTTTTTCATATTTATACTTCTTGCATTTTATTTAATTAGGTTTAATTAAATGTGTCAAACATAACTCCTTGCGAAACAATGGTTTGAGGAATTATCGAATCGTATGTTACACATTGGTTTTGGAAATCAAGTGTGGTAACACAATCACAGTTGTAAAACTATAATCTGAAGAATAATTGAATTGTGCAATACACACTGATTAGGATTATTCAAGTATGCAAACATCTCGTTAAGACGAACAGAAACGATCAATGGTAATTCAAGGATTTACCGAAACAGACACGAGTCTAATTACATGAACGTTGGTGAGTAAATATTTCCCTTATTCCTCAACACTGACATCCACCCAATGTACTGTAAATGGTATATGTATAGACAAACACAGATGATGATCATGGTACTGGTAACAAAGAAGGCTCAAGTACAATTCAGCAGGTATCTCAGGGGAGCCCGTTGAACAGAAAACTACACCAGCTGATAAGGGAAAAGGAGAAGTCCAAGAATAAGACTTTGTTGATGATTTGATTGTTGATCAAGATCAAAGTCATGATAACTTAATGATAGACGCTCTTGTAGATATTGATGATGATTATCTTGGATATGATGATCAGGATGATGGAGACTATGTCTTGGATGTTGATCCAAGATTAACTGATAAAGGGTATCAAGTGGCACCTACATTTGAAGATATAGATGATATTCCTGAGGAGGATATAGATGAAGGGGAATGGTTTCGATTAATGAAGTAAGAGACTATGATGAAAGAAATATTGAAGTTGATTGTGTATTACAATCATTTTAAAACTAATTTAAAGAGAAACAAGTTGCAGCAGAGACTATAATCGAAGATGTACATGAATCTCTAACAACTGCAGAGGTGACTCAAATGGCAAAAGATTATCTTAAATCTTCTCCTCAAAGTCCAATTTTGAAGAAACAATAAAAAATAAAGCCGAATGTATTGGAAAAATTATGGCTTTGAAATTGGAGGATGAAAGCAATTTTTTATAGTAAAAAGACTTGATGGTGTACACTACTTGAAGAAATCAATAAAGAGTTTTCATCATTTCCCTTTATGTGAACTCAGGGTGTTGGTAGAGATTCGCCTAATAGATGATGCCAATGATTATATGGTAAGTTTGATTGACAGAATAATTAGAAAAAAGGTCTAAACAATGATGTTTGAGTTAATAAAATCTCGAAAATTGAAGAAAATTCTTATAATTGGGAATCTGGATTGGATAACCAGAAACTGGAAGGTAGGATTCGAATTCAAGCCGGTTAAGTATTTAAAGAGAACTCTTCTTTTAAAATTTAGCTTAGGTATTATGAATAACCTCTACTTGTGGTATCTAGACAGTTACAGTTCTGAAGTTATATTTCAAGATATAAAAAAATGGAGTTGTGTAGAGTGTTTGATCCTATCCATCTGATTAATCTTTCACAAGATGACAAGAAGAAGTTACAAATAAAATAGAAACGATTTTATAAGGGTCACATAGACGAAGCGATGCAGTTCAACAAAGTGTTAGATGCTTGTATCTAGCACAAGATTTGTGTTGGTAGTCATCTACCTTCTAAGTGGAAAGAATGAAGACCAACACTGACTTGTTGCTAAGGGGGAGTCTGCTAGTATCCTGATAACATCAGCCTCAGATGTTGAACTGAAGAACGAATTTGCCGCATAGTCGAAGTGAAGACATTTATTGATTTTGTATTAAAATTGTTTAGCTTATTTTTTTTGTTTGATTTGTATTTTGTTTGTGTTTTGTATATTCTCATTTGACTAGGTGCTGGTTTCATCGATACTAATACTATCAATAGTAATACTGTGACAATCAGAAAATTTTTGTTCATAAACACTACAGACAACAACCAAATTTCAGGACGAAATTTCTTTCAACAAGGGGATGATGTGACACCCGACAATTTCAGGTAAATTGCAACACTTACAATTCTTTTTTCATATTTATACTTCTTGCATTTTATTTAATTAGGTTTAATTAAATGTGTCAAACATAACTCATTGCGAAACAATGGTTCGAGGAATTATTGAATCGTATGTTACACATTGGGTTTGGAAATCAAGTGTGGTAACACAATCACAGTTGCAAAACTATAATCTGAAGAATAATTGAATTGTGCAATACACACTGATTAGGATTAATCAAGTATGCAAAAATCTCGTTAAGACGAACAGAAACGATCAATGGTAATTCAAGGATTTACCAAAACAGACATGAGTCAAATTACATGAACGTTGGTGAGTAAATATTTCCCTTATTCCTCAACACTGACATCCACCCAATGTACTGTAAATGGTATATGTATAGACAAAGACAGATGATGATCATGGTACTGGTAACAAAGAAGGCTCAAGTACAATTCACCAGGTATCTCAGGGGGAGCCCGTTGAACAGAAAACTACACCGGCTGATAAGGGAAAAGGAGAAGTCCAAGAATAAGACTTTGTTGATGATTTGATTGTTGATCAAGATCAAAGTCATGATAACTTAATGATAGACACTCTTGTAGATTCTGATGATGATTATCTTGGATATGATGATCAGGATGATGGAGACTATGTCTTGGATGTTGATCCAAGATTAACTGATAAAAGGGTATCAAGTGGCACCTACATTTGAAGATATAGATGATATTCCTGAGGAGGATATAGATGAAGGGGAATGGTTTCGATTAATGAAGTAAGAGACTATGATGAAAGAAATATTGAAGTTGATTGTGTATTACAATCATTTTAAAACTAATTTAAAGAGAAACAAGTTGCAGCAGAGACTATAATCGAAGATGTACATGAATCTCTAACAACTGCAGAGGTGACTCAAATGGCAAAAGATTATCTTAAATCTTCTCCTCAAAGTCCAATTTTGAAGAAACAATATAAAAATAAAGCCGAATGTATTGGAAAAATTATGGCTTTGAAATTGGAGGATGAAAGCAATTTTTTATAGTAAAAAGACTTGATGGTGTACAGTACTTGAAGAAATCAGTAAAGAGTTTTCATCATTTCCCTATATGTAAACTCAGGGTGTTGGAAAAATTATGGCTTTGAAATTGGAGGATGAAAGCAATTTTTTATAGTAAAAAGACTTGATGGTGTACAGTACTTGAAGAAATCAGTAAAGAGTTTTCATCATTTCCCTATATGTAAACTCAGGGTGTTGGTAGAGATTCGCCTAATAGATGATGCCAATGATTATATGGTAAGTTTGATTGACAGAATAATTAGAAAAAAGGTCTGAACAATGATGTTTGAGTTAATAAAATCTCGGAAATTGAAGAAAATTCTTATAATTGGGAATCTGGATTGGATAACCAGAAACTGGAAGGTAGGATTCGAATTCAAGCCGGTTAAGTATTTAAAGAGAACTCTTCTTTTAAAATTTAGCTTAGGGATTATGAATAACCTCTACTTGCGGTATCTAGACAGTTACAGTTCTGAAGTTATAATTCAAGATATAAAAAAATGGAGTTGTGTAGAGTGTTTGATCCTATCCATCTGATTAATCTTTCACAAGATGACAAGAAGAAGTTACAAATAAAATAGAAACGATTTTATAAGGGTCACATAGATGAAGCGATGCAGTTCAACAAAGTGTTAGATGCTTGTATCTAGCACAAGATTTGTGTTGGTAGTCATCTACCTTCTAAGTGGAAAGAATGAAGACCAACACTGACTTGTTGCTAAGGGGGAGTCTGCTAGTATCCTGATAACATCAGCCTTAGATGTTGAACTGAAGAACGAATTTGCCGCATAGTCGAAGTGAAGACATTTATTGATTTTGTATTAAAATTGTTTAGCTTATTTTTTTTGTTTGATTTGTATTTTGTTTGTGTTTTGTATATTCTCATTTGACTAGGTCCTGGTTTCATCGATACTAATACTATCAATAGTAATACTGTGACAATTAGAAAATTTTTGTTCATAAACACTACAGACAACAACCAAATTTCAGGACGAAATTTCTTTCAACAAGGGGATGATGTGACACCCGACAATTTCAGGTAAATTGCAACACTTACAATTCTTTTTTCATATTTATACTTCTTGCATTTTATTTAATTAGGTTTAATTAAATGTGTCAAAAATAACTCATTGCGAAACAATGGTTCGAGGAATTATCGAATCGTATGTTACACATTGGTTTTGGAAATCAAGTGTGGTAACACAATCACAGTTGCAAAACTATAATCTGATGAATAATTGAATTGTGCAATACACACTGATTAGGATTAATCAAGTATGCAAACATCTCGTTAAGACGAACATAAACGATCAATGGTAATTCAAGGATTTACCGAAACAGACATGAGTCTAATTACATGAACATTGGTGAGTAAATATTTCCCTTATTCCTCAACACTGACATCCACCCAATGTACTGTAAATGGTATATGTATAGACAAAGACAGATGATGATCATCGTACTGGTAACAAAGAAGGCTCAAGTACAATTCACCAGGTATCTCAGGGGGAGCCCGTTGAACAGAAAACTACACCGGCTGATAAGGGAAAAGGAGAAGTCCAAGAATAAGACTTTGTTGATGATTTGATTGTTGATCAAGATCAAAGTCATGATAACTTAATGATAGACGCTCTTGTAGATATTGATGATTATTATCTTGGATATGATGATCAGGATGATGGAGACTATGTCTTGGATGTTGATCCAAGATTAACTGATAAAGGGTATCAAGTGGCACCTACATTTGAAGATATAGATGATATTCCTGAGTAGGATATAGATGAAGGGAATGGTTTCGATTAATGAAGTAAGAGACTATGATGAAAGAAATATTGAAGTTGATTGTGTATTACAATCATTTTAAAACTAATTTAAAGAGAAACAAGTTGCAGCAGAGACTATAATCGAAGATGTACATGAATCTCTAACATTTGTACATTTAGTCATGTAGTAGTGAACAGTGTTAGAACAGTGTGTATCCATGTTCAGTCAGTCAATGTGAATCATGTGTCATTATGTGCTTGTGTGTTAGAATCTTCATCATTTAACAAGTATGTATTAATTATTTACAGTCGAGTTCACTAGGCAAGAACAGTTTTGTGTTATATCGAAATAGTGGTGGGCAGCGTGAGTGAGCCCTATATATATACTGCGTTCGGTGTAACTGGATAGTGTTGGTGCGTAGTGTCAAGACGAATATTATGACAATTAATTCAACAAGAATCGTAATACGTAAGCGAGACTGAGTATAGTTATGGGTGACGATCCATAATGATACGAATGTTGAACTTATAATTATGATTAAACGACTTTAAATAATTAATACGATCGAAAAACGTACGCGATTGCGGGTATACACGTAATTGTGAATGTTTAAAGATCCGACAACGCACGAAGAGTAAAAATAATTATTTTAATTATTTTATATTTTTACAATTTTGAAACTCATCATTTATTTGAGTTTAACAACTCTTGTTATTTAAATTCGCGTAAAATACGCGCTACGTTCCGGAAACGCGAACCGAGCGACCGAAACGGACCCGAACACCATCCGGGCTATAAAAGCCTTGAACAAGGTCATTTCTTTCATTTAATTCAGCCAACAACCCTTTCTCTCTCTAAAACTCGCGAACTACCCTCTCTCTAAAAATCCCAACTTTAAACGTTCGTATCTTCTTCGTTTCTCAACGGATTTTGGTGTTTTTGGTGTCCACGCGAAGCTCTCGACATCCTCTACACGAAAGTACAAGAAATCAGTGAGATTAACCGGCCAAAATCGAGGTAATTGAGCTTGAAGTTTCGGAAAAATAGGGTTTTTGTGTGTGTGATCATGAAACCCGACATTTAGCCGATCCTTACATCACAAAACTTAGTTTCGCACCTTCAACTACACTCCCTGATGTTAGGATAACTTGGATCGTGGTCTGGAGCAGAAGATTCGATGAGGAGGATGATGCTAGTAACAGGTTCGCCGGCCAAAGCTTCAGCCGCCATTGACGAACCCTAGAGGTGTTCTACGAACCATCATGGTTCGTAGCTTTTCAGCCGAACCCTCAGGGGTACTCACGAACCTGCATTCAGTTATCATTGACCTCACGAACCCTAATGGATCTCCCTAGCTTGAACGAACCCTCACGAGCCTTATGTCCTAGCCGAACCCTACTGGGTTTCACGAGCCTACACGAACCATGCATGATGTCATGTTGCCCGAACCCTGCTGTGCGTATTGCCGAACCAGCCTGTTAGTCGAACCCTCTAGCACGTAGTGAACCCTGCATGGTTCGTCCAATATTAGCCGAACCTTAGGTGAAGGAGTCCACGAACCATCATTGGGTTATCATGCAACGAACCTAGGCTTTGAACTCCTAAGGTTCGCTGCCCAAGTTGGCAGCCATGAACCCTTTCGGCCCAAACAAATTCTACTCGGCCCAATCTTATTAGAACTCGGCCCATAGACGTAAACCAAGCACGATTGAGATAGGTTGGCCCATTAAGATCTTTAAATAGGCCCAATATCACTTTGGAAACTTATATGGCCTACCTATACCTTGGTTGACCAACTCAAATCCTTTAGGCCCGATTCAATTCCATTCGGCCCACTAAGATTCTAATCGGGTTGATATTGTCTTTGGCACGTTATAAGGATCATTTACATATCATTGGGCCAACACCATACCCATTTGGCCCAACACCACACTTAATTGGCCCATCGTTAGCCTAAGTGGGCCATAGACTTGGTTGAGGACCATCATGGTTACTTAGGCCCACGGGCCAATGTTGGACCATAAATTCGATAATTGTGAATTGATCAATTATGGTTTAAGTTGCAACATAACCTAATCATGGTATCAATTCACAATCACAAGACTTAAAACAATTGAAACATTTTATCACAAAGCATGGTAATCAATGGCTATCAAATTCTCAAACAATTATCATTTTATGCATAAGATTTATGCACAAAGGATCATTTCATATTCGTTTCTTGGACCCATGATCAATCAAGTGATTCAAATCATAACTTTCAAGTTTTCACAACAATCATAATCATGATCAAGTAGTCAAGTGTTAATCAAGTTCAAGAGAACACAAGTCAATCAACGAATCAAAGTCTATACAATTATAAATCCTATATCTTATGTATGATTACAATGTTATAGGAATCAATTAGAAGTCCTGTTTGCTACTTGCTATCTGTTTTAGTTCAGAGTCTACTGCAGATAGGTGAGAACTTTAGCCCCTCTTTTACTGTTTTTATAACTGTTTTGGGGTGGAACACGTGATCAAAACAATCGTTTACAATCATATTTCATTACACAAGGTGTGTGTATGCTTATAAACATTATGGGTTCATTGTAAGAATCCTAGGAATTCATCAACTGTTTTAAAGGACTTATCAATTACTAAACTCTTTTCACTAAAAAGGTTTTATAAAGGATTTTTAAACTGTTTTGTAACAGATTTACTCAAATGTATTTATGAAGGATAAACACTTTTAAATAAATGATTTTGTAAACTCTTTTGTTATAAACCTTGTTGTTACACAAGGTCACTACTTTATGGTATTCAAATCAAGTGGTTCAAAACATGGTATTCAAATCAAGTGGTTCACATCATGGTATTCAAATCAAGTGGTTCACAACATGGTATTCAAATCAAGTGGTTCAAAACATGGTATTCAAATCAAGTGGTTCACATCATGGCATTCAAATCAAGTGGTTCAATTCATGGTATTCAAAACAAAGGATTTAATTCGTGGAATTAAATCCAGGTTTTCAATTCATGTTATCAAGTAAGGCATTAACACATTTGGTTAAAGTAAGATTCAGAAAACATGGTGTCTATTGTTGTAAACAAACTTGTAAAAGCATCAAGTATCATATTCATTAGCGTTAGTACTGGGTGATCACAACAAGGGAAAGCGGACACATTGTTTCTTATCCAGGATAGAGTTAGCTTTTAAATTTGTTTTAAAAGCTAACTGTAGGTCTGGTGTCATTGTTTTCTTATCCAGGATGGAGTTGGCTTTTAAATTTGTTTTTAAAAGCCAACTGCAGGTCTGGTGTCATATGGTTATCAAAACTGCTGATGTATTATCTAACTCCAAACGTGTTTTGGGACTTGATATTATATGTTGGCTTTCGTGCGAACAGTGATTGGACTGTTTACACTCATTTTCTTACTTGATGTTAGTTTGGGTTGCATCTCATCCGTGTGAATCTTATGTTGCTTTAACTTACCTATGCCTTATATCATGTACTCATGTTTACAAATGTTTAAACCTATTGTTCTCACCAACTACGTCTGTAGTTGACAGTTACTTTTTACGTGTTTCAGGTAATCAGGTTTAAGACATTCTCAGGGACAACTAAGGAGACCACTCTAAGATAGAACAAGATGAAGAAACATGCTAGGATGGATTAGAAACACACTAAAATCCTAAATGTTTAATTGTCTTGTTTGGGGTCTTATTTTGTAAACTATATTTTGGGTCTGTGGTTGTCTCTCTTTTGGTAGGTAGTTGTCTGTAACTAAAACAATTGTCTTAACATTATGAAACATAGTAAACCGTTGTGGTTGTTCTTATTCAATACTTGTGCATGATTCAACTGTTCATACGTCACCGCGCCGTGGATTCCGCACGCGGCGCAGGGGTGTGACAGTTTTCATCATTTCCCTTTATGTGAACTCAGGGTGTTGGTAGAGATTCGCCTAATAGATGATGCCAATGATTATATGGTAAGTTTGATTGACAGAATAATTATAAAAAAGGTCTGAACAATGATGTTTGAGTTAATAAAATCTCGGAAATTGAAGAAAATTCTTATAATTGGGAATCTGGATTGGATAACTAGAAACTGGAAGGTAGGATTCGAATTCAAGCCGTTTAAGTATTTAAAGAGAACTCTTCTTTTAAAATTTAGCTTAGGGATTATGAATAACCTCTACTTGCGGTATCTAGACAGTTAAAGTTCTGAAGTTATATTTCAAGATATAAAAAAATGGAGTTGTGTAGAGTGTTTGATCCTATCCATCTGATTAATCTTTCACAAGATGACAAGAAGAAGTTACAAAGAAAATAGAAACGATTTTATAAGGGTCACATAGATGAAGCGATGCAGTTCAACAAAGTGTTAGATGCTTGTATCTAGCACAAGATTTGTGTTGGTAGTCATGTACCTTCTAAGTGGAAAGAATGAAGACCAACACTGACTTGTTGCTAAGGGGGAGTCTGCTAGTATCCTGATAACATCAGCCTCAGATGTTGAACTGAAGAACGAATTTGCCGCATAGTCGAAGTGAAGACGTTTATTGATTTTGTATTAAAATTGTTTAGCTTATTTTTTTTTGTTTGATTTGTATTTTGTTTGTATTTTGTATATTCTCATTTGACTAGGTCCTGGTTTCATCGATACTAATACTATCAATAGAAATCAATAAAGAGTTTTCATCGTTTCCCTTTATGTGAACTCAGGGTGTTGGTAGAGATTCGCCTAAAAGATGATGCCAATGATTATATGGTAAGTTTGATTGAGAGAATAATTAGAAAAAAGGTCCGAACAAAGATGTTTGAGTTATTAAAATCTCGGAAATTGAAGAAAATCCTTATAATTGGGAATCTGGATTGGATAACCGGAAACTGGAATGTACGATACGAATTCAAGCCGGTTAAGTATTTAAAGAGAACTCTTATTTTAAAATTTAGCTTAGGTATTATGAACAACCTCTACTTGTGGTATACAGACAGATACAGTTCTGAACTTATAATTCAAGATATAAAAAAATGGAGTTGTGCCGAGTGTTTGATCCTATCCATCTGATTAATCTTTCACAAGATGACAAGAAGAAGTTACAAATACAATAGAAACGATTTTATAAGGGCACATAGACGAAGCGATGCAGTTCAAGAAAGTGTTAGATGCTTGTATCTAGCACAAGATTTGTGCTGGTAGTCATCTACCTTCTAAGTTGAAAGAATGAAGACCAACACTGACTTGTTTCTAAGGGGGAGTCTGCTTGTATCCTGATAACATCAGCCTCAGATGTTGAACTGAAGAAAGAATTTGCCGCATAGTCGAAGTGAAGACATTTATTGATTTTGTATTAAAATTGTTTAGCTTAGTTTTTTTGTTTGATTTGTATTTTGTTTGTGTTTTGTGTATTCTCATTTAACTAGCTGCTGGTTTCATCGATACTAATACCATCAATAGTAATACTGTGACAATCAGAATATTTTTGTACATAAACACTACAGACAACAACCAAATTTCAGGACGAAATTTCTTTCAATAAGGGGATGATGTGACACCCGACTATTTCAGGTAAATTGCAACACTTACAATTCTTTTTTCATATTTATACTTCTTGCATTTTATTTAATTAGGTTTAATTAAATGAGTCAAACATAACTCATTGCGAAACAATGGTTCGAGGAATTATCGAATCGTATGTTACACATTGGTTTTGGAAATCAAGTGTGGTAACACAATCACAGTTGCAAAACTATAATCCGAAGAATAATTGAATTGTGCAATACACAATGATTAGGATTAATCAAGTATGCAAACATCTCGTAAAGACGAACAGAAACGATCAACGGTAATTCAAGGATTTACCGAAACAGACATGAGTCTAATTACATGAACGTTGGTGAATAAATATTTCCCTTATTCCTCAACACTAACATCCACCCAATGTACTGTAAATGGTATATGTATAGACAAACACAGATGATGATCATGGTACTGGTAACAAAGAAGGCTCAAGTACAATTCAGCAGGTATCTCAGGGGGAGCCCGTTGAACAGAAAACTACACCAGCTGATAAGGGAAAAGGAGAAGTCCAAGAATAAGACTTTGTTGATGATTTGATTGTTGATCAAGATCAAATTCATGATAACTTAATGATAGACGCTCTTGTAGATATTGATGATGATTATCTTGGATATGATGATCAGGATGATGGAGACTATGTCTTGGATGTTGATCCAAGATTAACTGATAAAGGGTATCAAGTGGCACCTCCATTTGAAGATATAGGTGATATTCCTGAGGAGGATATAGATGAAGGGTAATGGTTTCGATTAATGAAGTAAGAGACTATGATGAAAGAAATATTGAAGTTGATTGTGTATTACAATCATTTTAAAACTAATTTAAAGAGAAACAAGTTGCAGGATAGACTATAATCAAAGATGTACATGAATCTCTAACAACTGCAAAAGTGACTCAAATGGCAAAAGATTATCTTAAATCTTCTCCTCAAAGCCCAATTCTGAAGAAACAATTGAAAAATAAAGCCGAATGTATTGGAAAAATTATGGCTTTGAAATTGGAGGGTGAAAGCAATTTTTTATAGTAAAAAGACTTGATGGTGTACAGAACTTGAAGAAATCAATAAAGAGTTTTCATCATTTCCCTTTATGTGAACTCAGGGTGTTGGTATAGATTCGCCTAATAGATGATGCCAATGATTATATGGTAAGTTTGATTGAGAGAATAACTAGAAAAAAGGTTTGAACAATGATGTTTGAGGTATTAAAATCTCGGAAATTGAAGAAAATCCTTATAATTGGGAATCTGAATTGGATAACCAGAAACAGGAAGGTACGATACGAATTCAAGCCGGTTAAGTATTTAAAGAGAACTCTTCTTTTAAAATTTAGCTTAGGTATTATGAATAACCTCTACTTGTGGTATCTAGACAGTTACAGTTCTGAAGTAATTTTTCAAGATATAAAAAAATGGAGTTGTGCAGAGTGTTTGATCCTATCCATCTGATTAATCTTTCACAAGATGACAAGAAGAAGTTACAAATAAAATAGAAACGATTTTATAAGGGTCAGATAGACGAAGCGATGCAGTTCAAGAAAGTGTTAGATGCTTGTATCTAGCACAAGATTTCTGCTGGTAGTCATCTACCTTCTAAGTGGAAAGAATGAAGACCAACACTGACTTGTTGCTAAGGGGGAGTCTGCTAGAATCCTGATAACATCAACCTCAGATGTTGAACTGAAGAAAGAATTTGCCGCATTGTCGAAGTGAAGACATTTATTGATTTTGTATTAAAATTGTTTAGCTTAGTTTTTTTTGTTTGATTTGTATTTTGTTTGTGTTCTGTGTATTCTCATTTAACTAGGTGCTGGTTTCATCGATACTAATACCATCAATAGTAATACTGTGACAATCAGAAAATTTGTGTTCATAAACACTACAGACAACAACCAAATTTCAGGACGAAATTTTTTCAATAAGGGGATGATGTGACACCCGACTATTTCAGGTAAATTGCAACACTTACAATTCTTTTTTCATATTTATACTTCTTGCATTTTATTTAATTAGGTTTAATTAAATGTGTCAAACATAACTCATTGCGAAACAATGGTTCGAGGAATTATCGAATCGTATGTTACACATTGGTTTTGGAAATCAAGTGTGGTAACACAATCACAGTTGCAAAACTATAATCTGAAGAATAATTGAATTGTGCAATACACACTGATTAGGATTAATCAAGTATGCAAACATCTCGTAAAGACGAACAGAAACGATCAACGGTAATTCAAGGATTTACCGAAACAGACATGAGTCTAATTACATGAACGTTGGTGAATAAATATTTCCCTTATTCCTCAACACTGACATCCACCCAATGTACTGTAAATGGTATATGTATAGACAAACACAGATGATGATCATGGTACTGGTAACAAAGAAGGCTCAAGTACAATTCAGCAGGTATCTCAGGGGGAGCCCGTTGAACAGAAAACTACACCAGCTGATAAGGGAAAAGGAGAAGTCCAAGAATAAGACTTTGTTGATGATTTGATTGTTGATCAAGATCAAATTCATGATAACTTAATGATAGACGCTCTTGTAGATATTGATGATGATTATCTTGGATATGATGATCAGGATGATGGAGACTATGTCTTGGATGTTGATCCAAGATTAACTGATAAAGGGTATCAAGTGGCACCTACATTTGAAGATATAGATGATATTCCTGAGGAGGATATAGATGAAGGGGAATGGTTGCGATTAATGAAGTAAGAGACTATGATGAAAGAAATATTGAAGTTGATTGTGTATTACAATCATTTTAAAACTAATTTAAAGAGAAACAAGTTGCAGCAGAGACTATAATCGAAGATGTACATGAATCTCTAACAACTACTAAAGTGACTCAAATGGCAAAAGATTATCTTAAATCTTCTCCTCAAAGCCCAATTCTGAAGAAACAATTAAAAAATAAAGCCGAATGTATTGGAAAAATTATGGCTTTGAAATTGGAGGGTGAAAGCAATTTTTTATAGTAAAAAGACTTGATGGTGTACAGTACTTGAAGAAATCAATAAAGAGTTTTCATCATTTCCCTTTATGTGAACTCAGGGTGTTGGTAGAGATTCGCCTAAAAGATGATGCCAATGATTATATGGTAAGTTTGATTGAGAGAATAATTAGAAAAAAGGTTTGAACAATGATGTTTGAGGTATTAAAATCTCGGAAATTGAAGAAAATCCTTATAATTGGGAATCTGGATTGGATAACCAGTAACAGGAAGGTACGACACGAATTCAAGCCGGTTAAGTATTTAAAGAGAACTCTTCTTTTAAAATTTAGCTTAGGTATTATGAATAACCTGTACTTGTGGTATCTAGACAGTTACAGTTCTGAAGTAATATTTCAAGATATAAAAAAATGGAGTTGTGCAGAGTGTTTGATCCTATCCATCTGATTAATCTTTCACAAGATGACAAGAAGAAGTTACAAATAAAATAGAAACGATTTTATAAGGGTCAGATAGACGAAGCGATGCAGTTCAAGAAAGTGTTAGATGCTTGTATCTAGCACAAGATTTCTGCTGGTAGTCATCTACCTTCTAAGTGGAAAGAATGAAGACCAACACTGACTTGTTGCTAAGGGGGAGTCTGCTAGAATCCTGATAACATCAACCTCAGATGTTGAACTGAAGAAAGAATTTGCCGCATTGTCGAAGTGAAGACATTTATTGATTTTGTATTAAAATTGTTTAGCTTAGTTTTTTTTGTTTGATTTGTATTTTGTTTGTGTTCTGTGTATTCTCATTTAACTAGGTGCTGGTTTCATCGATACTAATACCATCAATAGTAATACTGTGACAATCAGAAAATTTGTGTTCATAAACACTACAGACAACAACCAAATTTCAGGACGAAATTTTTTCAATAAGGGGATGATGTGACACCCGACTATTTCAGGTAAATTGCAACACTTACAATTCTTTTTTCATATTTATACTTCTTGCATTTTATTTAATTAGGTTTAATTAAATGTGTCAAACATAACTCATTGCGAAACAATGGTTCGAGGAATTATCGAATCGTATGTTACACATTGGTTTTGGAAATCAAGTGTGGTAACACAATCACAGTTGCAAAACTATAATCTGAAGAATAATTGAATTGTGCAATACACACTGATTAGGATTAATCAAGTATGCAAACATCTCGTAAAGACGAACAGAAACGATCAACGGTAATTCAAGGATTTACCGAAACAGACATGAGTCTAATTACATGAACGTTGGTGAATAAATATTTCCCTTATTCCTCAACACTGACATCCACCCAATGTACTGTAAATGGTATATGTATAGACAAACACAGATGATGATCATGGTACTGGTAACAAAGAAGGCTCAAGTACAATTCAGCAGGTATCTCAGGGGGAGCCCGTTGAACAGAAAACTACACCAGCTGATAAGGGAAAAGGAGAAGTCCAAGAATAAGACTTTGTTGATGATTTGATTGTTGATCAAGATCAAATTCATGATAACTTAATGATAGACGCTCTTGTAGATATTGATGATGATTATCTTGGATATGATGATCAGGATGATGGAGACTATGTCTTGGATGTTGATCCAAGATTAACTGATAAAGGGTATCAAGTGGCACCTACATTTGAAGATATAGATGATATTCCTGAGGAGGATATAGATGAAGGGGAATGGTTTGCGATTAATGAAGTAAGAGACTATGATGAAAGAAATATTGAAGTTGATTGTGTATTACAATCATTTTAAAACTAATTTAAAGAGAAACAAGTTGCAGCAGAGACTATAATCGAAGATGTACATGAATCTCTAACAACTACTAAAGTGACTCAAATGGCAAAAGATTATCTTAAATCTTCTCCTCAAAGCCCAATTCTGAAGAAACAATTAAAAAATAAAGCCGAATGTATTGGAAAAATTATGGCTTTGAAATTGGAGGGTGAAAGCAATTTTTTATAGTAAAAAGACTTGATGGTGTACAGTACTTGAAGAAATCAATAAAGAGTTTTCATCATTTCCCTTTATGTGAACTCAGGGTGTTGGTAGAGATTCGCCTAAAAGATGATGCCAATGATTATATGGTAAGTTTGATTGAGAGAATAATTAGAAAAAAGGTTTGAACAATGATGTTTGAGGTATTAAAATCTCGGAAATTGAAGAAAATCCTTATAATTGGGAATCTGGATTGGATAACGAGAAACTGGAAGGTACGACACGAATTCAAGCCGGTTAAGTATTTAAAGAGAACTCTTCTTTTAAAATTTAGCTTAGGTATTATGAATAACCTGTACTTGTGGTATCTAGACAGTTACAGTTCTGAAGTAATATTTCAAGATATAAAAAAATGGAGTTGTGCAGAGTGTTTGATCCTATCCATCTGATTAATCTTTCACAAGATGACAAGAAGAAGTTACAAATAAAATAGAAACGATTTTATAAGGGTCAGATAGACGAAGCGATGCAGTTCAAGAAAGTGTTAGATGCTTGTATCTAGCACAAGATTTCTGCTGGTAGTCATCTACCTTCTAAGTGGAAAGAATGAAGACCAACACTGACTTGTTGCTAAGGGGGAGTCTGCTAGTATCCTGATAACATCAACCTCAGATGTTGAACTGAAGAAAGAATTTGCCGCATAGTCGAAGTGAAGACATTTGTTGATTTTGTATTAAAATTTTTTAGCATAGTTTTTTTTGTTTGATTTGTATTTTGTTTGTGTTTTGTGTATTCTCATTTAACTAGGTGCTGGTTTCATCGATACTAATACCATCAATAGTAATACTGTGACAATCAGAAAATTGTGTTCATAAACACTACAGACAACAACCAAATTTCAGGACGAAATTTTTTCAATAAGGGGATGATGTGACACCCGACTATTTCAGGTAAATTGCAACACTTACAATTCTTTTTTCATATTTATACTTCTTGCATTTTATTTAATTAGGTTTAATTAAATGTGTCAAACATAACTCATTGCGAAACAATGGTTCGAGGAATTATCGAATCGTATGTTACACATTGGTTTTGGAAATCAAGTGTGGTAACACAATCACAGTTGCAAAACTATAATCTGAAGAATAATTGAATTGTGCAATACACACTGATTAGGATTAATCAAGTATGCAAACATCTCGTAAAGACGAACAGAAACGATCAACGGTAATTCAAGGATTTACCGAAACAGACATGAGTCTAATTACATGAACGTTGGTGAATAAATATTTCCCTTATTCCTCAACACTGACATCCACCCAATGTACTGTAAATGGTATATGTATAGACAAACACAGATGATGATCATGGTACTGGTAACAAAGAAGGCTCAAGTACAATTCAGCAGGTATCTCAGGGGGAGCCCGTTGAACAGAAAACTACACCAGCTGATAAGGGAAAAGGAGAAGTCCAAGAATAAGACTTTGTTGATGATTTGATTGTTGATCAAGATCAAATTCATGATAACTTAATGATAGACGCTCTTGTAGATATTGATGATGATTATCTTGGATATGATGATCAGGATGATGGAGACTATGTCTTGGATGTTGATCCAAGATTAACTGATAAAGGGTATCAAGTGGCACCTACATTTGAAGATATAGATGATATTCCTGAGGAGGATATAGATGAAGGGGAATGGTTTCGATTAATGAAGTAAGAGACTATGATGAAAGAAATATTGAAGTTGATTGTGTATTACAATCATTTTAAAACTAATTTAAAGAGAAACAAGTTGCAGCAGAGACTATAATCGAAGATGTACATGAATCTCTAACAACTACTAAAGTGACTCAAATGGCAAAAGATTATCTTAAATCTTCTCCTCAAAGCCCAATTCTGAAGAAACAATTAAAAAATAAAGCCGAATGTATTGGAAAAATTATGGCTTTGAAATTGGAGGGTGAAAGCAATTTTTTATAGTAAAAAGACTTGATGGTGTACAGTACTTGAAGAAATCAATAAAGAGTTTTCATCATTTCCCTTTATGTGAACTCAGGGTGTTGGTAGAGATTCGCCTAATAGATGATGCCAATGATTATATGGTTAGTTTGATTGAGAGAATAATTAGAAAAAACATCTGAACAATGATGTTTGAGTTTTTAAAATCTCGGAAATTGAAGAAAATCCTTATAATTGGGAATCTGGATTGGATAACGAGAAACTGGAAGGTACGACACGAATTCAAGCCGGTTAAGTATTTAAAGAGAACTCTTCTTTTAAAATTTAGCTTAGGTATTATGAATAACCTGTACTTGTGGTATCTAGACAGTTACAGTTCTGAAGTATTATTTCAAGATATAAAAAAATAGAGTTGTGCAGAGTGTTTGATCCTATCCATCTGATTAATCTTTCACAAGATGACAAGAAGAAGTTACAAATAAAATAGAAACGATTTTATAAGGGTCAGATAGACGAAGCGATGCAGTTCAAGAAAGTGTTAGATGCTTGTATCTAGCACAAGATTTCTGCTGGTAGTCATCTACCTTCTAAGTGGAAAGAATGAAGACCAACACTGACTTGTTGCTAAGGGGGAGTCTGCTAGTATCCTGATAACATCAACCTCAGATGTTGAACTGAAGAAAGAATTTGCCGCATAGTCGAAGTGAAGACATTTATTGATTTTGTATTAAAATTGTTTAGCTTAGTTTTTTTTGTTTGATTTGTTGTTTTTGTGTTTGTGTATTCTCATTTAACTAGGTGCTGGTTTCATCGATACTAATACCATCAATAGTAATACTGTGACAATCAGAAAATTTTTGTTCATAAACACTACAGACAACAACCAAATTTCAGGACGAAATTTTTTCAATAAGGGGATGATGTGACACCCGACTATTTCAGGTAAATTGCAACACTTACAATTCTTTTTTCATATTTATACTTCTTGCATTTTATTTAATTAGGTTTAATTAAATGTGTCAAACATAACTCATTGCGAAACAATGGTTCGAGGAATTATCGAATCGTATGTTACACATTGGTTTTGGAAATCAAGTGTGGTAACACAATCACAGTTGCAAAACTATAATCTGAAGAATAATTGAATTGTGCAATACACACTGATTAGGATTAATCAAGTATGCAAACATCTCGTAAAGACGAACAGAAACGATCAACGGTAATTCAAGGATTTACCGAAACAGACATGAGTCTAATTACATGAACGTTGGTGAATAAATATTTCCCTTATTCCTCAACACTGACATCCACCCAATGTACTGTAAATGGTATATGTATAGACAAACACAGATGATGATCATGGTACTGGTAACAAAGAAGGCTCAAGTACAATTCAGCAGGTATCTCAGGGGGAGCCCGTTGAACAGAAAACTACACCAGCTGATAAAGGAAAAGGAGAAGTCCAAGAATAAGACTTTGTTGATGATTTGATTGTTGATCAAGATCAAAGTCATGATAACTTAATGATAGACGCTCTTGTAGATATTGATGATGAGTATCTTGGATATGATGATCAGGATGATGGAGACTATGTCTTGGATGTTGATCCAAGATTAACTGATAAAGGGTATCAAGTGGCACCTACATTTGAAGATATAGATGATATTCCTGAGGAGGATATAGATGAAGGGGAATGGTTGCGATTAATGAAGTAAGAGACTATGATGAAAGAAATATTGAAGTTGATTGTGTATTACAATCATTTTAAAACTAATTTAAAGAGAAACAAGTTGCAGCAGAGACTATAATCGAAGATGTACATGAATCTCTAACAACTACTAAAGTGACTCAAATGGCAAAAGATTATCTTAAATCTTCTCCTCAAAGCCCAATTTTGAAGAAACAATTAAAAAATAAAGCCGAATGTATTGGAAAAATTATGGCTTTGAAATTGGAGGATGAAAGCAATTTTTTATAGTAAAAAGACTTGATGGTGTACAGTACTTGAAGAAATCAATAAAGAGTTTTCATCATTTCCCTTTATGTGAACTCAGGGTGTTGGTAGAGATTCGCCTAAAAGATGATGCCAATGATTATATGGTAAGTTTGATTGAGAGAATAATTAGAAAAAAGGTTTGAACAATGATGTTTGAGTTATTAAAATCTCGAAAATTGAAGAAAATCCTTATATTTGGGAATCTGGATTGGATAACCAGAAGCAGGATGGTACGACACGAATTCAAGTCGGTTAAGTATTTAAAGAGAACTCTTCTTTTAAAATTTAGCTTAGGTATTATGAATAACCTCTACTTGTGGTATCTAGACAGTTACAGTTCTGAAGTAATATTTCAAGATATAAAAAAATGGAGTTGTGCAGAGTGTTTGATCCTATCCATCTGATTAATCTTTCACAAGATGACAAGAAGAAGTTACAAATAAAATAGAAACGATTTTATAAGGGTCAGATAGACGAAGCGATGCAGTTCAAGAAAGTGTTAGATGCTTGTATCTAGCACAAGATTTCTGCTGGTAGTCATCTACCTTCTAAGTGGAAAGAATGAAGACCAACACTGACTTGTTGCTAAGGGGGAGTCTGCTAGTATCCTGATAACATCAACCTCAGATGTTGAACTGAAGAAAGAATTTGCCGCATAGTCGAAGTGAAGACATTTGTTGATTTTGTATTAAAATTTTTTAGCATAGTTTTTTTTGTTTGATTTGTATTTTGTTTGTGTTTTGTGTATTCTCATTTAACAAGGTGCTGGTTTCATCGATACTAATACCATCAATAGTAATACTGTGACAATCAGAAAATTTTTGTTCATAAACACTACAGACAACAACCAAATTTCAGGACGAAATTTTTTCAATAAGGGGATGATGTGACACCCGACTATTTCAGGTAAATTGCAACACTTACAATTCTTTTTTCATATTTATACTTCTTGCATTTTATTTAATTAGGTTTAATTAAATGTGTCAAACATAACTCATTGCGAAACAATGGTTCGAGGAATTATCGAATCGTATGTTACACATTGGTTTTGGAAATCAAGTGTGGTAACACAATCACAGTTGCAAAACTATAATCTGAAGAATAATTGAATTGTGCAATACACACTGATTAGGATTAATCAAGTATGCAAACATCTCGTAAAGACGAACAGAAACGATCAACGGTAATTCAAGGATTTACCGAAACAGACATGAGTCTAATTACATGAACGTTGGTGAATAAATATTTCCCTTATTCCTCAACACTGACATCCACCCAATGTACTGTAAATGGTATATGTATAGACAAACACAGATGATGATCATGGTACTGGTAACAAAGAAGGCTCAAGTACAATTCAGCAGGTATCTCAGGGGGAGCCCGTTGAACAGAAAACTACACCAGCTGATAAGGGAAAAGGAGAAGTCCAAGAATAAGACTTTGTTGATGATTTGATTGTTGATCAAGATCAAAGTCATGATAACTTAATGATAGACGCTCTTGTAGATATTGATGATGATTATCTTGGATATGATGATCAGGATGATGGAGACTATGTCTTGGATGTTGATCCAAGATTAACTGATAAAGGGTATCAAGTGGCACCTACATTTGAAGATATAGATGATATTCCTGAGGAGGATATAGATGAAGGGGAATGGTTTCGATTAATGAAGTAAGAGACTATGATGAAAGAAATATTGAAGTTGATTGTGTATTACAATCATTTTAAAACTAATTTAAAGAGAAACAAGTTGCAGCAGAGACTATAATCGAAGATGTACATGAATCTCTAACAACTACTAAAGTGACTCAAATGGCAAAAGATTATCTTAAATCTTCTCCTCAAAGCCCAATTTTGAAGAAACAATTAAAAAATAAAGCCGAATGTATTGGAAAAATTATGGCTTTGAAATTGGAGGGTGAAAGCAATTTTTTATAGTAAAAAGACTTGATGGTGTACAGTACTTGAAGAAATCAATAAAGAGTTTTCATCATTTCCCTTTATGTGAACTCAGGGTGTTGGTAGAGATTCGCCTAAAAGATGATGCCAATGATTATATGGTAAGTTTGATTGAGAGAATAATTAGAAAAAAGGTTTGAACAATGATGTTTGAGTTATTAAAATCTCGGAAATTGAAGAAAATCCTTATAATTGGGAATCTGGATTGGATAACCAGAAACAGGAAGGTACGACACGAATTCAAGCCGGTTAAGTATTTAAAGAGAACTCTTCTTTTAAAATTTAGCTTAGGTATTATGAATAACCTCTACTTGTGGTATCTAGACAGTTACAGTTCTGAAGTAATATTTCAAGATATAAAAAAATGGAGTTGTGCAGAGTGTTTGATCCTATCCATCTGATTAATCTTTCACAAGATGACAAGAAGAAGTTACAAATAAAATAGAAACGATTTTATAAGGGTCAGATAGACGAAGCGATGCAGTTCAAGAAAGTGTTAGATGCTTGTATCTAGCACAAGATATCTGCTGGTAGTCATCTACCTTCTAAGTGGAAAGAATGAAGACCAACACTGACTTGTTGCTAAGGGGGAGTCTGCTAGTATCCTGATAACATCAACCTCAGATGTTGAACTGAAGAAAGAATTTGCCGCATAGTCGAAGTGAAGACATTTGTTGATTTTGTATTAAAATTTTTTAGCATAGTTTTTTTTGTTTGATTTGTATTTTGTTTGTGTTTTGTGTATTCTCATTTAACAAGGTGCTGGTTTCATCGATACTAATACCATCAATAGTAATACTGTGACAATCAGAAAATTTTTGTTCATAAACACTACAGACAACAACCAAATTTCAGGACGAAATTTATTTCAATAAGGCGATGATGTGACACCCGACTATTTCAGGTAAATTGCAACACTTACAATTCTTTTTTCATATTTATACTTCTTGCATTTTATTTAATTAGGTTTAATTAAATGTGTCAAACATAACTCATTGCGAAACAATGGTTCGAGGAATTATCGAATCGTATGTTACACATTGGTTTTGGAAATCAAGTGTGGTAACACAATCACAGTTGCAAAACTATAATCCGAAGAATAATTGAATTGTGCAATACACACTGATTAGGATTAATCAAGTATGCAAACATCTCGTAAAGACGAATAGAAACGATCAACGGTAATTCAAGGATTTACCGAAACAGACATGAGTCTAATTACATGAACGTTGGTGAATAAATATTTCCCTTATTCCTCAACACTGACATCCACCCAATGTACTGTAAATGGTATATGTATAGACAAACACAGATGATGATCATGGTACTGGTAACAAAGAAGGCTCAAGTACAATTCAGCAGGTATCTCAGGGGGAGCCCGTTGAACAGAAAACTACACCAGCTGATAAGGGAAAAGGAGAAGTCCAAGAATAAGACTTTGTTGATGATTTGATTGTTGATCAAGATCAAAGTCATGATAACTTAATGATAGACGCTCTTGTAGATATTGATGATGATTATCTTGGATATGATGATCAGGATGATGGAGACTATGTCTTGGATGTTGATCCAAGATTAACTGATAAAGGGTATCAAGTGGCACCTACATTTGAAGATATAGATGATATTCCTGAGGAGGATATAGATGAAGGGGAATGGTTTCGATTAATGAAGTAAGAGACTATGATGAAAGAAATATTGAAGTTGATTGTGTATTACAATCATTTTAAAACTAATTTAAAGAGAAACAAGTTGCAGCAGAGACTATAATCGAAGATGTACATGAATCTCTAACAACTACTAAAGTGACTCAAATGGCAAAAGATTATCTTAAATCTTCTCCTCAAAGCCCAATTTTGAAGAAACAATTAAAAAATAAAGCCGAATGTATTGGAAAAAGTATGGCTTTGAAATTGGAGGATGAAAGCAATTTTTTATAGTAAAAAGACTTGATGGTGTACAGTACTTGAAGAAATCAATAAAGAGTTTTCATCATTTCCCTTTATGTGAACTCAGGGTGTTGGTAGAGATTCGCCTAAAAGATGATGCCAATGATTATATGGTAAGTTTGATTGAGAGAATAATTAGAAAAAAGGTTTGAACAATGATGTTTGAGTTATTAAAATCTCGGAAATTGAAGAAAATCCTTATAATTGGGAATCTGGATTGGATAACCAGAAGCAGGATGGTACGACACGAATTCAAGTCGGTTAAGTATTTAAAGAGAACTCTTCTTTTAAAATTTAGCTTAGGTATTATGAATAACCTCTACTTGTGGTATCTAGACAGTTACAGTTCTGAAGTAATATTTCAAGATATAAAAAAATGGAGTTGTGCAGAGTGTTTGATCCTATCCATCTGATTAATCTTTCACAAGATGACAAGAAGAAGTTACAAATAAAATAGAAACGATTTTATAAGGGTCAGATAGACGAAGCGATGCAGTTCAAGAAAGTGTTAGATGCTTGTATCTAGCACAAGATTTCTGCTGGTAGTCATCTACCTTCTAAGTGGAAAGAATGAAGACCAACACTGACTTGTTGCTAAGGGGGAGTCTGCTAGTATCCTGATAACATCAACCTCAGATGTTGAACTGAAGAAAGAATTTGCCGCATAGTCGAAGTGAAGACATTTGTTGATTTTGTATTAAAATTTTTTAGCATAGTTTTTTTTGTTTGATTTGTATTTTGTTTGTGTTTTGTGTATTCTCATTTAACAAGGTGCTGGTTTCATCGATACTAATACCATCAATAGTAATACTGTGACAATCAGAAAATTTTTGTTCATAAACACTACAGACAACAACCAAATTTCAGGACGAAATTTTTTCAATAAGGGGATGATGTGACACCCGACTATTTCAGGTAAATTGCAACACTTACAATTCTTTTTTCATATTTATACTTCTTGCATTTTATTTAATTAGGTTTAATTAAATGTGTCAAACATAACTCATTGCGAAACAATGGTTCGAGGAATTATCGAATCGTATGTTACACATTGGTTTTGGAAATCAAGTGTGGTAACACAATCACAGTTGCAAAACTATAATCCGAAGAATAATTGAATTGTGCAATACACACTGATTAGGATTAATCAAGTATGCAAACATCTCGTAAAGACGAACAGAAACGATCAACGGTAATTCAAGGATTTACCGAAACAGACATGAGTCTAATTACATGAACGTTGGTGAATAAATATTTCCCTTATTCCTCAACACTGACATCCACCCAATGTACTGTAAATGGTATATGTATAGACAAACACAGATGATGATCATGGTACTGGTAACAAAGAAGGCTCAAGTACAATTCAGCAGGTATCTCAGGGGGAGCCCGTTGAACAGAAAACTACACCAGCTGATAAGGGAAAAGGAGAAGTCCAAGAATAAGACTTTGTTGATGATTTGATTGTTGATCAAGATCAAAGTCATGATAACTTAATGATAGACGCTCTTGTAGATATTGATGATGATTATCTTGGATATGATGATCAGGATGATGGAGACTATGTCTTGGATGTTGATCCAAGATTAACTGATAAAGGGTATCAAGTGGCACCTACATTTGAAGATATAGATGATATTCCTGAGGAGGATATAGATGAAGGGGAATGGTTTCGATTAATGAAGTAAGAGACTATGATGAAAGAAATATTGAAGTTGATTGTGTATTACAATCATTTTAAAACTAATTTAAAGAGAAACAAGTTGCAGCAGAGACTATAATCGAAGATGTACATGAATCTCTAACAACTACTAAAGTGACTCAAATGGCAAAAGATTATCTTAAATCTTCTCCTCAAAGCCCAATTTTGAAGAAACAATTAAAAAATAAAGCCGAATGTATTGGAAAAATTATGGCTTTGAAATTGGAGGGTGAAAGCAATTTTTTATAGTAAAAAGACTTGATGGTGTACAGTACTTGAAGAAATCAATAAAGAGTTTTCATCATTTCCCTTTATGTGAACTCAGGGTGTTGGTAGAGATTCGCCTAAAAGATGATGCCAATGATTATATGGTAAGTTTGATTGAGAGAATAATTAGAAAAAAGGTTTGAACAATGATGTTTGAGGTATTAAAATCTCGGAAATTGAAGAAAATCCTTATAATTGGGAATCTGGATTGGATAACCAGAAACAGGAAGGTACGACACGAATTCAAGCCGGTTAAGTATTTAAAGAGAACTCTTCTTTTAAAATTTAGCTTAGGTATTATGAATAACCTCTACTTGTGGTATCTAGACAGTTACAGTTCTGAAGTAATATTTCAAGATATAAAAAAATGGAGTTGTGCAGAGTGTTTGATCCTATCCATCTGATTAATCTTTCACAAGATGACAAGAAGAAGTTACAAATAAAATAGAAACGATTTTATAAGGGTCACATAGACGAAGCGATGCAGTTCAAGAAAGTGTTAGATGCTTGTATCTAGTACAAGATCTCTGCTGGTAGTCATTTACCTTCTAAGCGGAAAGAATGAAGACCAACACTAACTTGTTGCTAAGGGGGAGTCTGCTAGTATCCTGATAACATCGACCTCAGATGTTGAACTGAAGAAAGAATTTGCCGCATAGTCGAAGTGAATACTTTTATTGATTTTGTATTAAAATTGTTTAGCTTAGTTTTTTTGTTTGATTTGTATTTTGTTTGTGTTTTGTATATTCTCATTTAACAAGGTGCTGGTTTCATCGATACTAATACCATCAATAGTAATATTGTGACAATCATAAATTTTTTGTTCATAAACACTACAGACAACAACCAAATTTCAGGACGAAATTTCTTTCAATAAGGGGATGATGTGACACCCGACTATTTCAGGTAAATTTCAACACTTACAATTCTTTTTTAATATTTATACTTCATGCATTTTATTTAATTAGGTTTAATTAAATGTGTGAAACATAACTCATTGCGAAACAATGGTTCGAGGAATTATCGAATCGTATGTTACACATTGGTTTTGGAAATCAAGTGTGGTAACACAATCACAGTTGCAAAACTATAATCCGAAGAATAATTGAATTGTGCAATACACACTGATTAGGATTAATCAAGTATGCAAACATCTCGTAAAGACGAACAGAAACGATCAACGGTAATTCAAGGATTTACCGAAACAGACATGAGTCTAATTACATGAACGTTGGTGAATAAATATTTCCCTTATTCCTCAACACTGACATCCACCCAATGTACTGTAAATGGTATATGTATAGACAAACACAGATGATGATCATGGTACTGGTAACAAAGAAGGCTCAAGTACAATTCAGCAGGTATCTCAGGGGGAGCCCGTTGAACAGAAAACTACACCAGCTGATAAGGGAAAAGGAGAAGTCCAAGAATAAGACTTTGTTGATGATTTGATTGTTGATCAAGATCAAAGTCATGATAACTTAATGATAGACGCTCTTGTAGATATTGATGATGAGTATCTTGGATATGATGATCAGGATGATGGAGACTATGTCTTGGATGTTGATCCAAGATTAACTGATAAAGGGTATCAAGTGGCACCTACATTTGAAGATATAGATGATATTCCTGAGGAGGATATAGATGAAGGGGAATGGTTTCGATTAATGAAGTAAGAGACTATGATGAAAGAAATATTGAAGTTGATTGTGTATTACAATCATTTTAAAACTAATTTAAAGAGAAACAAGTTGCAGCAGAGACTATAATCGAAGATGTACATGAATCTCTAACAACTACTAAAGTGACTCAAATGGCAAAAGATTATCTTAAATCTTCTCCTCAAAGCCCAATTCTGAAGAAACAATTAAAAAATAAAGCCGAATGTATTGGAAAAATTATGGCTTTGAAATTGGAGGTGAAAGCAATTTTTTATAGTAAAAAGACTTGATGGTGTACAGTACTTGAAGAAATCAATAAAGAGTTTTCATCATTTCCCTTTATGTGAACTCAGGGTGTTGGTAGAGATTCGCCTAAAAGATGATGCCAATGATTATATGGTAAGTTTGATTGAGAGAATAATTAGAAAAAAGGTTTGAACAATGATGTTTGAGTTATTAAAATCTCGGAAATTGAAGAAAATCCTTATAATTGGGAATCTGGATTGGATAACCAGTAACAGGAAGGTACGACACGAATTCAAGCCGGTTAAGTATTTAAAGAGAACTCTTCTTTTAAAATTTAGCTTAGGTATTATGAATAACCTGTACTTGTGGTATCTAGACAGTTACAGTTCTGAAGTAATATTTCAAGATATAAAAAAATGGAGTTGTGCAGAGTGTTTGATCCTATCCATCTGATTAATCTTTCACAAGATGACAAGAAGAAGTTACAAATAAAATAGAAACGATTTTATAAGGGTCAGATAGACGAAGCGATGCAGTTCAAGAAAGTGTTAGATGCTTGTATCTAGCACAAGATTTCTGCTGGTAGTCATCTACCTTCTAAGTGGAAAGAATGAAGACCAACACTGACTTGTTGCTAAGGGGGAGTCTGCTAGTATCCTGATAACATCAACCTCAGATGTTGAACTGAAGAAAGAATTTGCCGCATAGTCGAAGTGAAGACATTTGTTGATTTTGTATTAAAATTTTTTAGCATAGTTTTTTTTGTTTGATTTGTATTTTGTTTGTGTTTTGTGTATTCTCATTTAACAAGGTGCTGGTTTCATCGATACTAATACCATCAATAGTAATACTGTGACAATCAGAAAATTTTTGTTCATAAACACTACAGACAACAACCAAATTTCAGGACGAAATTTTTTCAATAAGGGGATGATGTGACACCCGACTATTTCAGGTAAATTGCAACACTTACAATTCTTTTTTCATATTTATACTTCTTGCATTTTATTTAATTAGGTTTAATTAAATGTGTCAAACATAACTCATTGCGAAACAATGGTTCGAGGAATTATCGAATCGTATGTTACACATTGGTTTTGGAAATCAAGTGTGGTAACACAATCACAGTTGCAAAACTATAATCCGAAGAATAATTGAATTGTGCAATACACACTGATTAGGATTAATCAAGTATGCAAACATCTCGTAAAGACGAACAGAAACGATCAACGGTAATTCAAGGATTTACCGAAACAGACATGAGTCTAATTACATGAACGTTGGTGAATAAATATTTCCCTTATTCCTCAACACTGACATCCACCCAATGTACTGTAAATGGTATATGTATAGACAAACACAGATGATGATCATGGTACTGGTAACAAAGAAGGCTCAAGTACAATTCAGCAGGTATCTCAGGGGGAGCCCGTTGAACAGAAAACTACACCAGCTGATAAGGAAAAGGAGAAGTCCAAGAATAAGACTTTGTTGATGATTTGATTGTTGATCAAGATCAAAGTCATGATAACTTAATGATAGACGCTCTTGTAGATATTGATGATGAGTATCTTGGATATGATGATCAGGATGACGGAGACTATGTCTTGGATGTTGATCCAAGATTAACTGATAAAGGGTATCAAGTGGCACCTACATTTGAAGATATAGATGATATTCCTGAGGAGGATATAGATGAAGGGGAATGGTTGCGATTAATGAAGTAAGAGACTATGATGAAAGAAATATTGAAGTTGATTGTGTATTACAATCATTTTAAAACTAATTTAAAGAGAAACAAGTTGCAGCAGAGACTATAATCGAAGATGTACATGAATATCTAAGAACTGCAAAAGTGACTCAAATGGAAAAAGATTATCTTAAATCTTTTCCTCAAAGCCCAATTTTGATGAAACAATTGAAAAATAAAGCCGAATGTATTGGAAAAATTATGGCTTTGAAATTGGAGGATGAAAGCAATTTTTTATAGTAAAAAGACTTGATGGTGTACAGTACTTGTAGAAATCAATAAAGAGTTTTCATCATTTCCTTTTATGTGAACTCAGGGTGTTGGTATAAATTCGCCTAATAGATGATGCCAATGATTATATGGTAAGTTTGATTGAGAGAATAACTAGAAAAAAGGTTTGAACAATGATGTTTGAGTTATTAAAATCTCGAAAATTGAAGAAAATCCTTATAATTGGGAATCTGGATTGGATAACCAGAAACTGGAAGGTACGATACGAATTCAAGCCGGTTAAGTATTTAAAGAGAACTCTTGTTTTAAAATTTAGGTTAGGTATTATGAATAACCTCTACTTGTGGTATCTAGACAGTTACAGTTCTGAAGTAATATTTCAAGATATAAAAAAATGGAGTTGTGCAGTGTGTTTGATCCTATCCATCTGATTAATCTTTCACAAGATGATAAGAAGAAGTTACAAATAAAATAGAAACGATTTTATAAGGGTCAGACAGACGAAGCGATGCAGTTCAAGAAAGTGTTAGATGCTGGTATCTAGCACAAGATTTCTGTTGGTAGTCATCTACCTTCTAAGTGGAAAGAATGAAGACCAACACTGACTTGTTGCTAAGGGGGAGTCTGCTAGTATCCTGATAACATCAACCTCAGATGTTGAACTGAAGAAAGAATTTGCCGCATAGTCGAAGTGAACACATTTTTTGTTTGATTTGTATTTTGTTTGTGTTTTGCGTTTTCTCATTTAACAAGGTGCTGGTTTCATCGATACTAATACCATCAATAGTAATACTGTGACAATCAGAAAATTTTTGTTCATAAACACTACAGACAACAACCAAATTTCAGGACGAAATTTCTTTCAATAAGGCGATGATGTGACACCCGACTATTTCAGGTAAATTGCAACACTTACAATTCTTTTTTCATATTTATACTTCTTGCATTTTATTTAATTAGGTTTAATTAAATGTGTCAAACATAACTCATTGCGAAACAATGGTTCGAGGAATTATCGAATCGTATGTTACACATTGGTTTTGGAAATCAAGTGTGGTAACACAATCACAGTTGCAAAACTATAATCCGAAGAATAATTGAATTGTGCAATACACACTGATTAGGATTAATCAAGTATGCAAACATCTCGTAAAGACGAACATAAACGATCAATGGCAATTAAAGGATTTACCGAAACAGAAATGAGTCTAATTACATGAACGTTGGAGAATAAATATTTCCTTTATTCCTCAACACTGACATCCACCCAATGTACTGTAAATGGTATATGTATAGACAAACACAGATGATGATCATGGTACTGGTAACAAAGAAGGCTCAAGTAGAATTCAGCAGGTATCTTAAGGGGAGCCCGTTGAACGGAAAACTACACCAGCTGATAATGGAAAAGGAGAAGTCCAAGAATAAGACTTTGTTGATAATTTGATTGTTGATCAAGATCAAAGTCATGATAACTTAATGATAGACGCTCTTGTAGATATTGATGATGATTATCTTGGATATGATGATCAGGATGATGGAGACTATGTCTTGGATGTTGATCCAAGATAAACTGATAAAGGGTATCAAGTGGCACCTACATTTGAAGATATAGATGATATTCCTGAGGAGGATATAGATAAAGGGGAATGGTTTCGATTAATGAAGTAAGAGACCTGTTTACGGACCTTGACTGGGAGGAGATGACGATGAAAGAAAAAGTTGAAAATATTGAAGTTGATTGTGTATTACAATCATTTTAAAACTAATTTAAAGAGAAACAAGTTGCAGCAGAGACTATAATCGAAGGTGTAGATGAATCTCTAACAACTGGAGAGGTGGCTCAAATGGCAAAAGATTATCTTAAATCTTCTCCTCAAAGCCCAATTTTGAAGAAACAATTGAAAAATAAAGCCGAATGTATTGGAAAAAGTATGGCTTTGAAATTGGAGGATGAAAGCAATTTTTTATAGTAAAAAGACTTGATGGTGTACAGTACTTGAAGAAATCAATAAAGAGTTTTCATCATTTCCCTTTATGTGAACTCAGGGTGTTGGTAGAGATTCACCTAAAAGATGATGCCAATGATTATATGGTAAGTTTGATTGAGAGAATAATTAGAGAAAAGGTTTGAACAATGATGTTTGAGTTATTAAAATCTCGAAAATTGAAGAAAATCCTTATAATTGGGAATCTGGATTGGATAACCAGAAACAGGAAGGTACGATACGAATTCAAGCCGGTTAAGTATTTCAAGAGAACTCTTCTTTTAAAATTTAGCTTAGGTATTATGAATAACCTCTACTTGTGGTATCTAGAGAGTTACAGTTCTGAACTTATATTTCAAGATATAAAAAAATGGAGTTATGCAGAGTGTTTGATCCTATCCATCTGATTAATTTTTCACAAGATGACAAGAAGAAGTTATAAATAAAATAGAAACGATTTTATAAGGGTCACATAGACGAAGCGATGCAGTTCAAGAAAGTGTTAGATGCTTGTATCTAGCACAAGATTTCTGCTGGTAGTCATCTACCTTCTAAGTGGAAAGAATGAAGACCAACACTGACTTGTTGCTAAGGGGGAGTCTGCTAGTATCCTGATAACATCAACCTCAGATGTTGAACTGAAGAAAGAATTTGCCGCATAGTCGAAGTGAACACATTTTTTGTTTGATTTGTATTTTGTTTGTGTTTTGTATATTCTCATTTAACAAGGTGCTGGTTTCATCGATACTAATACCATCAATAGTAATACTGTGACAATCAGAAAATTTTTGTTCATAAACACTACAGACAACAACCAAATTTCAGGACGAAATTTCTTTCAATAAGGGGATGATGTGACACCCGACTATTTCAGGTAAATTTCAACACTTACAATTCTTTTTTAATATTTATACTTCATGCATTTTATTTAATTAGGTTTAATTAAATGTGTGAAACATAACTCATTGCGAAACAATGGTTCGAGGAATTATCGAATCGTATGTTACACATTGGTTTTGGAAATCAAGTGTGGTAACACAATCACAGTTGCAAAACTATAATCCGAAGAATAATTGAATTGTGCACTACACACTGGTTAGGATTAATCAAGTATGCAAACATCTCGTAGGGACGAACATAAACGATCAAAGGTAATTCAAGGATTTACCGAAACAAACATGAGTCTAATTACATGAACGTTGGTGAGTAAATATTTCCTTTATTCCTCAACACTGACATCCACCCAATGTACTATGATGGTAAATGTATAGACAAACACAGATGATGATCATGGTACTGGTAACAAAGAAGGCTCAAGTACAATTTAGCAGGTATCTTAAGGGGAGCCCGTTGAACAGAAAACTACACCAGCTGATAATGGAAAAGAAGAAGTCCAAGAATAAGACTTTGTTGATGATTTGATGGTTGATAAAGATCAAAGTCATGATAACTTAATGATAGACGCTCTTGTAGATATTGATGATGATTATCTTGGATATGATGATCAGGATGATGGAGACTATGTCTTGGATGTTGATCCAAGATAAACTGATAAAGGGTATCAAGTGGCACCTACATTTGAATATATAGATGATATTCCTGAGGAGGATATAGATAAAGGGGAATGGTTTCGAATAATGAAGTAAGAGACTTGTTTACGGACCTTGACTGGGAGGAGATGACGATGAAAGAAAAAGTTGAAAATATTGAAGTTGATTGTGTATTACAATCATTTTAAAACTAATTTAAAGAGAAACAAGTTGCAGTAGAGACTATAATCTAAGATGTACATGAATCTCTAACAACTGCAAAAGTGGCTCAAATGGCAAAAGATTATCTTAAATCTTCTCCTCAAAGCCCAATTTTGAAGAAACAATTGAAAAATAAAGCCAAATGTGTTGGAAAAAGTATGGCTTTGAAATTGGAGGATGAAAGCAATTTTTTATAGTAAAAAGACTTGATGGTGTACAGTACTTGAAGAAATCAATAAAGAGTTTTCATCATTTCCCTTTATGTGAACTCAGGGTGTTGGTAGAGATTCACCTAAAAGATGATGCCAATGATTATATGGTAAATTTTATTGAGAGAATAATTAGAAAAAAGGTTTGAACAACGATGTTTGAGTTATTAAAATCTCGGAAATTGAAGAAAATCCTTGTAATTGGGAATCTGGATTGGATAACCAGAAACAGGAAGGTACGATACGAATTCAAGCCGGTTAAGTATTTAAAGAGAACTCTTCTTTTAAAATTTAGCTTAGGTATTATGAATAAACTCTACTTGTGGTATCTAGACAGTTACAGTTCTTAACTTATATTTCAAGATATAAAAAAATGGAGTGGTGCAGAGTGTTTGATCCTATCCATCTGATTAATCTTTCACAAGATGACAAGAAGAAGTTACAAATAAAATAGAAACGATTTTATAAGGGTCACATAGACGAAGCGATGCAGTTCAAGAAAGTGTTAGATGCTTGTATCTCGCACAAGAATTCTGCTGGTAGTCATCTACCTTCTAAGTGGAAAGAATGAAGACCAACACTGACTTGTTGCTAAGGGGGAGTCTGCTAGTATCCTGATAACATCAACCTCAGATGTTGAACTGAAGAAAGAATTTGCCGCATAGTCGAAGTGAAGACATTTATTGATTTTGTATTAAAGTTGTTTAGCTTAGTTTTTTTTGTTTGATTTGTATTTTGTTTGTGTTTTGTATATTCTCATTTAACTAGGTGCTCGTTTCATCGATACTAATACCATCAATAGTAATACTGTGACAATCAGAAAATTTTTGTTCATAAACACTACAGACAACAACAAAATTTCAGGACGAAATTTCTTTCAATAAGGGGATGATGTGACACCCGACTATTTCAGGTAAATTGAAACACTTACAATTCTTTTTTCATATTAATACTTCTTGCAATTTATTTAATTAGGTTTAATTAAATGTGTCAAACATAACTCATTGCGAAACAATGGTTCGAGGAATTATCGAATCGTGTGTTACACATTGGTTTTGGAAATCAAGTGTGGTAACACAATCACAGTTGCAAAACTATAATCCGAAGAATAATTGAATTTTGCAATACACACTGATTAGGATTAATCAAGTATGCAAACATCTCGTAAAGATGAAGAGAAACGATCAACGGTAATTCAAGGATTTACCGAAACAGACATGAGTCTAATTACATGAACGTTGGTGAATAAATATTTCCTTTATTCCTCAACACTAACATCCACCCAATGTACTGTAAATGGTATATGTATAGACAAACACAGATGATGATCATGGTACTGGTAACAAAGAAGGCTCAAGTACAATTCAGCAGGTATCTTAGGGGGAGCCCGTTGAACAGAAAAATACACCAGCTGATAAGGGAAAAGGAGAAGTCCAAGAATAAGACATTGTTGATGATTTGATTGTTGATCAAGATCAAAGTCATGATAACATAATGATAGACGCTCTTGTAGATATTGATGATGATTATCTTGGGTATGATGATCAGGATGATGGAGACTATGTCTTGGATGTTGATCCAAGATAAACTGATAAAGGGTATCAAGTGGCACCTACATTTGAAGATATAGATGATATTCCTGAGGAGGAAATAGATAAAGGGGAATGGTTTCGAATAATGAAGTAAGAGACTTGTTTACGGACCTTGACTGGGAGGAGATGACGATGAAAGAAAAAGTTGAAAATATTGAAGTTGATTGTGTATTACAATCATTTTAAAACTAATTTAAAGAGAAACAAGTTGTAGCAGAGACTATAGTCGAAGATGTACATGAATCTCTAACAACTGCAAAAGTGGCTCAAATGGCAAAAGATTATCTTAAATCTTCTCCTCAAAGCCCAATTTTGAAGAAACAATTGAAAAATAAAGCCGAATGTATTGGAAAAATTATGGCTTTGAAATTGGAGGATGAAAGCAATTTTTTATAGTAAAAAGACTTGATGGTGTACAGTACTTGAAGAAATCAATAAAGAGTTTTCATCATTTCCCTTTATGTGAAGTCAGGGTGTTGGTAGAGATTCGCATAAAAGATGAGGCCAATGATTATATGGTAAGTTTGATTGAGAGAATGATTAGAAAAAAAGGTCTGAACAATGATGTTTGAGTTATTAAAATCTCGGAAATTGAATAAAATCCTTATATTTGGGAATCTGGATTGGATAACCAGAAACAGGAAGGTACGATACGAATTCAAGCCGTTTAAGTATTTAAAGAGAACTCTTCTTTTAAAATTTAGCTTAGGTATTATGAACAACCTCTACTTGTGGTATCTAGATAGTTACAGTTCTTAACTTATTTTTCAAGAAATAAAAAAATGGAGTTCTGCTGAGTGTTTGATCCTATCCATCTTATTAACCTTTCACAAGATGACAAGAAGAAGTTACAAATGAAATAGAAACGATTTCATAATGGTCACATATACGAAGCGATGCAGTTCAAGAAAGTGTTAGATGCTTGTATCTAGCACAAGATTTGTGCTGCTAGTCATCTACCTTCTAAGTGGAAAGAATGAAGACCAACACTGACTTGTTGCTAAGGGGGAGTCTGCTAGTATCTTGATAACATCAGCCTTAGATGTTGAACTGAAGAAAGAATTTGCCGCATAGTCGAAGTGAAGACATTTATTGATTTTGTATTAAAATTGTTTACCTTAGTTTTTTTTGTTTGATTTGTATTCTGTTTGTGTTTTGTATATTCTCATTTAACTAGGTGCTGGTTTCATCGATACTAATACCATCAATAGTAATACTATGACAATCATAAAATTTTTGTTCAAAAACACTACAGACAACAACCAAATTTCAGGGCAAAATTTCTTTCAATAAGGGGATGATGTGACACCCGACTATTTCAGGTAAATTGCAACGCTTACAATTCTTTTTTCATATTTATACATCATGCATTTTATTTAATTAGGTTTAATTAAATGTGTCAAACATAACTCATTGCGAAACAATGGTTTGAGGAATTATCGAATCGTATGTCACACATTGGTTTTGGAAATCAAGTGTGGTAACACAATCACAGTTGCAAAACTGCAATCCGAAGAATAATTGAATTGTGCAATACACACTGATTAGGATTAATCAAGTATGCAAACATCTCGTAAAGACGAACATAAACGATCAACGGTAATTCAAGGATTTACCGAAACAGAAATGAGTCTGATTACATGAACGTTGGTGAATAAATATTTCCTTTATTCCTCAACACTAACATCCACCCAATGTACTGTAAATGGTATATGTATAGACAAACACAGATGATGATCATGGTACTGGTAACAAAGAAGGCTCAAGTACAATTCAGCAGGTATCTTAGGGGGAGCCCGTTGATCAGAAAACTACACCAGCTGATAAGGGAAAAGGAGAAGTCCAAGAATAAGACATTGTTGATGATTTGATTGTTGATCAAGATCAAAGTCATGATAACATAATGATAGAAGCTCTTGTAGATATTGATGATGATTATCTTGGATATGATGATCAGGATGATGAAGACTATGTCTTGGATGTTGATCCAAGATAAACTGATAAAGGGTATCAAGTGGCACCTACATTTGAAGATATAGCTGATATTCCTGAGGAGGATATAGATAAAGGGGAATCGTTTCGATTAATGAAGTAAGAGACTTGTTTACGGACCTTGACTGGGAGGAGATGACGATGAAAGAAAAAGTTGAAAATATTGAAGTTGATTGTGTATTACAATAATTTTAAAACTAATTTAAAGTGAAACAAGTTGTAGCAGAGACTATAATCGAAGATGTACATGAATCTCTAACAACTGCAAAAGTGGCTCAAATGGCAAAAGATTATCTTAAATCTTCTCCTCAAAGCCCAATTTTGAAGAAACAATTGAAAAATAAAGCCGAATGTATTGGAAAAATTATGGCTTTGAAATTGGAGGATGTAAGCAATTTTTTATAGTAAAAAGACTTGATGGTGTACAGTACTTGAAGAAATCAATAAAGAGTTTTCATCATTTCCCTTTATGTGAAATCAGGGTGTTGGTAGAGATTCGCATAAAAGATGATGCCAATGATTATATGGTAAGTTTGATTGAGAGAATGATTAGAAAAAAAGGTCTGAACAATGATGTTTGAGTTATTAAAATCTCGGAAATTGAAGAAAATCCTTATATTTGGGAATCTGGATTGGATAACCAGAAACCGGAAGGTACGATACGAATTCAGGCCGTTTAAGTATTTAAAGAGAACTCTTCTTTTAAAATTTAGCTTAGGTATTATGAATAACCTCTACTTGTGGTATCTAGACAGTTACAGTTCTGAACT
This sequence comes from Mikania micrantha, assembly GCA_009363875.1. Taxonomy (NCBI): domain Eukaryota; kingdom Viridiplantae; phylum Streptophyta; class Magnoliopsida; order Asterales; family Asteraceae; genus Mikania; species Mikania micrantha. Next base: position 71,154,223 of record CM018691.1, on the reverse strand, counting down.
TATATTTCAAGATATAAAAAAATGGAGTGGTGGAGAGTGTTTGATCCTATCCATCTGATTAATCTTTCACAAGATGACAAGAAGAAGTTACAAATAAAATAGAAACGATTTTATAAGGGTCACATAGACGAAGCGATGCAGTTCAAGAAAGTGTTAGATGCTTGTATCTAGCACAAGATTTCTGCTGGTAGTCATCTACCTTCTAAGTGGAAAGAATGAAGACCAACACTGACTTGTTGCTAAGGGGGAGTCTGCTAGTATCCTGATAACATCAACCTCAGATGTTGAACTGAAGAAAGAATTTGCCGCATAGTCGAAGTGAAGACTTTTACTGATTTTGTAAACATGAGTATATGATATAAGGCATAGGTAAGTTAAACATTTGTAAACATGAGTATATGATATAAGGCATAGGTAAGTTAAAGCATCATTAGATTCACACGGATGAGCTGCAACCCAAACTAACATCAAGTAAGAAAATGAGTGTAAACAGTCCAATCACTGTTCGCACGAAAGCCAACATATAATATCAAGTCCCAAAACACGTTTGGAGTTAGATAATACATCAGCAGTTTTTGATAACCATATGACACCAGACCTGCAGTTGGCTTTTAAAAGCAAATTTAAAAGCCAACTCCATCCTGGATAAGAAAACAATGACACCAGACCTACAGTTAGCTTTTAAAACAAATTTAAAAGCTAACTCCATCCTGGATAAGAAACAATGTGTCCACTTTCCCTTGTTGTGATCACCCAGTACTAACGCTAATGAATGTGATACTTGATGGTTTTACAAGTTTGTTTACAACAATAGACATCATGTTCTGAATCTTACTTTAACCGGATGTGTTAATGCCTTATTTGATAACATGAATTGAAAAGCCTGGATTTAATTCCACGAATTAAATCCTTTGTTTTGAATACCATGAAATGAACCACTTGATTTGAATACCATGATGTGAACAACTTGATTTGAATACCATGTTTTGAACCACTGGATTTGAATACCATGTTGTGAACCACTTGTTTTGAATACCATGATGTGATGACCTTGTGTAATAACAAGGTTTATAACAAAAGAGTTTATAAAATCCTTTATCTAAAAGTGTTTATCCTTCATAAGTACATTTGAGTAAATCAATTACAAAACAGTTTCAAGATCCCTTATAAAACCTTTTTAATGAAAAGAGTTTAGTAATTGACAAGTAAATTAAAACAGTTGACAAATTCCTTAAACAATTGATGAATCCCTTGGATTCGTAAGATGAACCTGTAATGTTTACGAAATACGCATAACTTGTGTAATGAAACAAGATTGAAATAGCGGTTTTGATCACGTGTTCCACCCCAAACAGTTATAAAACAGTAAAAGAGGGGCTAGAGTTCTCACCTGTCTGCAGTAGACTCTGAACTAAACAATTAGCAAGTAGCAAACAGGTTTTCTAATTGTTTCCTATAACATTGTAATCATACATAAGATATAGGATTTATAATTGTATAACTTTGATTCATTGATTGACTTGTGTTCTCGTGATTTGATTATTGTGAAAACTTGAAAATTATGAATTGAATCACTTGATTGATCATGGGTCCAAGAAACGAATGTGAAATGATTCATTGTGCATAAATCTTATGCATAAAATGATAAATGTTCAAGGATTTGATAACCATTGATAAATCATGAAAAATGATAAGATGTTCCAATTGTTTAAGTTCTTGTGATTGTGAATTGATCTTCATGATTTTTGTTAAGTTGTCACTTAACCTCTTCGTGATCAATTCACAAATATCATAAGTCGAGGCCAAAACCATTTTGGCCTTAAGCCCGTAAACCATGAGGGCTTAACAAAGGCCATGGCCCACTTAGATCAACCATGGGCCAATTGAATGTGCTATTGGGCCATCCAACTTGTCTATGAACCATGTAAAATGCCCAAGACCATATTGGGCCAACTTAAAGCTCTTAATGGGCCGAAAGCCACAATGTGGATCAAAGGAAATAACATGGGCCTAGGATGATTGTTTTGGGCCGAAGGGGATGGAATTTAACTCATTCTAATGTGGGCCAAGGTAAACAAATCGATTGGGCCAAGAAGTGTGAAGAGAAATGCATATTGGGTCTCGGCCCAACCCTTTGGCAGCGAACCTTTCATGTTGATAGGTTAAGGTTCGGCCAACAAGCCAAAAGGGGTCGGCTTTTATGGATATGGCCTCACAGGTTCGACTAACATGGTGGCAGGCAAGGTTCGTAGACATCATCAGGTCGGAGGGTTCGGCTTGCATCCCTATGGTTCGTGACTACAAAAAGGTTCGTGGGAGGCATGAAGGTTCGGACAACTAGGGTTCGCTACATGGAAACTTCAGCTGGGTTCGGTAACAGCATGCAACAAGGTTCGCTTCCCATTGGTTCGTGGCTCGGCAAAAAGGCTCGGCAGTTTGAGGGTTCGCTAGGTAGCTATGGGTTCGTCTGATCCAGGAGAGTTCGTGACTTTAGAATGGTTCGTCGACAGCATGAAGGCTCGTGAGGACCCCTAGGGTTCGGCTGTTAACTCCACGAACCATGCAGGGTTCGCCTTATGATGTGCGTTCAAAGGAAGGTTCGGCCGTAGGGTTGATCAGGGTTCGGCCGCCGAACCTGTTACCAGCTTCATCACCATCATCGAACACCTGGATTCAGACCTTGATTCCTGCTATCCTAGCATCAGGGAATGTTACCATGGGTGCGAAAATGGAAGTGGGTTGCTAGAACCGGCCAAGTGTCGGGTTTACACAAGAACACACAAGAAAACCCTATTTTTAAGAAACTTCTTTGGCTCGTACCTCTGATTTGGCTGGACAAAACCACTGATTTCTTGTACTTTCGTGTAGAGGATGTCAAGGGCTTCGCGTGGACACCAAGAACGCCAAAATCCGTTGAGAATCGAAGAAGATACGAACGTTTGAAGGTCGGTTTTCTAGAGAGAGAGGGTAGACGGGATTTCTAGAGAGAGAAGTGGTTGTTGGAGAATTAAATGAGAAAATGACCCTCTTTAGGGCTTTTATAGTCCGGGTGGTGTTCGGGTCCGTTTCGGTCGCTCGGTTCGCGTTTCCGGAACGTAACGCGTATTTTTACGCGAATTAAAATAAAAGAGTTGTTAAACTCATTTAAATGATGAGTTTCAAAATTGTAAAATATAAAATAATTAATATAATTATTTTTACTCTTCGTGTGTTGCCAGATCGTTAAACATTCACAATTACGTGTATACCCGCAATCGCGTACGTTTTCCGATCGTATTAAAATATTTAAAGTCGTTTAATCATAATTATAAGTTCAACATTCGTATCATTATGGATCGTCACCCATAACTATACTCAGTCTCGCTTACGTATTACGATTCTTGTTGAATTAATTGTCATAATATTCGTCTTGACACTACGCACCAACACTATCCTGTTACATCGAACGCAGTATATATATAGGGCTCACTCTCGCTGCCCACCACTGTTTCGATATAACACGATACTGTTCTTGCCTAGTGAGCTCGACTGTAAATAAATAATACATACTTGTTAAATGATAAAGATTCTAACACACAAGCACATAATGAACACATGATTCACATTGACTGACTGAACATGGATACACACTGTTCTAACACTGTTCACTACTACATGACTAAATGTACAAATGTTACAGTCTCCCCTAGTTAAGGGAATTTCGTCCCGAAATTAACTAGCCGAAGATACTGTAAAAAGATGAGGGTACTTAAGCTTCATCTGGTCTTCACGTTCCCAGGTGAACTCAGCACCGCGTTTGCCCTCCCATCGTACTTTCACGATCGGGATACGGCTGCGTTTAAGTTTCTTGACCCCATGATCCATGATCTCAACTGGACGTTCTATGAATTGCATGTTGTTCTGAATCTGTATGTCTTCCAGTGGAATCTGAACATCATGATCCGCTAAGCATTTCTTAAGATTTGATACGTGAAAAGTATCATGAACATTGCTTAGCTCCACTGGAAGTTTGAGTTTGTAGGCTACGGGACCAATCCGTTCCAGGATCTCAAAAGGTCCAACATACCTTGGTGCAAGTTTCCCTTTCTTCCCGAATCGGACAACGCCTTTCCAGGGAGAAACTTTGAGTAAGACTCGGTCACCGACTTGAAACTCAAGCGGTTTCCGACGTCGATCAGCATAACTCTTCTGCCGATCTCGTGCGGCCTTAAGCCGTGACTGAATGATTGTGATTTTTTCTGATGTTTCCTGAATGAGTTCTGGTCCTACGACCTGTGAGTCACCAATCTCGGTCCAACATACTGGTGATCGGCACTTTCTACCATATAGAGCTTCGAATGATGCACATTGAATGCTCGTATGATAGCTATTGTTATATGAAAACTCGATGAGTGGAAGATGAGTGTCCCAACTTCCACTGAAGTCAATGACACAAGAACGAAGCATGTCCTCGAGTGTTTGGATAGTCCTTTCGCTTTGACCATCGGTTTGGGGATGATACGCCGTGCTAAGATTAACACGCGTTCCCAAAGCCTTTTGCAATGATTGCCAAAAGCGAGAAGTGAAACGACTATCACGATCAGATATGATTGATGTTGGAGTACCATGTCGTGCAATGATTTCGTTGATGTACAATGTGGATAACTTCTCCATCTTGTAATCCTCTCGGATAGGGAGAAAATGAGCAGATTTGGTGAGTCGATCAACGATCACCCAAATCGAATCGAAACCTCGTGGAGTTCTTGGCAACTTTGTTATGAAATCCATGGAAATTTGCTCCCATTTCCATTGAGGAATTTCAGGTTGCTGCAGAAGTCCCGAAGGCTTTTGATGTTCTGCTTTGACTTTTGAACAAGTAAGACATTTTCCCACATACAGTGCTATGTCTTTCTTCATTCCCGGCCACCAGTAAGATGTCCTCAAGTCCTGATACATCTTGTCGGCTCCAGGATGAATTGAGTATCGCGACTTATGGGCCTCATCACAGATGAGTGTGCGCAATTCTTCAGACTTTGGAATCCAAATGCGGCCATTGAGATATAACAACCCATCCGATCGAGGTTCTAGTTTCTTCTCAATGCCACAATCCAAGTCTGTCTTGAGTTGATTGTCTGTTACTACTTGTTGTTGTGCAATACGAATCAAGTCTTTCAAGTTTGGCTGTGTGTTGATCTCCATGGCTCTTACACGAATTGGCTTGACTGGTTCCTTGCGACTAAGAGCATCCGCCACCACATTGGCTTTACCCGGATGGTAACGAATCTCACAGTCGTAATCAGTTAGAAGCTCAACCCAACGCCGTTGTCTCATGTTGAGTTCTTTCTGATTGAGAATGTGTTGTAGGCTCTTGTGGTCTGTATAGATGACACATTTAGTACCATAAAGGTAGTGTCTCCAAATTTTCAATACAAAAACCACAGCCCCTAACTCAAGGTCATGAGTAGTGTAATTCTTCTCGTGAACCTTAAGTTGTCTTGATGCATAAGCAATGACCTTGTCCCGTTGCATAAGTACACAACCGAGACCAAGGTTTGAAGCATCACAGTAGACAATGAAATCATCACTGCCTTCTGGAAGACTAAGGATAGGGGAGTTGCATAACTTCTGTTTAAGAAGTTGAAATGCATCTTCTTGTTTCTGTCCCCATATAAACGCTTGACTTTTCTGAGTCAAAGTGGTAAGTGGCAAGGCTATCTTAGAGAAGTTTGCAATGAATCTCCTGTAATAACCTGCCAAACCCAGAAATGAACGAACCTCTGTTGGAGTAGATGGAGTAGTCCAGTTCTTAATCGCCTCAATCTTGGCTGGATCTACATGTATTCCATCCTTGTTTATGACATGTCCTAAGAAGTGAACTTCCTTTAGCCAAAATTCACACTTTGAGAATTTGGCATAGAGTTGTTCAGCTCTTAGTAATTCTAAGACTTTCCTCAAATGATCTTCATGCTCTTGTTCCGACTTGGAATAAATCAGTATATCATCAATAAAGACAATAACAAACTGATCCAAGTAAGGCCTGCAGACTCGATTCATCAAGTCCATGAACACTGCGGGTGCATTGGTCAGCCCAAATGGCATGACCACGAACTCATAGTGTCCATATCGAGTCCTAAATGCAGTCTTTGGTATATCCTCATCATTTACCCTTAACTGATGATACCCGGATCGCAAATCAATCTTAGAGAAGCAAGTTGCTCCCTGTAATTGATCAAACAGATCATCGATCCTGGGCAGAGGATATCTATTCTTGATTGTCAACTTGTTCAGCTCACGATAATCGATACACATACGAAATGAACCGTCTTTCTTTTTGACAAAGAGAACCGGAGCTCCCCATGGAGAGAAACTCGGTCTTATGAAACCTTTGTCTAAAAGTTCTTGAAGCTGACTAGACAGTTCTTGCATCTCAGACGGGGCTAATCGATACGGTGACTTCGCCACTGGGTTTGCTCCAGGGACGAGATCAATTCTAAACTCCACTTGTCGGACTGGTGGTAGTCCAGGCAAGTCTTCTGGAAATACGTCTGGATATTCTTTGATAACTGGAACATCTCCAACTGCTTTCTTTTCAGGTTTCTTTTCCTCTACATGAGCTAGGAAAGCATAATATTTCTTCTTCAAGTACTTCCTCGCCTTGATGCACGATACAATCTTCAATCCGCGGCATGGTTTCTCGCCGTAGACTATCATCGTTTCGCCGGACGGTAAGGGGATTCGGATAAGTTTCTCAGAGCATACAATTTCAGCATTGTTTTTGGATAACCAATCCATTCCTACTACAACTTCGAAGCTTCCAAGAGTCATAGGAATAAGATCGATGGAAAAGAGATGGTCATTTAATCTTAGCTCACAAGCATGAATTATGGAATCTACATTACCATTCGCTACTTCTACTGTATAGGGAGCAGTAAGTATAGATAGTTGCATATTAAGCAAAGAAGCAGTATGAGCAGAGATAAAACTTTATCAGCACCAGTATCGAATATGATAGAAACATAGTGATCATTGATAAGAAATGTACCCGTGATGACTGCTGGATCCTCACGTGCTTCAGCAGTCCCAATGACAAAAGCACGAGCAGCAGCAGTATTGTTGTTGAGTTTTGGACACTGGTTTCTGAAGTGTCCCTCTGCTCCACAATTATAACAGGCCATTCCACCTGTAGCAGTAGTGGTAGCAGTTGTTGTAGCAGCAAGATGAGTAGATCGGCATGTAGCCGCCAAGTGTCCCATACGCCCACATTTGAGACACTTTCTGCATGGAGTGTTGGGTAGATGATGATACTGGCATTTGGTGCAAAGTGGAAGCGGGCCAGTGTAAGGCTTTCTGACATTAGCAGGTTGTGGCATAGCAGTAAGGGGTGTAGCATGAGTAGGTGCAGCCGCAGTCAACGCTGCAAAGTTCTTGATTGTCTTTTGTTTCTTCTTCTTGGGATGGTGCTCTTCAGGCTTCTTGCCTTCTTCAGTCTGTGCTCTCTTGAATCCCTTTCGGGTGAGCACTCCGGACTTCACATACTCTTCAGTAAGAGTAGCACCAAGTTGAATCGCCGCCTCCAGAGTAGTAGGGTTATTACCCATGACTGTTCCCCTGACTACTAAAGGTAGACCTTCAATATATTTCTCTATCCTGCGGGATAGAGGAGTAACCAAATGGGGCACCAGAATGCACAACTCATGGAACCGAGTTGTATACTTTGTGTTCTCTCCACTATCTTGCACCAGATTCCACATCTCCACCTCCAGTTTCTTCAGTTCATGACGTGGACAAAACTTTTCCACAAGTAAGTTCTTGAATCCGTCCCATGGTAAAGCTAGAGCAACTTCACGTCCTCTGGTGTTCTTCTCAGAATTCCACCAGGTGAGTGCGCCTTTGTGAAAAGCGCTTGAGGCCATCTTGACCTTCAGATTCTCAGGACATCCAGTGAAGTCGAGAATATCTTCAATGCTTTCCAGCCATTGCAGTAGGCCGGTAGCTCCTTCAGTACCGGAGTACTTAGGAGGCTTAGCATCGTTGAACTGCTTGAATGTGAAGTTAGCAGTTCCAGTAGTTGTAGCATTTGAGTTATGTGCTGAATCACTAGTACTTCCCCGAAGATTCTGGGTAATATCAGTGACCATACCAGGGATTACTTTCCTCATATGAACAGCAATAGCTCGAGCAATCTTGTTGATTTCATCGTCGTTGCCACTTGTTGAACCCCCTCCGTTAGGATCACGTCGGGGAGGCATTCTACGAATAGAAGCCACAAGCGGGTCAGTAATGAGGAAGGATACAATTGAATTTTCATGATAAGGTCAGTAATATATCCATACTACTAGTATTATCATTCAATTGTAATATGATTCAGTACACGTATAAGTTATCAACTTATTTGTATACTTATCATGTGAATATGTACGATGTCCCATGATGTCTCCACCAAACCTACACACTGACACTTTCCCGATATACCGAAAATAGTTTATATATAGGGCTCACTCTCGCTGCCCACCACCGTTTCGATATACCACGATCATGCCCTTGCTAGCATTTGGCAACACGTTTGTACTGATTTCCAAATGTGTTCCTTTGATTAAGAATCCCATGATCTTTGATCAACTTGAACTATGATTGATTCCATGATTGAACTATGATTATGTTATGCGTGCACCTACTAACAGTTGTTAACATGTAGAACTATATCATACGTGTGTTCTACACTTTCTTGTTAACCTATGTCAGTAAGTACTAATGATGTAATCACTTAAGAATTTCACTTAAGGTTTACATTTAAAGAATGTTCACAACTTGATTGATTCACCATAATGTTTGGTTCATCCAAGTTTGAATTGTACCATGATTTGATTCACCAATGATTGTTTCCCAAATGTTTGTATTCCATGTGTTTGACTAATGTTCCATGTTTCCAGTTGATCCCGAATCCTCACTCCAAATACAAACGCTGGATTCCCCCTAACATACTGAAATAAGCTTATATATAGGGTAAGCTCTCACCGACCCACCACTTACCTCAACACATCAGCGTTAATCCGTCGTCTATATTTGGGGCTAAGATTCCAACTGTTGATTGATTATGATTGTTTCATGATTGCCTCTTGTTCTGTGACAATGATAATGATTATGTAAACCATGGTTCTTAATTTACTCGAAATTAAAACCTTAGGTTTTAGCATGTGTGTACTAGGTTAATTAACCTAGGTTCTCAATACCTACAGTATCGAGTATAATGATCTCTTGTGAGAACTTCAACTAGAGAATACTGTTACACAGATTCTAAGTTATAAAGTTCTTATGATAATGAACACCTGATAATGATAACAATGATAACAATGACAAGGATTCCAACTCAAGATTCTAAATTAATAGTTCTTGACCTTTGAATTCCTATAATGAGCATGACAAGGATTTCAAATCAAGCCTCTAAATTAATAGATCTTGACATTTGAATTCCTATAATGAATATGACAAGGACTTTAGATCAAAGATACCAATCTTTGCCTCTAAATCCCATACTGAATATGACAAGGACTTTAGATCAAAGATATCAATCTTTGTCTCTAAATCCTATAATGAATATGACAAGAAATTCATATCAAAGATACTGAAAATACAGATCTTTGCCTCCGAATTTCTATAATGATCTCTGTGTGAGAATTTCAGATCAAGGATACTAAGAATACAGATCCTTGCCTCTGAAATCCTTAAATGCATATGTGTGAGAATTTAATCCGGTTTCTAAAATTATAGAATTCCGGTTCAAATTCTTTGACTCGATATCTAATCTTAGAAAAATGTCCCTAAGATCTTTCAAGCTTATTGTAGACTTAATGCTCACTTAAGTTACTTAGATCCTAAGTATCCTCAAGCCTATAGCACTTAGTCCTATTGGGTAGCTTAGGTTATAGTCTAGGTCATTAAACATTGGGTTTTTCCTAGTTCTCTACAACCTTGGCTCTGATACCAACCTGTCACACCCCTGCGCCGCGTGCGGAATCCACGGCGCGGTGATGTATGAACAGTTGAATCATGCACAAGTATTGAATAAGAACAACCACAATGGATTACTACATTTCATAATGTTTAGACAGTTGATTAGTTACAGACAATCTATCTACCAAAAGTAAGACAACTACAGACCCAAAATATAGTTTACAAAATAAGACTTCAAACAAGACAAGTAAACAATCAGGATTTAGTGTGTTTCTAATCCATCCTAGCATGTTTCTTCATCTTGTTCTATCTTAGTATGGTCTCCTTAGTCGTCTCTGAAAATGTCTTAAATCTGATTACCTGAAACACGTGAAAAGTAACTGTCAACTACAGACGTAGTTGGTGAGAACAATAGGTTTAAACATTTGTAAACATGAGTATATGATATAAGGCATAGGTAAGTTAAAGCATCATAAGATTCACACGGATGAGCTGCAACCCAAACTAACATCAAGTAAGAAAATGAGTGTAAACAGTCCAATCACTGTTCGCACGAAAGCCAACATATAATATCAAGTCCCAAAACACGTTTGGAGTTAGATAATACATCAGCAGTTTTTGATAACCATATGACACCAGACCTGCAGTTGGCTTTTAAAAGCAAATTTAAAAGCCAACTCCATCCTGGATAAGAAAACAATGACACCAGACCTACAGTTAGCTTTTAAAACAAATTTAAAAGCTAACTCCATCCTGGATAAGAAACAATGTGTCCGCTTTCCCTTGTTGTGATCACCCAGTACTAACGCTAATGAATGTGATACTTGATGCTTTTACAAGTTTGTTTACAACAATAGACACCATGTTCTGAATCTTACTTTAACCGGATGTGTTAATGCCTTATTTGATAACATGAATTGAAAAGCCTGGATTTAATTCCACGAATTAAATCCTTTGTGTTTGAATACCATGAAATGAACCACTTGATTTGAATACCATGATGTGAACAACTTGATTTGAATACCATGTTTTGAACCACTGGATTTGAATACCATGTTGTGAACCACTTGTTTTGAATACCATGATGTGATGACCTTGTGTAATAACAAGGTTTATAACAAAAGAGTTTATAAAATCCTTTATCTAAAAGTGTTTATCCTTCATAAGTACATTTGAGTAAATCAATTACAAAACAGTTTCAAGATCCCTTATAAAACCTTTTTAATGAAAAGAGTTTAGTAATTTACAAGTAAATTAAAACAGTTGACAAATTCCTTAAACAATTGATGAATCCCTTGGATTCGTAAGATGAACCTGTAATGTTTACGAAATACACATAACTTGTGTAATGAAACAAGATTGAAATAGCGGTTTTGATCACGTGTTCCACCCCAAACAGTTATAAAACAGTAAAAGAGGGGCTAGAGTTCTCACCTGTCTGCAGTAGACTCTGAACTAAACAATTAGCAAGTAGCAAACAGGGCCTAGGATGATTGTTTTGGGCCGAAGGGGATGGAATTTAACTCATTCTAATGTGGGCCAAGGTAAACAAATCGATTGGGCCAAGAAGTGTGAAGAGAAATGCATATTGGGTCTCGGCCCAACCCTTTGGCAGCGAACCTTTCATGTTGATAGGTTAAGGTTCGGCCAACAAGCCAAAAGGGTTCGGCTTTTATGGATATGGCCTCACAGGTTCGACTAACATGGTGGCAGGCAAGGTTCGTAGACATCATCAGGTCGGAGGGTTCGGCTTGCATCCCTATGGTTCGTGACTACAAAAAGGTTCGTGGGAGGCATGAAGGTTCGGACAACTAGGGTTCGCTACATGGAAACTTCAGCTGGGTTCGGTAACAGCATGCAACAAGGTTCGCTTCCCATTGGTTCGTGGCTCGGCAAAAAGGCTTGGCAGTTTGAGGGTTCGCTAGGTAGCTATGGGTTCGTCTGATCCAGGAGAGTTCGTGACTTTAGAATGGTTCGTCGACAGCATGAAGGCTCGTGAGGACCCCTAGGGTTCGGCTGTTAACTCCACGAACCATGCAGGGTTCGCCTTATGATGTGCGTTCAAAGGAAGGTTCGGCCGTAGGGTTGATCAGGGTTCGGCCGCTGAACCTGTTACCAGCTTCATCACCATCATCGAACACCTGGATTCAGACCTTGATTCCTGCTATCCTAGCATCAGGGAATGTTACCATGGGTGCAAAAATGGAAGTGGGTTGCTAGAACCGGCCAAGTGTCGGGTTTACACAAGAACACACAAGAAAACCCTATTTTTAAGAAACTTCTTTGGCTCGTACCTCTGATTTGGCTGGACAAAACCACTGATTTCTTGTACTTTCGTGTAGAGGATGTCAAGGGCTTCGCGTGGACACCAAGAACGCCAAAATCCGTTGAGAATCGAAGAAGATACGAACGTTTGAAGGTCGGTTTTCTAGAGAGAGAGAGGGTAGACGGGATTTCTAGAGAGAGAAGTGGTTGTTGGAGAATTAAATGAGAAAATGACCCTCTTTAGGGCTTTTATAGTCCGGGTGGTGTTCGGGTCCGTTTCGGTCGCTCGGTTCGCGATTCCGGAACGTAACGCGTATTTTTACGCGAATTAAAATAAAAGAGTTGTTAAACTCATTTAAATGATGAGTTTCAAAATTGTAAAATATAAAATAATTAATATAATTATTTTTACTCTTCGTGTGTTGCCAGATCGTTAAACATTCACAATTACGTGTATACCCGCAATCGCGTACGTTTTCCGATCGTATTAAAATATTTAAAGTCGTTTAATCATAATTATAAGTTCAACATTCGTATCATTATGGATCGTCACCCATAACTATACTCAGTCTCGCTTACGTATTACGATTCTTGTTGAATTAATTGTCATAATATTCGTCTTGACACTACGCACCAACACTATCCTGTTACACCGAACGCAGTATATATATAGGGCTCACTCTCGCTGCCCACCACTGTTTCGATATAACACGATACTGTTCTTGCCTAGTGAGCTCGACTGTAAATAAATAATACATACTTGTTAAATGATAAAGATTCTAACACACAAGCACATAATGAACACATGATTCACATTGACTGACTGAACATGGATACCAGCTGATAAGGGAAAAGGAGAAGTCCAAGAATAAGACATTGTTGATGATTTGATTGTTGATCAAGATCAAAGTCATGATAACACAATGATAGACGCTCTTGTAGATATTGATGATGATTATCTTGGGTATGATGATCAGGATGATGGAGACTATGTCTTGGATGTTGATCCAAGATAAACTGATAAAGGGTATCAAGTGACACCTACATTTGAAGATATAGATGATATTCCTGAGGAGGATATAGATAAAGGGGAATGGTTTCGAATAATGAAGTAAGAGACTTGTTTACGGACCTTGACTGGGAGGAGATGACGATGAAAGAAAAAGTTGAAAATATTGAAGTTGATTGTGTATTACAATCATTTTAAAACTAATTTAAAGAGAAACAAGTTGTAGCAGAGACTATAATCGAAGATGTACATGAATCTCTAACAACTGCAAAAGTGGCTCAAATGGCAAAAGATTATCTTAAATCTTCTCCTCAAAGCCCAATTTTGAAGAAACAATTGAAAAATAAAGCCGAATGTATTGGAAAAATTATGGCTTTGAAATTGGAGGATGAAAGCAATTTTTTATAGTAAAAAGACTTGATGGTGTACAGTACTTGAAGAAATCAATAAAGAGTTTTCATCATTTCCCTTTATGTGAAGTCAGGGTGTTGGTAGAGATTCGCATAAAAGATGATGCCAATGATTATATGGTAAGTTTGATTGAGAGAATGATTAGAAAAAAAGGTCTGAACAATGATGTTTGAGTTATTAAAATCTCGGAAATTGAATAAAATCCTTATATTTGGGAATCTGGATTGGATAACCAGAAACAGGAAGGTACGATACGAATTCAAGCCGTTTAAGTATTTAAAGAGAACTCTTCTTTTAAAATTTAGCTTAGGTATTATGAACAACCTCTACTTGTGGTATCTAGATAGTTACAGTTCTTAACTTATATTTCAAGAAATAAAAAAATGGAGTTCTGCTGAGTGTTTGATCCTATCCATCTTATTAACCTTTCACAAGATGACAAGAAGAAGTTACAAATGAAATAGAAACGATTTCATAATGGTCACATATACGAAGCGATGCAGTTCAAGAAAGTGTTAGATGCTTGTATCTAGCACAAGATTTGTGCTGGTAGTCATCTACCTTCTAAGTGGAAAGAATGAAGACCAACACTGACTTGTTGCTAAGGGGGAGTCTGCTAGTATCCTGATAACATCAGCCTTAGATGTTGAACTGAAGAAAGAATTTGCCGCATAGTCGAAGTGAAGACATTTATTGATTTTGTATTAAAATTGTTTACCTTACTTTTTTTAGTTTGATTTGTATTATGTTTGTGTTTTGTATATTCTCATTTAACTAGGTGCTGGTTTCATCGATACTAATACCATCAATAGTAACACTGTGACAATCATAAAATTTTTGTTCAAAAACACTACAGACAACAACCAAATTTCAGGGCGAAATTTCTTTCAATAAGGGGATGATGTGACACCCGACTATTTCAGGTAAATTGCAACGCTTACAATTCTTTTTTCATATTTATACATCATGCATTTTATTTAATTAGGTTTAATTAAATGTGTCAAACATAACTCATTGCGACACAATGGTTTGAGGAATTATCGAATCGTATGTCACACATTGGTTTTGGAAATCAAGTGTGGTAACACAATCACAGTTGCAAAACTACAATCCGAAGAATAATTGAATTGTGCAATACACACTGATTAGGATTAATCAAGTATGCAAACATCTCGTAAAGACGAACAGAAACGATCAACGGTAATTCAAGGATTTACCGAAACAGAAATGAGTCTAATTACATGAACGTTGGTGAATAAATATTTCCTTTATTCCTCAACACTAACATCCACCCAATGTACTGTAAATGGTATATGTATAGACAAACACAGATGATGATCATGGTACTGGTAACAAAGAAGGCTCAAGTACAATTCAGCAGGTATCTTAGGGGGAGCCCGTTGAACAGAAAACTACACCAGCTGATAAGGGAAAAGGAGAAGTCCAAGAATAAGACATTGTTGATGATTTGATTGTTGATCAAGATCAAAGTCATGATAACATAATGATAGACGCTCTTGTAGATATTGATGATGATTATCTTGGATATGATGATCAAGATGATGAAGACTATGTCTTGGATGTTGATCCAAGATAAACTGATAAAGGGTATCAAGTGGCACCTACATTTGAAGATATAGCTGATATTCCTGAGGAGGATATAGATAAAGGGGAATCGTTTCGATTAATGAAGTAAGAGACTTGTTTACGGACCTTGACTGGGAGGAGATGACGATGAAAGAAAAAGTTGAAAATATTGAAGTTGATTGTGTATTACAATCATTTTAAAACTAATTTATAGAGAAACAAGTTGTAGCAGAGACTATAATCGAAGATGTACATGAATCTCTAACAACTGCAAAAGTGGCTCAAATGGCAAAAGATTATCTTAAATCTTCTCCTCAAAGCCCAATTTTGAAGAAACAATTGAAAAATAAAGCCGAATGTATTGGAAAAATTATGGCTTTGAAATTGGAGGATGAAAGCAATTTTTTATAGTAAAAAGACTTGATGGTGTACAGTACTTGAAGAAATCAATAAAGAGTTTTCATCATTTCCCTTTATGTGAAGTCAGGGTGTTGGTAGAGATTCGCATAAAAGATGATGCCAATGATTATATGGTAAGTTTGATTGAGAGAATGATTAGAAAAAAAGGTCTGAACAATGATGTTTGAGTTATTAAAATCTCGGAAATTGAATAAAATCCTTATATTTGGGAATCTGGATTGGATAACCAGAAACAAGAAGGTACGATACGAATTCAAGCCGTTTAAGTATTTAAAGAGAACTCTTCTTTTAAAATTTAGCTTAGGTATTATGAACAACCTCTACTTGTGGTATCTAGATAGTTACAGTTCTGAACTTATATTTCAAGAAATAAAAAAATGGAGTTCTGCTGAGTGTTTGATCCTATCCATCTTATTAACCTTTCACAAGATGACAAGAAGAAGTTACAAATGAAATAGAAACGATTTCATAATGGTCACATATACGAAGCGATGCAGTTCAAGAAAGTGTTAGATGCTTGTATCTAGCACAAGATTTGTGCTGGTAGTCATCTACCTTCTAAGTGGAAAGAATGAAGACCAACACTGACTTGTTGCTAAGGGGGAGTCTGCTAGTATCCTGATAACATCAGCCTTAGATGTTGAACTGAAAAAAGAATTTGCCGCATAGTCGAAGTGAAGACATTTATTTATTTTGTATTAAAATTGTTTACCTTAGTTTTTTTAGTTTGATTTGTATTCTGTTTGTGTTTTGTATATTCTCATTTAACTAGGTGCTGGTTTCATCGATACTAATACCATCAATAGTAAGACTGTGACAATCATAAAATTTTTGTTCAAAAACACTGCAGACAACAACCAAATTTCAGGGCGAAATTTCTTTCAATAAGGGGATGATGTGACACCCGACTATTTCAGGTAAATTGCAACGCTTACAATTCTTTTTTCATATTTATACATCATGCATTTTATTTAATTAGGTTTAATTAAATGTGTCAAACATAACTCATTGCGAAACAATGGTTTGAGGAATTATCGAATCGTATGTCACACATTGGTTTTGGAAATCAAGTGTGGTAACACAATCACAGTTGCAAAACTACAATCCGAAGAATAATTGAATTGTGCAATACACACTGATTAGGATTAATCAAGTATGCAAACATCTCGTAAAGACGAACATAAACGATCAACGGTAATTCAAGGATTTACCGAAACAGAAATGAGTCTAATTACATGAACGTTGGTGAATAAATATTTCCTTTATTCCTCGACACTAACATCCACCCAATGTACTGTAAATGGTATATGTATAGACAAACACAGATGATGATCATGGTACTGGTAACAAAGAAGGCTCAAGTACAATTCAGCAGGTATCTTAGGGGGAGCCCGTTGAACAGAAAACTACACCAGCTGATAAGGGAAAAGGAGAAGTCCAAGAATAAGACATTGTTGATGATTTGATTGTTGATCAAGATCAAAGTCATGATAACATAATGATAGACGCTCTTGTAGATATTGATGATGATTATCTTGGATATGATGATCAAGATGATGAAGACTATGTCTTGGATGTTGATCCAAGATAAACTGATAAAGGGTATCAAGTGGCACCTACATTTGAAGATATAGCTGATATTCCTGAGGAGGATATAGATAAAGGGGAATCGTTTCGATTAATGAAGTAAGAGACTTGTTTACGGACCTTGACTGGGAGGAGATGACGATGAAAGAAAAAGTTGAAAATATTGAAGTTGATTGTGTATTACAATCATTTTAAAACTAATTTATAGAGAAACAAGTTGTAGTAGAGACTATAATCGAAGGTGTACATGAATCTCTAACAACTGCAAAAGTGGCTCAAATGGCAAAAGATTATCTTAAATCTTCTCCTCAAAGCCCAATTTTGAAGAAACAATTGAAAAATAAAGCCGAATGTATTGGAAAAATTATGGCTTTGAAATTGGAGGATGAAAGCAATTTTTTATAGTAAAAAGACTTGATGGTGTACAGTACTTGAAGAAATCAATAAAGAGTTTTCATCATTTCCCTTTATGTGAAGTCAGGGTGTTGGTAGAGATTCGCATAAAAGATGATGCCAATGATTATATGGTAAGTTTGATTGAGAGAATGATTAGAAAAAAAGGTCTGAACAATGATGTTTGAGTTATTAAAATCTCGGAAATTGAATAAAATCCTTATATTTGGGAATCTGGATTGGATAACCAGAAACAAGAAGGTACGATACGAATTCAAGCCGTTTAAGTATTTAAAGAGAACTCTTCTTTTAAAATTTAGCTTAGGTATTATGAACAACCTCTACTTGTGGTATCTAGATAGTTACAGTTCTGAACTTATATTTCAAGAAATAAAAAAATGGAGTTCTGCTGAGTGTTTGATCCTATCCATCTTATTAACCTTTCACAAGATGACAAGAAGAAGTTACAAATGAAATAGAAACGATTTCATAATGGTCACATATACGAAGCGATGCAGTTCAAGAAAGTGTTAGATGCTTGTATCTAGCACAAGATTTGTGCTGGTAGTCATCTACCTTCTAAGTGGAAAGAATGAAGACCAACACTGACTTGTTGCTAAGGGGGAGTCTGCTAGTATCCTGATAACATCAGCCTTAGATGTTGAACTGAAAAAAGAATTTGCCGCATAGTCGAAGTGAAGACATTTATTTATTTTGTATTAAAATTGTTTACCTTAGTTTTTTTAGTTTGATTTGTATTCTGTTTGTGTTTTGTATATTCTCATTTAACTAGGTGCTGGTTTCATCGATACTAATACCATCAATAGTAATACTGTGACAATCATAAAATTTTTGTTCAAAAACACTGCAGACAACAACCAAATTTCAGGGCGAAATTTCTTTCAATAAGGGGATGATGTGACACCCGACTATTTCAGGTAAATTGCAACGCTTACAATTCTTTTTTCATATTTATACATCATGCATTTTATTTAATTAGGTTTAATTAAATGTGTCAAACATAACTCATTGCGAAACAATGGTTTGAGGAATTATCGAATCGTATGTCACACATTGGTTTTGGAAATCAAGTGTGGTAACACAATCACAGTTGCAAAACTACAATCCGAAGAATAATTGAATTGTGCAATACACACTGATTAGGATTAATCAAGTATGCAAACATCTCGTAAAGACGAACATAAACGATCAACGGTAATTCAAGGATTTACCGAAACAGAAATGAGTCTAATTACATGAACGTTGGTGAATAAATATTTCCTTTATTCCTCGACACTAACATCCACCCAATGTACTGTAAATGGTATATGTATAGACAAACACAGATGATGATCATGGTACTGGTAACAAAGAAGGCTCAAGTACAATTCAGCAGGTATCTTAGGGGGAGCCCGTTGAACAGAAAACTACACCAGCTGATAAGGGAAAAGGAGAAGTCCAAGAATAAGACATTGTTGATGATTTGATTGTTGATCAAGATCAAAGTCATGATAACATAATGATAGACGCTCTTGTAGATATTGATGATGATTATCTTGGATATGATGATCAGGATGATGAAGACTATGTCTTGGATGTTGATCCAAGATAAACTGATAAAGGGTATCAAGTGGCACCTACATTTGAAGATATAGCTGATATTCCTGAGGAGGATATAGATAAAGGGGAATCGTTTCGATTAATGAAGTAAGAGACTTGTTTACGGACCTTGACTGGGAGGAGATGACGATGAAAGAAAAAGTTGAAAATATTGAAGTTGATTGTGTATTACAATCATTTTAAAACTAATTTAAAGAGAAACAAGTTGTAGCAGAGACTATAATCGAAGATGTACATGAATCTCTAACAACTGCAAAAGTGGCTCAAATGGCAAAAGATTATCTTAAATCTTCTCCTCAAAGCCCAATTTTGAAGAAACAATTGAAAAATAAAGCCGAATGTATTGGAAAAATTATGGCTTTGAAATTGGAGGATGAAAGCAATTTTTTATAGTAAAAAGACTTGATGGTGTACAGTACTTGAAGAAATCAATAAAGAGTTTTCATCATTTCCCTTTATGTGAAATCAGGGTGTTGGTAGAGATTCGCATAAAAGATGATGCCAATGATTACATGGTAAGTTTGATTGAGAGAATGATTAGAAAAAAGGTCTGAACAATGATGTTTGAGTTATTAAAATCTCGGAAATTGAAGAAAATCCTTATATTTGGGAATCTGGATTGGATAACCAGAAACCGGAAGGTACGATACGAATTCAGGCCGTTTAAGTATTTAAAGAGAACTCTTCTTTTAAAATTTAGCTTAGGTATTATGAATAACCTCTACTTGTGGTATCTAGACAGTTACAGTTCTGAACTTATATTTCAAGATATAAAAAAATGGAGTGGTGGAGTGTGTTTGATCCTATCCATCTGATTAATCTTTCACAAGATGACAAGAAGAAGTTACAAATAAAATAGAAACGATTTTATAAGGGTCACATAGACGAAGCGATGCAGTTCAAGAAAGTGTTAGATGCTTGTATCTAGCACAAGATTTCTGCTGGTAGTCATCTACCTTCTAAGTGGAAAGAATGAAGACCAACACTGACTTGTTGCTAAGGGGGAGTCTGCTAGTATCCTGATAACATCAACCTCAGATGTTGAACTGAATAAAGAATTTGCCGCATAGTCGAAGTGAAGACATTTATTGATTTTGTATTAAAATTGTTTAGCTTAGTTTTTTTTGTTTGATTTGTATTTTGTTTGTGTTTTGTATATTCTCATTTAACTAGGTGCTCGTTTCATCGATACTAATACCATCAATAGTAATACTGTGACAATCAGAAAATTTTTGTTCATAAACACTACAGACAACAACAAAATTTCAGGACGAAATTTCTTTCAATAAGGGGATGATGTGACACCCGACTATTTCAGGTAAATTGAAACACTTACAATTCTTTTTTCATATTAATACTTCTTGCATTTTATTTAATTAGGTTTAATTAAATGTGTCAAACATAACTCATTGCGAAACAATGGTTCGAGGAATTATCGAATCGTGTGTTACACATTGGTTTTGGAAATCAAGTGTGGTAACACAATCACAGTTGCAAAACTATAATCCGAAGAATAATTGAATTTTGCAATACACACTGATTAGGATTAATCAAGTATGCAAACATCTCGTAAAGATGAAGAGAAACGATCAACGGTAATTCAAGGATTTACCGAAACAGACATGAGTCTAATTACATGAACGTTGGTGAATAAATATTTCCTTTATTCCTCAACACTAACATCCACCCAATGTACTGTAAATGGTATATGTATAGACAAACACAGATGATGATCATGGTACTGGTAACAAAGAAGGGTCAAGTACAATTCAGCAGGTATCTTAGGGGAAGCCCGTTGAACAGAAAACTACACCAGCTGATAAGGGAAAAGGAGAAGTCCAAGAATAAGACATTGTTGATGATTTGATTGTTGATCAAGATCAAAGTCATGATAACATAATGATAGACGCTCTTGTAGATATTGATGATGATTATCTTGGGTATAATGATCAGGATGATGGAGACTATGTCTTGGATGTTGATCCAAGATAAACTGATAAAGGGTATCAAGTGGCACCCACATTTGAAGATATAGATGATATTCCTGAGGAGGATATAGATAAAGGGGAATGGTTTCGATAATGAAGTAAGAGACTTGTTTACGGACCTTGACTGGGAGGAGATGACGATGAAAGAAAAAGTTGAAAATATTGAAGTTGATTGTGTATTACAATCATTTTAAAACTAATTTAAAGAGAAACAAGTTGTAGCAGATACTATAATCGAAGATGTACATGAATCTCTAACAACTGCAAAAGTGGCTCAAATGGCAAAAGATTATCTTAAATCTTCTCCTCAAAGCCCAATTTTGAAGAAACAATTGAAAAATAAAGCCGAATGTATTGGAAAAATTATGGCTTTGAAATTGGAGGATGAAAGCAATTTTTTATAGTAAAAAGACTTGATGGTGTACAGTACTTGAAGAAATCAATAAAGAGTTTTCATCATTTCCCTTTATGTGAACTCAGGGTGTTGGTAGAGATTCGCATAAAAGATGATGCCAATGATTATATGGTAAGTTTGATTGAGAGAATGATTAGAAAAAAGGTCTGAACAATGATGTTTGAGTTATTAAAATCTCGGAAATTGAATAAAATCCTTATATTGGGAATCTGGATTGGATAACCAGAAACAGGAAGGTACGATTCGAATTCAAGCCGTTTAAGTATTTAAAGAGAACTCTTCTTTTAAAATTTAGCTTAGGTATTATGAATAACCTCTACTTGTGGTATCTAGATAGTCACAGTTCTGAACTTATATTTCAAGAAATAAAAAAATGGAGTTGTGCTGAGTGTTTGATCCTATCCATCTGATTAATCTTTCACTAGATGACAAGAAGAAGTTACAAATAAAATAGAAACGATTTTATAATGGTCACATATACGAAGCGATGCAGTTCAAGAAAGTGTTAGATGCTTGTATCTAGCACAAGATTTGTGCTGGTAGTCATCTACCTTCTAAGTGGAAAGAATGAAGACCAACACTGACTTGTTGCTAAGGGGGAGTCTGCTAGTATCCTGATAACATCAGCCTCAGATGTTGAACTGAAGAAAGAATTTGCCGCATAGTCGAAGTGAAGACATTTATTGATTTTGTATTAAAATTGTTTTTAGCTTAGTTTTTTTTGTTTGATTTTGTTTTGTTTGTGTTTTGTATATTCTCATTTAACTAGGTGCTGGTTTCATCGATACTAATACCATCAATAGTAATACTGTGACAATCATAAAATTTTTGTTCAAAAACACTACAGACAACAACCAAATTTCAGGACGAAATTTCTTTCAATAAGGGGATGATGTGACACCCGACTATTTCAGGTAAATTGCAACACTTACAATTCTTTTTTCATATTTATACTTCTTGCATTTATTTAATTAGGTTTAATTAAATGTGTCAAACATAACTCATTGCGAAACAATGGTTCGAGGAATTATCGAATCGTATGTTACACATTGGTTTTGGAAATCAAGTGTGGTAACACAATCACAGTTGCAAAACTACAATCCGAAGAATAATTGAATTGTGCAATACACACTGATTAGGATTAATCAAGTATGCAAACATCTCGTAAAGACGAACATAAACGATCAACGGTAATTCAAGGATTTACCGAAACAGAAATGAGTCTAATTACATGAACGTTGGTGAATAAATATTTCCTTTATTCCTGAACACTAACATCCACCCAATGTACTGTAAATGGTATATGTATAGACAAACACAGATGATGATCATGGTACTGGTAACAAAGAAGGCTCAAGCACAATTCAGCAGGTATCTTAGGGGGAGCCCATTGAACAGAAAACTACACCAGCTGATAAGGGAAAAGGAGAAGTCCAAGAAGAAGACATTGTTGATGATTTGATTGTTGATCAAGATCAAAGTCATGATAACATAATGATAGACGCTCTTGTAGATATTGATGATGATTATCTTGGATATGATGATCAGGATGATGGAGACTATGTCTTGGATGTCGATCCAAGATAAACTGATAAAGGGTATCAAGTGGCACCTACATTTGAAGATATAGATGATATTCCTGAGGAGGATATAGATAAAGGGAATCGTTTCGATTAATGAAGTAAGAGACTTGTTTACGGACCTTGACTGGAGGAGATGACGATGAAAGAAAAGTTGAAAATATTGAAGTTGATTGTGTATTACAATCATTTTAAAACTAATTTAAAGAGAAACAAGTTGCAGCAGAGACTATAATCGAAGATGTACATGAATCTCTAACAACTGCAAAGTGACTCAAATGGCAAAGATTATCTTAAATCTTCTCCTCAAAGCCCAATTTTGAAGAAACAATTGAAAAATAAAGCCGAATGTATTGGAAAAATTATGGCTTTGAAATTGGAGGATGAAAGCAATTTTTTATAGTAAAAAGACTTGATGGTGTACAGTACTTGAAGAAATCAATAAAGAGTTTTCATCATTTCCCTTTATGTGAACTCAGGGTGTTGGTAGAGATTCGCCTAAAAGATGATGCCAATGATTATATGGTAAGTTTGATTGAGAGAATAATTAGAAAAAAGGTCTGAACAATGATGTTTGAGTTATTAAAATCTCGGAAATTGAAGAAATCCTTATAATTGGGAATCTGGATTGGATAACCAGAAACGGAAGGTACGATACGAATTCAAGCCGTTTAAGTATTTAAAGAGAACTCTTCTTTTAAAATTTAGCTTAGGTATTATGAATAACCTCTACTTGTGGTATCTAGACAGTTACAGTTCTGAAGTATATTTCAAGATATAAAAAATGGAGTTGTGCAGAGTGTTTGATCCTATCCATCTGATTAATCTTTCACAAGATGACTAGAAGAAGTTACAAATAAAATAGAAACAATTTTATAAGGGTCACATAAACGAAGCGATGCAGTTCAAGAAAGTGTTAGATGCTTGTATCTAGCACAAGATTTGTGCTGGTAGTCATCTACCTTCTAAGTGGAAAGAATGAAGACCAACACTGACTTGTTGCTAAGGGGGAGTCTGCTAGTATCCTGATAACATCAGCCTCAGATGTTGAACTGAAGAAAGAATTTGCCGCATAGTCGAAGTGAAGACATTTATTGATTTTGTATTAAAATTGTTTAGCTTAGTTTTTTTTGTTTGATTTGTATTTTGTTTGTGTTTTGTATATTCTCATTTAACTAGGTGCTGGTTTCATCGATACTAATACCATCAATAGTAATACTGTGACAATCAAAAATTTTTGTTCAAAAACACTACAGACAACAACCAAATTTCAGGACGAAATTTCTTTCAATAAGGGGATGATGTGACACCCGACTATTTCAGGTAAATTGCAACACTTACAATTCTTTTTTCATATTTATACTTCTTGCATTTTTTTAATTAGGTTTAATTAAATGTGTCAAACATAACTCATTGCGAAACAATGGTTCGAGGAATTATCGAATCGTATGTTACACATTGGTTTTGGAAATCAAGTGTGGTAACACAATCACAGTTGCAAAACTACAATCCGAAGAATAATTGAATTGTGCAATACACACTGATTAGGATTAATCAAGTATGCAAACATCTCGTAAAGACGAACATAAACGATCAACGGTAAATCAAGGATTTACCGAAACAGACATGAGTCTAATTACGTGAACGTTGGTGAATAAATATTTCCTTTATTCCTCAACACTGACATCCACCCAATGTACTGTAAATGGTATATGTATAGACAAACACAGATGATGATCATGGTACTGGTAACAAAGAAGGCTAAAGTACAATTCAGCAGGTATCTTAGGGGGAGCCCGTTGAACAGAAAACTACACCAGCGATTAATGGAAAAGGAGAAGTCCAAGAATAAGACTTTGTTGATGATTTGATTGTTGATCAAGATCAAAGTCATGATAACATAATGATAGACGCTCTTGTAGATATTGATGATGATTATCTTGGATATGATGATCAGGATGATGGAGACTATGTCTTGGAGGTTGATCCAAGATAAACTGATAAAGGGTATCAAGTGGCACCTACATTCGAAGATATAGATGATATTCCTGAGGAGGATATAGATAAAGGGGAATGGTTTCGATTAATGAAGTAAGAGACTTGTTTACGGACCTTGACTGGGAGGAGATGACGATGAAAGAAAAAGTTGAAAATATTGAAGTTGATTCTGTATTACAATCATTTTAAAACTAATTTAAAGAGAAACAAGTTGTAGCAGAGACTATAATCGAAGATGTACATGAATCTCTAACAACTGCAAAAGTGGCTCAAAAGGCAAAAGATTATCTTAAATCTTCTCCTCAAAGCCCAATTTTGAAGAAACAATTGAAAAATAAAGCCGAATGTATTGGAAAAATTATGGCTTTGAAATTGGAGGATGAAAGCAATTTTTTATAGTAAAAAGACTTGATGGTGTACAGTACTTGAAGAAATCAATAAAGAGTTTTCATCATTTCCCTTTATGTGAAGTCAGGGTGTTGGTAGAGATTCGCAGAAAAGATGATGCCAATGATTATATGGTAAGTTTGATTGAGAGAATGATTAGAAAAAAAGGTCTGAACAATGATGTTTGAGTTATTAAAATCTCGGAAATTGAAGAAAATCCTTATATTTGGGAATCTGGATTGGATAACCAGAAACAGGAAGGTACGATACGAATTCAAGCCGTTTAAGTATTTAAAGAGAACTCTTTTTTTAAAATTTAGCTTAGGTATTATGAATAACCTCTACTTGTGGTATCTAGATAGTTACAGTTCTGAACTTATATTTCAAGAAATAAAAAAATGGAGTTGTGCTGAGTGTTTGATCCTATCCATCTTATTAATCTTTCACAAGATGACAAGAAGAAGTTACAAATAAAATAGAAACGATTTTATAATGGTCACATATACGAAGCGATGCAGTTCAAGAAAGTGTTAGATGCTTGTATCAAGCACAAGATTTGTGCTGGTAGTCATCTACCTTCTAAGTGGAAAGAATGAAGACCAACACTGACTTGTTGCTAAGGGGGAGTCTGCTAGTATCCTGATAACATCAGCCTTAGATGTTGAACTGAAGAAAGAATTTGCCGCATGGTCGAAGTGAAGACATTTATTGATTTTGTATTAAAATTGTTTAGCTTAGTTTTTTTTGTTTGATTTGTATTTTGTTTGTGTTTTGTATATTCTCATTTAACTAGGTGCTGGTTTCATCGATACTAATACCATCAATAGTAATACTGTGACAATCATAAAATTTTTGTTCAAAAACACTACAGACAACAACCAAATTTCAGGGCGAAATTTCTTTCAATAAGGGGATGATGTGACACCCGACTATTTCAGGTAAATTGCAACACTTACAATTCTTTTTTCATATTTATACTTCTTGCATTTTATTTAATTAGGTTTAATTAAATGTGTCAAACATAACTCATTGCGAAACAATGGTTCGAGGAATTATCGAATCGTATGTCACACATTGGTTTTGGAAATCAAGTGTGGTAACACAATCACAGTTGCAAAACTACAATCCGAAGAATAATTGAATTGTGCAATACACACTGATTAGGATTAATCAAGTATGCAAACATCTCGTAAAGACGAACATAAACGATCAACGGTAATTCAAGGATTTACCGAAACAGACATGAGTCTAATTACATGAACGTTGGTGAATAAATATTTCCTTTATTCCTCAACACTAACATCCACCCAATGTACTGTAAATGGTATATGTATAGACAAACACAGATGATGATCATGGTACTGGTAACAAAGAAGGCTCAAGTACAATTCAGCAGGTATCTTAGGGGGAGCCCGTTGAACAGAAAACTACACCAGCTGATAAGGGAAAAGGAGAAGTCCAAGAATAAGACATTGTTGATGATTTGATTGTTGATCAAGATCAAAGTCATGATAACATAATGATAGACGCTCTTGTAGATATTGATGATGATTATCTTGGATATGATGATCAGGATGATGGAGACTATGTCTTGGATGTCGATCCAAGATAAACTGATAAAGGGTATCAAGTGGCACCTACATTTGAAGATATAGATGATATTCCTGAGGAGGATATAGATAAAGGGGAATATTTTCGATTAATGAAGTAAGAGACTTGTTTACGGACCTTGACTGGGAGGAGATGACGATCAAAGAAAAAGTTGAAAATATAGAAGTTGATTGTGTATTACAATCATTTTAAAACTAATTTAAAGAGAAACAAGTTGCAGCAGAGACTATAATCGAAGACGTACATGAATCTCTAACAACTGCAGAGGTGACTCAAATGGCAAAAGATTATCTTAATTCTTGTCCTCAAAGTCCAATTTTGAAGAAACAATACAAAAATAAAGCCGAATGTATTGGAAAAATTATGGCTTTGAAATTGGAGGATGAAAGCAATTTTTTATAGTAAAATGACTTGATGGTGTACAGTACTTGAAGAAATCAATAAAGAGTTTTCATCATTTCCCTTTATGTGAACTCAGGGTGTTGGTAGAGATTCGCCTAAAAGATGATGCCAATGATTATATGGTAAGTTTGATTGAGAGAATGATTAGAAAAAAAGGTCTGAACAATGATGTTTGAGTTATTAAATTCTCAGAAATTGAAGAAAATCCTTATATTTGGGAATCTGGATTGGATAAACAGAAACACGAAGGTACGATTCGAATTCAAGCCGTTTAAGTATTTAAAGAGAACTCTTCTTTTAAAATTTAGCTTAGGTATTATGAATAACCTCTACTTGTGGTATCTAGATAGTCACAGTTCTGAACTTATATCTCAAGAAATAAAAAAATTGAGTTGTGCAGAGTGTTTGATCCTATCCATCTGATTAATCTTTCACTAGATGACAAGAAGAAGTTACAAATAAAATAGAAACGATTTTATAATGGTCACATATACGAAGCGATGAAGTTCAAGAAAGTGTTAGATGCTTGTATATAGCACAAGATTTGTGCCGGTAGTCATCTAACTTCTAAGTGGAAAGAATGAAGACCAACACTGACTTGTTGGTAAGGAGGAGTCTGCTAGTATCCTGATAACATCAGCCTCAGATGTTGAACTGAAGAAAGAATTTGCCGCATAGTCGAAGGGAAGACATTTATTGATTTTGTATTAAAATTGTTTAGCTTAGTTTTTTTTGTTTGGTTTGTATTTTGTTTGTGTTTTGTGTATTCTCATTTAACTAGGTGCTGGTTTCATCGATACTAATACCATCAATAGTAATACTGTGACAATCAGAAAATTTTTATTCATAAACACTACAGACAACAACCAAATTTAAGGACGAAATTTCTTTCAATAAGGGGATGATGTGACACCAGACTATTTCAGGTAAATTGCAACACTTACAATTCTTTTTTCATATTTATACTTCTTGCATTTTATTTAATTAGGTTTAATTAAATGTGTCAAACATAATTCATTGCGAAACAATGGTTCGAGGAATTATCGAATCGTGTGTTACACATTGGTTTTGGAAATCAAGTGTGGTAACACAATCACAATTGCAAAACTACAATCCGAAGAATAATTGAATTGTGCAATACATACTGATTAGGATTAATCAAGTATGAAAACATCTCGTAAAGACGAACAGAAACGATCAACGGTAATTCAAGGATTTACCGAAACAGACATGAGTCTAATTACATGAACGTTGGTGAATAAATATTCCTTTATTCCTCAACACTGACATCCACCCAATGTACTGTAAATGGTATATGTATAGACAAACACAGATGATGATCATGGTACTTGTAACTAAGAAGGCTCAAGTACAATTCAGCAGGTATCTTAGGGGGAGCCCGTTGAACAGAAAACTACACCAGCTGATAAGGGAAAAGAAGAAGTCCAAGAATAAGACTTTGTTGATGATTTGATTGTTGATCAAGATCAAAGTCATGATAACTTAATGATAGACGCTCTTGTAGATATTCATGATGATTATCTTGGATATGATGATCAGGATGATGGAGACTATGTCATGGATGTTGATCCAAGATTAACTGATAAAGGGTATCAAGTGGCACCTACATTTGAAGATATAGATGATATTCCTGAGGAGGATATAGATAAAGGGGAACGGTTTCTATTCATTAAGTAAGAGACTTGTTTATGGACCTTGACTGGGATGAAATGATGATGAAAGAAAAAGTTGAAAATATTGAAGTTGATTGTGTATTACAATCATTTTAAAACTAATTTAAAGAGAAACAAGTTGCAGCAGAGACTATAATCGAAGATGTACATGAATCTCTAACAACTGCAGAGGTGACTCAAATGGAAAAAGATTATCTTAAATCTTCTCCTCAAAGTCCAATACTGAAGAAACAATATAAAAATAAAACCGAATGTATTGGAAAAATTATGGCTTTGAAATTGGAGGATGAAAGAAATATTTTATAGTTAAAAGACTTGATGGTGTACAGTTTTTGAAGAAATCAATAAAGAGTTTTCATCATTTCCCTTTATGTGAACTCAGGGTGTTGGTAGAGATTCGCCTAAAATATGATGCCAATGATTATATGGTATGTTTAATTGAGAGAATGATTAGAAAAAAAGGTCTGAACAATGATGTTTGAGTTATTAAAATCTCGGAAATTGAAGAAAATCCTTATATTTGGGAATCTGGATTGGATAAACAAAAACAGGAAGGTACAATTCGAATTCAAGCCGTTTAAGTATTTAAAGAGAACTCTTCTTTTAAAATTTAGCTTAGGTATTATGAATAACCTCTACTTGTGGTATCTGGACAGTTACAGTTCTGAAGTTATATTTCAAGATATAAAAGAATGGAGTTGTACAGAGTGTTTGATCCTATCCATCTGATTAATCTTTCACAAGATGACAAGAAGAAGTTACAAATATAATAGAAACGATTTTAAAAGGGTCACATAGACGAAGCAATGAAGTTCAAGAAAGTGTTAGATGCTTGTATCGAGCACAAGATTTGTGCTGGTAGTCATCTACCTTCTAAGTGGAAAGAATGAAGAACAACACTGACTTGTTGCTAAGGGGGAGTCTGCTAGTATCCTGTTAACATCAGCCTCAGATGTTGAACTGAAGAACGAATTTGCCGCATAGTCGAAGTGAAGACATTTATTGATTTTGCATTAAAATTGTTTAGCTTAGTTTTTTTTGTTTGATTTGTATTTTGTTTGTGTTTTGTGTATTCTCATTTGACTAGGTGCTGGTTTCGTCGATACTAATACCATCAATAGTAATAATGTGACAATCAGAAATTTTTTGTTCATAAACACTACAGACAACAACCAAATTTCAGGACGAAATTTCTTTCAACAAGCGGATGATGTGACACCCGACAATTTTAGGTAAATTGCAACACTTACAATTCTTTTTTTCACATTTATACTTCTTGCATTTTATTTAATTAGGTTTAATTAAATGTGTCAAACATAACTCATTGCGAAACAATGGTTCGAGGAATTATCGAATCGTATGTTACACATTGGTTTTGGAAATCAAGTGTGGTAACATAATCACAATTGCAAAATTATAATCCGAAGAATAATTGAATTGTGCTATACACACTGATTAGGATTAATCAAGTATGCAAACATCTCGTAAAGACAAACATAAACGATCAACGGTAATTCAAGGATTTACCGAAACACACATGAGTCTAATTACATGAACGTTGGTGACTAAATATTTCCCTTATTCCTCAACACTGACATCCACCCAATGTACTGTAAATGGTATATGTATAGACAAACACAGATGATGATCATGGTACTGGTAACAAAGAAGGCTCAAGTACAATTTCAGCATTTATCTCAGGGGAGCCCGTAGAACAGACAACTACACCAGCAGATAAGGGAAAAGGAAAAGTCCAAGAAGAAGACTTTGTCGATGATTTGATTGTTGATCAAGATAAAAGTCATGATAACTTAATGATAGACGCTCTTGTAGATATTGATGATGATTATCTTGGATATGATGATTAGGATGATGGAGACTATGTCATGGATGTTGATCCAAGATTAACCGATAAAGGGTATCAAGTGGCACCTACATTTGAAGATATAGATGATATTCCTGAGGAGGATATAGATAAAGGGGAATGGTTTCTATTAATGAAGTAAGAGACCTGTTTATGGACCTTGACTGGGAGGAGATGATGATGAAAGAAAAATGTTGAAAATATTGAAGTTGATTGTGTATTATAATCATTTTAAAACTAATTTAAAGAGAAACAAGTTGCAGCAGAGACTATAATCGAAGATGTACATGAATCTCTAAGAACTGCAGAGGTGACTCAAATGGCAAAAGATTATCTTAAATCTTTTCCTCAAAGTCCAATTTTGAAGAAACAATACAAAAATAAAGCCGAATGTATTGGAAAAATTATGGCTTTGAAATTGGAGGATGAAAGAAATTTTTTATAGTAAAAAGACTTGAGGGTTTACAGTACTTGAAGAAATCAAAAAAGAGTTTTCATCTTTTCCCTTTATGTGAACTCAGGGTGTTGGTAGAGATTCGCCTAATAGATGATGCCAATGATTATATTGTAAGTTTGATTTAGAAAATAATAAGAAAAAAGGTCTGAACAATGATGTTTGAGTTATTAAAATCTCGGAAATTGAAGAAAATCCTTATAATTGGGAATCTGGATTGGATAACCAGAAACTGGAAGGTACGATACGAACTCAAGCTGTTTAAGTTTTTAAAGAGAATTCTTCTTTTAAAATTTAGCTTAGGCATTATGAATAACCTCTACTTGTGGTATCTAGACGGTTATAGTTCTGAAGTTATATTTCAAGATATAAAAAAATGGAGTTGTGCAGAGTGTTTAATCCTATCCATCTAATTAATCTTTCATAAGATGACAAGAAGAAGTTACAAATAAAATAGAAACGATTTTATAAGGGTCACATAGACGAAGCGATGCAGTTCAAGAAAGTGCTAGATGCTTGTATCTAGCACAAGATTTGTGCTGGTAGTCATCTACCTTCTAAGTGGAAAGAATGAAGACCAACACTGACTTGTTGCCAAGGGGGAGTCTGCTAGTATCCTGATAACATCAGCCTCAGATGTTGAACTGAAGAACAAATTTTCCGCATAGTCGAAGTGAAGACCTTTATTGATTTTGTATTAAAATTGTTTAGCTTAGTTTTTTTTGTTTGATTTGTATTTTGTTTGTGTTTTGTATATTCTCATTTAACTAGGTGCTCGTTTCATCGATACTAATACCATCAATAGTAATACTGTGACAATCAGAAAATTTTTGTTCATAAACACTACAGACAACAACAAAATTTCAGGACGAAATTTCTTTCAATAAGGGGATGATGTGACACCCGACTATTTCAGGTAAATTGAAACACTTACAATTCTTTTTTCATATTAATACTTCTTGCATTTTATTTAATTAGGTTTAATTAAATGTGTCAAACATAACTCATTGCGAAACAATGGTTCGAGGAATTATCGAATCGTGTGTTACACATTGGTTTTGGAAATCAAGTGTGGTAACACAATCACAGTTGCAAAACTATAATCCGAAGAATAATTGAATTGTGCAATACACACAGATTAGGATTAATCAAGTATACAAACATCTCGTAAAGACGAACAGAAACAATCATCGGTAATTCAAGGATTTACCGAAACACACATAAGTCTAATTACATGAACGTTGGTGAATTAGTATTTCCCTTATTCCTCAACACTGACATCCACCCAATGTACTGTAAACGGTATATGTATAGACAAACACATATGATGATCATGGTACTGGTAACAAAGAAGGCTCAAGTACAATTCAGCATGTATCTCCGGGGAGCCCGTTGAACAGACAACTACACCAGCTGATAAGGGAACAGGAAAAATCCAAGAAGAAGACTTTGTTGATGATTTGATTGTTGATCAAGATCAAAGTCATGATAACTTAATGATAGACGCTCTTGTAGATATTGATGATGATTATCTTGGATATGATGATCAGGACGATGGAGACTATGTCATGGATGTTGATCCAAGATTAACTGCTAAAGGGTATCAAGTGGCACCTACATTTGAAGATATAGATGATATTTCTGAGGAGGATATAGATAAAGGGGAATGGTTTCTATTAATGAAGTAAGAGACTTGTTTATGGACCTTGACTGGGAGGAGATGATGATGAAAGAAAAAGTTGAAAATATTGAAGTTGATTATGTATCACAATCATTTTAAAACTAATTTATAGAGAAACAAGTTGCAGCAGAGAATATAGTCGAAGATGTACATGAATCTCTAACAATTGTAGACGTGACTTAAATGGCAAAGATTCTTTTAAATCTTCTCCTCAAATTCCAAACTTGATGAAACAATACAAAAATAAAGCCGAATGTATTGGAAAAATTATGGCTTTGAAATTGGAGGCTGCAAGCAATTTTTTATATTAAAAAGAATTGATGGTGTACAATACTTGTAACATCAGTGCCGGAAACGTCACCGGAACCGTGATCTACACAGTAACATGAACTATAATTCAGGTACAAAATATACGTATTACATGTATATCATTATCAGTTCATGTTTATCATAGAACAATTTCAAGTTCATTGCAGAAACGTAAATCATAACTATGGTTCAACAGTTAGAGATTTATCTGACGACGCAGAACCATCACGTGATTGTTAGTTAGGATCTTATTAAGTATAAACATATGTGAGATTGTACAAAACAAAACAACAAAGGATGTCGTTAGGTGAATGCTAAATCGACGGATTATTCATATAGGTGTCGATCTGTACGAATTTATCTGAAAGTTTAACATTCTGGATGACGTCTAAAAATTAGAAAACCATATTGGAAAGTGTAGTTATCGTCGTGTTCGTACGAATGATGATTCAAACGAATACGCGCGACGACTATACGATTCGATTTAAACTGTAAATTTAATAATTCCAGAAATTTAAAATAAATGGAAGATATTTTAGTTAATTTACTAGGAATTACCACCTAATTTAATTTAATAAATTATACTTTTAAAACATTAACGAATCGTTACGAAAACGAAAGGAAACCAACGTCTCTACGCGAAACTGAACGAGACCGAACACCCCGGGTATTTATAAAGCCTTTAATGAGGCATTTATTTCCTCATTCTTCCTCACCAACCATCCCCACCACCATTCAATTCGTCACTCCCTCTCTACTTACTCTCTCTACCTTTCACAAGCCCTAGATCACTCAATCCTCCACCAAATCAAGCCATTTTGGTATCAAAAGGACCACAACAACCTGTAGATCATGAAAGTACAAACGATCTGAGCTTTGAATCATCTGATTTGAGGTAATAATGAGTTAGATATCACGATTTTAGGGTTTTCTAAAACCCTCTTGTTCGAACACCCTCCCAACCAGTTCTAGCCACTCAAAAACTTAGGGAAACACCATGAAATCACTTAAGGATGATTTAGGGACTTGGGGAAACCTTGTCTTAGGCTTTGAACTTTGAAATGGTGATAACGATGGGGCTGAGTTTCGAACGGCCGAATGAAGGCCACATGCAGGTCGGCCAAATGGCCACAAGCTGCATGAGCAGTCTCCTAGGGCGAATGACCTCAAGGCCGAAGGAACCTTTCATTCACACGAGCCCTAATTTGGTCCAAGCCTCATGCTCCCCAACTCTCATTCGGTCCAAGCCTCATTAGCACCAACTCTCATTCGGCTAAGCAAGTCCCATTCACATGCATGCTTATTCGGCCATAGCCTCATACGCATGCAACTCCTTTTGGCCAAAGCTCCTTCGGACCATGTCATTATCGGTCGGCCAACCCCTCATGCTAGGGTTTGTGAAAGGTAGAGAGAGAAAGTAGAGAGAGTGACGCATTGAATGGTGGTGGGGCTGGTTGGTGAGGAAGAATGAGGAAATGAATGCCTCATTAAAGGCTTTCAAAATACCCGGGGTGTTCGGTCTCGCTTGGTTTCAGCAGGGAGAGTGTGTAAAGGAGGAAGAGGTGGCGGTGGTGGTGGAGGCATTCGAGGAGGAGATCTTTTCGGCGGCATTCTGATCAGAACCTGTAGATGCACTAAATATCCCTAGTTCGATTTTGTATTATCCATTATGTAAAGTTCATGTTTTTAATGGAAGTTGTCTTTCTTTATTGACCCTTAATGTTTAATATTGACTATATGATTGTTTGATTTGGTTTATTAGTGTTTGAGTATGAATTCTGACCATTCGGGCGAATGACTCTACGAATGAAGTCATTCGCCGAATGAACGCCCTAGCAAATGAAAGGCGATTGAATGAGTCATGCGCCGAATGACTCATTCGAATAACATGTCCATTCGACATAGTCATTCGCCGAATGAGCAGCTTCGGCCACTTATTCGGCCGAATGACTACAGTCTATAAATACAAGTTCAAATCATTTTAAACCTAACTTTTGAGAGCCCTCCTTCTTCTCAGAGCACTTAGTGTCAAACCCTAAAAGATCTGAGCAGCCATTGATCGTCCAAGTTCGATTCTCAACCCGTGGTGTTCAATTCACACTCAAACTTCCTTCCTACACCTTCGGATCACCACGATTTCTGTTGGTTTCGATTGAAAAACCCTAGAATAGGATTCCGCACTATTCCAGAGGCTGTCGAGCAGATATCCGTTGGAATCGGATTGTTTCCGAGCTCCAAATAGGTCCTACTAAGTGGTATCAGAGCTTTGTCTTGATTCTGCTCGATTTCCACTCAAAATCACTAAATCTGAGATTGGTTGTTCGAAATCTGTCAAAACCCTAAGTTTCTTGACCTCCAAGCTACTGTTCCATTCAAAATCTGTGGGTTTTTGTAGTGTTTTTGTCAAAACCTTTATCCCAATTGGTTGGTAACCATGTCATGATATTCTGTACCAAATTTGGTGCATAGATTTGATCAAAATCCAAAGTTATAGCGATTTTAGTTGTCGAAAACTCCAGATCTCCCGAATGAGTGTGGGGGCCGAATAGTTTTGGCCGAATCACTCCCATTCGCCGAATAGCTCCATCCGACAACTTAATTCGGCGAATAGCCCTCATTCGACCACTCATTCGGCGAATGGCCTCATTCGAATTCTCATTCGGCGAATCGCCTCATTCGATCCTTTCATTCGCCGAATAGGTTCATTCTCTTTGCTCATTCGTCCAACTGTCATACTCCTTTTATCATTCGCCAGTTTTTTCACATTCGGCCCCCGACATTGGACATAAGTGTCTTCATTCAGCCATCAGGTTGAAATGTATTTCCTAAATGTTGGAGGTGATTGTTCTTGACTCTATGGAGGATTTGGCATTGATGGCGAACCAGAATCATCGTATTCAGACTTTGCTGCTGACTGAGACTGAGACATGGAACTCCAATAAAGCTCCCAAGTTGTTATCCTTAGATGACTATCCACACTGGAAGTACAGATTTGAAATTCACATCAATGGAGTGGATACTAACTTATGGATGATGATTGAAGGAGGTTATCTGAGGCCTCTGAATGAAGATGGAACACCTATGCTAGTCACACGGATGACTGAGCCTCAGAGAAAGTTTTATGATTATGAGAAGAAAGCTTATGCTATTTTGTCTCAATCCATTGCTACTGATATCTTCCACCAGTTCAGACAATTTACATCTTCCAAATATATGTGGGATGCTTTGCAGCAGAGATATGAGGGTAATGATGCTTTGAAGAATATAAAGTCAAAAGCCTTGAGGAAGGAATTCAACAGCTTCATGTATGTTGGAAATGCATCTTTGGATGATCTGATTGCCTGATTTTATCATCTTGTGAGCAAGTTGTTTAATCATGAAGTTAAGACTACTACTCAAGAGAAGATTCAGTGTTTGGCAGATGCTCTACCTCCAAAGTGGGAGTCATTTTTTATGGTTCTTATGCAGAATGAGATGATGGCACATATGGACATAAGTGATTTCATCCAGAAGCTGAAAGAGCAAGAAATAGAGAACAAGTGGAAGGAAAAGGGAGTAGCTCAAGTCCAGGACCCCTCACTGTATTATTCTACTCCGATTGTAGAGAAAGCATCTTCTCATGCTCCACTGAAGACTGCCTTTGTTTCTCAGACTACTGAAGCTCCATCTTCTAATCAGATTCACTTCAGTCAGTCTTCATCCTCATCCAGCTCTCAGAAAGAACATCATCAACCTGTCACCAGTCTGAAGACAGAGAATTTTGACAAAGTGACTGTAGAGATGGCCAAGGAGCACATGGGTCTCTTGTCTACTCTTGTCAGTTCCTATGATGGTTTAGTAGCTGGACAGATTGTCAATCCTTATCTGACCAATGATGATTATTCTCAGATAGATCCAGATGATATGGAGAGAATAGATATCATGTGGGCTTTTGCCAGTGTTGTGAGAAGGGCAAAGGAGTTTGTGAAAAGAACAGGAAAGGACATCAATCTAAACAAGGAGTCTAAGTTTGGATTTGATATGGCATCTATTACCTGCTACAATTGTGGGGAGAAAGGTCATTTTGCCAGGCTGTGCAAGCAACCAAGGAAAGCTGGAAACAAGAATCCCTTTTAGCATCAAAAATCTTCTCCTGCTCAAACAAGTTCCTCAAATGCAGGCAAAGCTTTAACGGTACAACAGGATGATGGCGAGAATTGGAATTTCAGATTCAATTCTGATCAGGGGGAACAGGATAAAGCATGTATTGCTGAGATTCAGAAGTTGGATGATTCAAGTGAAGAGAGCATTTCAGGAGAAGCCCAGATCAGTATAGAAGACACATCAGGTTCAGAGTCAGAAAGCATATCAGACTGAGACACTCAAGCTGATTCTGATGCTGATATTGAAGATTCAGTTACTCAGTTTGCTTTGATGGTGAACTCATCTGCTACTCCTACTGCACCTTCACAGTCTGATCAGGTATCTGATGAATGTTCTTCTTCTAATTCTAGATGTTTTAATTGTGTTAATCTTGACAGCAAAGTCCTTGCTTATCAGAAACACAATGCTGACTTGATCAGTGATCTCAACCAATGTATTGAGGCAAACAAAGATTTCAAATCTAATGAAAAAGATTTTCAAGCTAAAATTGAACTCTTAAACAGACAACTTCATGAGGCTGAGATTGCTGTTATGAACAAGCAAGATACTATCACCTCTTATATCATTACCATAAATGAGATAAAGAAGAAGTTAGCCATAGTTGAATGTGACTATGAGACCGTAGGACAAAAGCTCAAGAGCTATGAAAGCTCATCTTATATCATTGAGCATATGATCCATAAGGGTACTGATCATAAGTGTAAGGGAAAAGTGAGTTATCAGAGGTGTCCTCCACCAGTCTTAAACAACTTTGTCAATTCACCAAATCACAAAGATGTTAAAGATTTTCAAGTCAACACTCCATTAGCAATTGATCCAATTGGGATGATTACTGATGAGGGTTCCTCCTTGCCAGAGGAATCTTTGGTTGATTGAATTGTAGAGGATTGGGTCTCAGATTCTGAGGATGAATCTGATAATTCATCAGATTGTATTGCTATTCAGAATCAGCCACCAGGTGTCATGAAAGGCGACCCAATCTCATCTTCAAACATTTGTCAAGCTTTAAGCTTTGTGAAAGCTTCAAAAGAAAATGAAGCTTGTCTGTCGAACAAGATTGACAATCTTATTCCTATTGGGAAAAAGGGTTTGGGTTTTAATCAGAACAAGCATAAAACAAATGTTTTTTAACCACAAAGGCAATCCTTTTCTGAATTAAAACATTTTCATAGAAACGGTGACAAAGTTTGTTTTGAGTGTGGTGCACCTAGACACATAGTTAGATGTTGTCCTCAGTTGATCAGACCAAAGGTGGAACCACGCAGAAAAGAAAATCAGTTTTTTATCAAAGCTGTCAAATCTGAATCAAAGTCAACTCAAGTAAAACCCAAACAACCAAATTAGGTTAAATTTTTGGACAAGGGTAAAGAGTAAATAGTGAACAGGGATGTTCCAAAAGTGATCAATGTTAATCAAGTAAAGTCATCATCCATTTATTTGAAAAACTCTTTCAGTAAAAACGCTGTCTGAAAAGTCAAGTCTTCTAAGACTTCAGTTTTACCTACTACAGATAAGGCTATTCCTGAAGGTAAATGGATCGATGTTTGGATCCGTGACTCTTTGGGTCAACCCAAGACTGTAAAGGCTTGGGTTCCCAAAATGAATTAATTGTTTCAATTTTGTGCAGGCAGCCCCAACAGCTGCTCTTAACAACTCTTTGATTGTCGATAGTGGGGCTTCAAGGCATATGACTGGAAATATTTCTCTGCTCTTAAATGTTCATTCAGTTCATGGTGGATATGTAGCATTTGCCGGTGACAAAGGCGGGTTCATAACAGGATAGTGTATTCTCTCAAATGGGAAAGTTTCTTTTGACAAGGTCAGATATGTCAAGCAGTTGGAGGATAATCTTCTATCAGTATCACAGATTTGTGATAAACAGTACAAAGTTCTCTTTGATGACTCCAAACGTTACATTCTAAAGCAAGGTGTTACTATCCCTGAAGATTGGATCTTGATGTCAGCCCTAGGAACCAAGACTTGTATGTACTCAATATGGCCATAGCTACAACTACATCCTCCACAGCTTCATGTTTTATGTTAAAGGCAACTGAGAAAGATTCAATTCTTTGGCATAAGAGGATGGGTCATTTGAGTCTATGCAAGATGAATCACCTGGTACACAACAATTTGGTTGAAGGGTTAGTCTGAAGAATTTCAAGCCGTCTGATGTCTGTGTATCCTGCAAAAAGGGAAAGCATGTCAAGCAGTCTCACAAACTAAAAAAGTATCATTCAATCACTGTTCCACTTGAGCTTCTCCATATGGATCTATTTGGTCCTGTTAACTGCAAGAGTATAGCTGGGGATAAATACTGTCTTGTCATCACTGATGAATATTCCAGATACTCTTGGGTTTTCTTTATAAAGGAGAAATCTGAAACGTTTGACTGCATTCAAGTGTTGGTTACAAAACTTGAATCTCTTTATAAGCTCAAGATTCGTATAATCAGAACCGACAATGGGACAGAGTTCAAAAACCACAACATGGAGAATTTCTGCAATTTACGGGGAATTGTTCAACAATTTAGTGCCCCTTATGTCCCACAAATGAATGGTATTGCTGAGCGAAATAACAGGACTTTAATTGAGGCTGCTAGGACGATGCTTGCTGATTCTTCTCTTCCAGTTCAGTTCTGGAATGAGGCTGTAGCAAATGCTTGTTACACATTGAACAGGGTTTTGATAGTGAAGAGGCATGGGAAGACTTGCTTTAAACTGCTTCATAACAGAAAGCCAAATCTTAAGTATCTTGAACCTTTCGGTGCACCGTGCACGATGCTTAAGAAACACGAGCAGGGTAAGTTCAATGAGAAGGTGGAAGAAGGGTACTTTCTCCGGTACAGCACTCCGACTAAAAGGGTATATAACAGATCAACTAAGAATGTAGAAGAGTGGTACCATGTTGATGTTTAGAGATATTCTATGCCCCCACCTGGAAAAGGCCCAGATTGGATGTTTGATTATTCGGGTCTCTTTGATTCTTTCAATATGCCTCCCATGCACTCAGATGAAGCTGTTGCGATTCAAATGTTATATGATGCACAAAATTCCCCTGATGAACCAGTGCAACCTTCATCCGCTTCAATTCCTACAGTACAGACAAATGATGACAGTTCAGACACAGATGATATTCTTATTCAGCCTGCTGCCCCCGGACCAGATGTTGATGATCTTGTACCTGATCTTGAAGATTTGAATTTGAACAATCTAAATCCATAGGTTGAGGTTCCTGCTCATCCGGTTGGAAGAATTAATCGTATTCATCCTCAAGAGAACATTATTGGTAGTCCATTAGATGGGATTAAGACCAGAAATCAGCTTTCTTCAGGGGGACTTGCAGACATTCTTGATTTTGCAGATGTAACCTTTTGTGCCCATTCCTGTTTTATCTTCTAGGTTGAACCGCGTACCTTCACTGAAGCTTTAAAGGAAGAATCATGGGTTGATGCCATGCAAGAAGAACTCCTACAATTCAAGAAATGAGGAGTCTGACAACTTGTTGACAGACCAAAAGGTGCAAAAGTAATTGGCACCCGATGGGTTCTTCGCTGCAAAAAGGATGATCATGGGATCATTATGTGAAACAAGGCACGTCTGGTTGTACAGGGATTCAGACATATTGAAGGTTTGGATTATAATGAAGTGTTTGCACCAGTTGCTCGTCTTGAAGCAATTCGTATTTTCTTGGCATATGCATCCTTCAAAAAGTTTAAAGTTTATCAAATGGATGTCAAGGGTACATTCCTTCATGGTGTGATTAGTGAAACAGTGTATGTTAGTCAACCTCCCGGGTTTGAGGATCCATTGCGTCGCGACCAAGTCTACAAGGTAGACAAGGCATTATATGGATTACATCAAGCACCGCGAGCATGGTATGAGACACTTTCCACTCACCTTCTGAACAACGGGTTAAGAAGAGGTGTCATCGACTGTACGCTGTTTATTCACGAAAAGGATGGTGATCTACTCTTGGTACAAGTTTATGTGGACGATATCATCTTTTGTTCTACGAATGATTGTCTGTGCAAAGAGTTTGAGAAGGTTATGAAGGAGAAATTTGAGATGAGCTCAATGGGAGAGATGAAATTTTTTCTGGGATTACAGGTGGATCAATCTGAGGCAGGCATCTTCATTCATCAAACTAAATATGTTGGCGACATACTGAGCCGGTTCAGTATGTCAGATGCGAAACCTGCTGGTACCCCGCTGGCTGTTAATCACGGGATTACACCAGACGAAAATGGGGAGTTAATTGATGCCACTCTGTACTGAGGAATGATTGGTTCTCTGATGTATCTAACTGCTTCTCGGCCAGACATCATTTCGCCACATGCTTGTGTGCTCGTTATCAATCTAAACCAAGAGTGTCACATCTGATTGCTGTGAAACGGATTATGCGTTATCTGAAGGGTACACATGATCTTGGCTTATGGTACCCTAATGATGATAATTTTGATCTTACTGCATACAGTGATTCAGATTATGGTGGATGCAAGAGAGATTACAAGTCAATGTCTGCGGGATGTCAGTTCTTTGGAACTCGCTTAGTTACTTCGCAGTGCTAGAAGCATACGTCGGTGTCTACTTCAACCTGTGAAGCTGAATATATTGCTGCTGCTAGTTACTGTTCTCAGATCATCTGGATCCAACAGCAACTCAGGGACTATGTGTTACATTTTTCTAACACTCCTTATTATGCTAACGATACTGCTGCCATAGCTGTCACTAAAAATCCGGTCCAGCACTCTAAA
Organism: Mikania micrantha; assembly: GCA_009363875.1. Classification (NCBI taxonomy): domain Eukaryota; kingdom Viridiplantae; phylum Streptophyta; class Magnoliopsida; order Asterales; family Asteraceae; genus Mikania; species Mikania micrantha. The sequence goes on along the minus strand of CM018691.1, from coordinate 71,111,722 downwards.
ACAAAACACATCGACATTAAATATCAATTCATACGTGATTGTTTTGAAAAGAAACTAATCAATGTTATTAAAATTCACACCAATCACCAGAAAGCCGATCCTTTCACAAAAGCTTTTGATAAATCCAGATTCTTTTATCTGTTATCGGCTAATGGTGTTTTCCAAAAGGATGAAGTCCTACCTTCATCTGAATCTAACAAATGATCATCGACTTTCTTAGATAGTTTTGTTTTGATTTATCTATTTATTTCTTTTAGTTATCTTTTCATTTCTTTATCTTAATCAAAAACTCAAAAAGATTTTTCGTTTTCGGTTTTTAGGGGGAAATAGTAGCTAAATTGAAAAACCAAAAACATCTGAAAAATTTAAAAATACAAAAACAGTTGAAAAAGTAAAAAATGAGAAGGTCTTCTTTGAGAAAGTAATACATTAATCTTTCATATCCTAAAAGTGTGGGTGAATGCATAAATGGAAGACATATGAGAAGTGTGAGTAGATGTACTGATAGGCTGACTTTACAAAATGAATAGACAAATTTGTGAATACTTAGATAATTTGATTTGTGGAATCTGTTTTTGAAAGACAGTTAAGTGAAGAATAGTTTATGACTCAAATCAGGCATATACCTAGTATCATGAGATCCAATAAGGTTTCCAATGATTCATGAAATCAAAATCTGTACACGTGCCATATTGCTGGGACGAACCTAGCTGAAGCCGTCCATTCAGATGAGAAATATTGAATCAAAATAAAATAAAAGAAAATCAAGCTGGTATTAAGCTTGTGAAAAATACAAAAATAAAAGAAGTTCGATTCCATACACGTGCCATATTACTGGGACGAACCTAGTTGAAGCCGTCCATTTGGATAGAACAAGTCAAGCATGTCAACACAGGTCTGTATACGTGCCATATTACTGGGACAAACCTAGTTGAAGCCGTCCATGAGAATGTGTTGGTCATGAGAGACCAATCAAAAAGAAAAATACAAAAAGAAAATAAATTGGAACCTTATGGAATTTATGGTGCTGGGTTTTAAGATGTGCGGAGATGACTTACAAACTAATTTTCATCTTTGCTGAATAGATAAAACAGGTAACTTAATCAAAAAACATAAGTAATCATCAAATGAGTTTAATAATTTTGTATTGAAAAGCTTAGAGTGGACATATATATCAGTAATCATATCACAAGTCAAAAGTGTCTGAAATGAAACATTCATTAATGCTGATTTGATTTGATTAGATGTATGTACTAGTTTTTCAACAGATCTCTCACAAAAATATGTGTTTCTTTGTTTATAGTTGCTAGTTGTACAGTTGTAATTTGTTTCAGAAAATTACAAAAAGATTTTCTATTTTCAATTTCAGTTTAGGTGATCATTTGTTGGTTCAGATGTCTGTCTTATCTGAATCCTAAACCAACCAGACTTATCTTCATAAATGGCATCTGTTTTTCTAATCATAATGTCAAATCTTGAAATCATTTTGTGATTTGTGAGTGAAAATACTCATTCGGACGAATGAATAATGAGAATGGCCCATTCGACCGAATGTTTTTATTCAGCGAATGACTCTTAAATTTGAATTTCATTCGGCGAATGTCTCTTGATCGAAAGAAGAGATTCACCAACTCATTCGACGAGTGACTTTTGGGAGAAAGAACTCATTTGCTGGTCTCTTTTGGCGAATGTCTTTGGGAAGAAAGAGTTCATTTCCCGGTTTCATTCGGCGAATGCCTCAACCTATATAAACATTCAATCGGTCAAGTACCCTCATTCTCCAAAACTCATTCGATCGCCTCTGTGTTTCTCTCATTCGCCCGAACCACTCGTTTTCCCTTGTTTCGTAAATTTTTTGTGATTACCTCCATATTTGCACTGATATTCCTTCTGCTGATTATTACAGGTTATCATAGATCCAACATCATCGAGTTTTGACCTCTAAATCGCTCAAAACAGCTTGAAATTTAGGGTTTCTGGAATCGCCTGTTAAATAGATGATCAAAATGACATCTAAATCACAAAAGACCTGTTTTAAAACTCTTAATCGGTCAACTCTGAGCTTGAATATAGGAATTTTGCGAGCTGATTTGAACATTTTGTCAAAGGGGGTTTGAACTTGAACAGACAGCCGAATGACTCATTTGGAAAATGACTCATTCGGCGAATGAGTCATTCGGCGAATGAAGTTCATTCGGCTAATAGCTCATTCGACGAATGGCTAAGTCAGCACATAACTCATTTGGCGAATGAGGTTTATTCGGCGAATGAATCATTCGACCAAAGAGTTCATTCGCCCAAATCAACTTCATTCGGCCAAACTGGTTCAAATGTTTCTTTGTTCTGATTTCTGTATTTTGTGCAACTGAATTGTTCTAACATGTCTTTATTTGATTTTCAGAATGGTTGTATACAAGTTGGTGACAAAGAACAACATCTATGCTCATTTGGATCTCACTACACCAAATGTCAGACATTACATCGAGATTTTCACATTTCTGAGACGTTCGAGGATCTTCACTACCATATCTACTATGCATGTGCCATATCACTCGCATCAGCAAGATTTCTGGGCCTCTGCTGATATCGATTGCGAAGCCGAGCCTACTGTCATCAGGGGAAAGATTCTTGGGCACGATGTGGTTATATCAGCTGAGCATATCAGGAGAGTTTTTGGTTTCCAGGATTCACCTGATCAGCCGTATCTGTTGGATCGTTACTTAGTTCGTGGCTGCTTTATGAGGTGCAAGTACGAGGGCGATCTAGGAGCAGGAATCCTCAAGAAAGCTTACATGTCTCCACAATTCAAGTACCTTGCTCAAGTACTGATTCACTGCCTCGGTTCTAGGAGAAGTGGATTTGACGATATGCGAGAGACTATTCAGTGTGCCTTTGTTGCATTAGTGCTGAACGGGCCTTTCAACTTCTCTGAGATGATATTCACTCATATGAAGGAGAATGTGGCTCTGAAGGGAGACAAGAAGTTTCTGATGTATCCCAGGTTCATGCAGCAGTTGATCGATGCTCAGTTACCTGATTTGCCAAAGATCTACACTGATATCATTAGGCTGGAACACATGAATGACGTCATTCTCAATAGGGTGATGTCATACAGAGGCAAGGAGAGGAAGCCTACAGTTCGTTCATTGTTTGGCCATCTTGTGAGGCGTGATTATCGAGCTCCAGCTGGCAGGAGATGGAGACATGATGATTCAGACTCTGAGGTGGAGGATATAGTTGTGTCTGGTGATGATAGTGGTGATGATGATGATGGTGCAGGAGGTATTGGTGTTGGTGCTAGTGCTGGTGAGAGCTCAGTTGCTGTGAGCACTGTAGCTGTGAGTTCTATTGGTGTGAGTGCTAGGGTTAGTGATATGACTACTGCTATTGAAGTGAGCTTAGTTGAAGCTGCAGCTGTTTCTGTTGGTGCTGGAGTTAGTACTTCTGTGGCAGATGATGAGGATGTAGATATTGATTCATTATTGGAGCTGGACTTCATGGCCACTATTACCTCCACAGTGACTACTCCTATGGATATGACATGCACCACATCTGCCGAAGACAGGGATGAGTCAGATGACTCAGGTGATGATGGTGGTGAAGCTGGTGGTGATGGTGCTGAAAATTCTTACTTAGAAGACATACCAGATGATGAGTTTGAGAGTGTTTGGATAGGAGGGAGACTGATGAAGAGGAGAAAGAAAAGGAGCGAAGCTGAACTTGAAGAGATCACTGATCCTTCATTTATTCCAGAGTTTGATGTGTCTCCTCCTCCTCCTTGTACTTCTAACTCTACATCTACAATAGCCGTGACTGTTGCTGCTGCAACTCAATCCACATCATCTCCAACTGGCAGGAGAAAGAGAGCTAGGATTCTCTTTCAGAGAAGGTCAGAACTGTCAGTTGCTGCCACAACTACTGTTACATCAGTCGCTGCAACTACAGTTTCTTCACTGATCCGGTCAAGGGCTATTCCGATACGTGCTACTTTAGCCCCTCTGACTACCTCTGTTCTTCAGGCTCCCATATTCACTGTTGCCTCTACTGGTCCCTCCACTTCACGAGCTGACACATCTGTACCTACTGTTTCAGTTGTTGATCAGCTGAGCACACTGAACAATATGGTTCTTAGATTGATGGAGAGGATCCTAGAACAAGAGAAGAAGAACAAAGAGCAGGAACTAGTTATTACCCAGCTCACCCAGCGGATAAATGATCAGGATGCCTTATTACTACAGGCTGCTGATCAACGAGCTGATCTGAGAGCTCGTTCTGCTCAACAAGAGGAGCAGCTGCTGAAATATATTGATGAGCATAATCAGTTGGCCCCTGCCATTGGTTTCAATGATAGAATCCTGCTCTTAGAAGCTGAGAACGCCAGACTTGCTGAACTGGTTGAAAGTTCCAAGGAAAGCACTCCAAGAATTGAGGGTTCCGCAGCCATTTCCGATGAATCAGACGAGGAAGTGAAAGAGGAAGAAGATGAAGAGGAAGATGAAGAGTCTGAGGAGGAAAAGGTTGATTATGAAGATTTAGAGAAAGATGACGACTCTGATGATGATGATGATGATGATGATGATGATGATGATGATGATGATCAAGCCCCTTCCCCTCTTGAGATCCGGTCCTAGTCCATGCATGACAAGAAGAACAAGGCTCCTTCTCTACCTCCTCCTACACAGACAGAAGAATCAGCTGCTACTGAGGAAGTCGAAGCTGTGCCCGTGAGACGTCAACTGGATGAGACACTCACTATGATTCTTGACGCTCAGGGCATTATACAGCACTCAGTTAGCTATGATAAAGAGGAGGGTGAGATCATTCATAGCTTATCAAATGTGCAGATAGATGAGTTGTTCAGGTTAAATCCTGATGAGGTTATTACTGATGATACCTCAGTTCCAGCTTTTGATGAGCCAACTCCAGAAACTTTTGATGACATTGATAAGGTCATTCTGGAAGACATAACCGAGGAGGAGTATCCAAAGTATACATCGGCTGAGGACGAACTGCCTACTTTCACTGATTTATTTGATCAAGCCACTGAAGAGATGTTGACCAGATACTTGGAAGAACAAGTTGAAATCAGTAAGTCTGAAGCTGATGATATCAAACAAAGGAAAGAAGAATGGAAGGCCTATTGGGAGATCCTGAAGAAAAAAAGCAATGTAAAGATGCCAGCAACTCACAAAAAGGTTTACAGGACCAAAGGCTACAAAGCCGGAGGTCAGATTCTGAGCTGGGCTTACTTTCATGACTTAGGATGTTATGCTGTGAAGAGGGAAAGAGGAATAGATTACTTTAAGCATCCTCATGACTTCAAGATGTTGTCGGGATTCGAAGTAAATCAACTTGCACGTCTGAGAATGCTTTATAGTGAAGACTCTGGGATGTCAGCATGGTTCTCCCGATAGCTGCAATACGAATATAGAAAAACGTGGGTGAACTTCAGGCCTCAAACCTGAAAGATATTACTTGCCGGAGATAGATGGAGATACCCGGAAACATAAAAGGTATCCTGAAGTGGCTTCAGGCCTCCTAAAGTTTTGAAGAATATTCCGTTAAGGAAGATGCGACAAGACTTTATAGAGGGCTTCTGATGGTGGTACTACGATGGACGTACTGGAGAGGCTGTGATTGTATTATGCAAGGAGAAGAAAAGGGAAACTGAATGTATATTTGACCCGGTGTGGTTGACTAACCTGTCACACAACGATGTCAGAGCTCTCTCTCGCCACCAGATTTTCTTTGATGTACAAGACAAGGAACATGCACTTCAGTTCATGAGGGTGATCAGGATCTACATATGCTTAAGGGTTCATGCTGAAGCAGATTGGAAAGCCATCTCTGACAAGCTTTTCAAGAAAGACACTTCCAAGGATTGAACTAGGTCCAAAGGGGAGTTTGTAGACGCACTAAATGTCCCTAGTTCGATTTTGTATTATCCATTATGTAAAGTTCATGTTTTTAATGGAAGTTGTCTTTCTCTATTGATTTTTAATGTTTAATATGGACTATATGATTGTTTGATTTGGTTTATTAAAGTTTGAGTATGAATTCTGACCATTCGGGAGAGTGACTCTACGAATGAAGTCATTCTCCGAATGAACGCCCTAGGGAATGACAGGCGATTGAATGAGTCATTCGCCGAATGACTCATTCGAATGACATGTCCATTCGACATAGTCATTCGCCTAATGAGCTGCTTTGGCCACTCATTCGGCCGAATGACTACAGTCTATAAATACAAGTTCAAATCATTTTAAACCTAACTTCTGAGTGTTGGTGTTGGTTTGGTGATACGAATCAGGATCGATAACGAAGCTCTACGAACTATCAACCACGTGCGGAATCCATGATTGATAAATATAGAATCAAAAGAAGACAAGCAATTTCATAAACAATCTTCTATTAATCAACAAATGATTACAAGAAGTTCACTCAGAAATACTTTCTCACACAGAGAATTCTCACAAGTTTGCTGAAGTTCTGTCAAAAATTATGAAAAATTCAGACAAACCTCCTATATATACAAATAGCTAATCATCCGAACCTATCTAGATCCGAACCTCTAGGTTCGCCAGCCAAACCCTAAGGTTCGCTGGGCGAAGCCTTAGGTTCGCTGGGCGAACCTAGGTTGCCAAACCTATAGGTTCGCCGAACCTTCTCCAGGTTATAGGTTCGCCGAACCTATCAAAGCAATAGGTTCCCCGAACCTATCTAGGTTCGTGGGCCAAACGAACCTTAGACAAACCTATTAGCCGAACCTATGAAAAATTCAAAATAATTACAACTTTTTGAATAGAAAACTATTACATATGTGGACTAACAAACTCCCCTTAATAGTTTCTATCAAAAATCTTCATTATTTGTCTTCAGCTTTGTCATCTTCTTTGTCTTTGATTCCGTTGGATTCTCCAACCTCTTCACAAACAACATTATCCACCGCTCGTATAACAACCGAACGTGGTATCTTTGCTAACCTCTCAGCTTCCAGCTTCGCATCTCTCTCATCTCTTTCTTTTTGTAGTTTCATCATTTCAACATAAAGGTAATTAACATCATCCCAATTGCATCTAGAATGTATACCCAACGTATAACACATTCTAGCAATGGTCTGATATTGAATTGCCATGTCTTTGTAGCTCACACCAACATCATAATATCCAATATCAGCATAGATCTTTGCAGTATTGAGAAGATCAATGTCATCCTTTGAACAGTTCACAATCCACACAGGATCAAGCATCCGAATCACCCTCCAGTTGTCTTCTTGCTTTAATAAAATCACTCCTTCAGATGTTCTCTCATCATAAAACCAGAATTTGAAGTAAGGATTCCAGTTCTGTTCTATCTTCCTTAGTCTTGGTCTCTTGAAAACTTTAGGTTTTGCATATCCATGAACTATATCTATGAATTGAGGTGTCAACAAACTCCATCCTGACCTTGCTTCTTTCTTCAACAATCTCTCAAATATTTCATTATGATTTGTCTGAATTGGTTTAATCATCTTCATTCTTGCCAAGTTTATACATTCAAAAGATGGAAGACTCATCATATCCAACGCTTTCCCAAAATACTGACAGCCGTCTGTTCTCTTTACTACATAGCATCCTTTATCAGCTAGACTTCCTGGAATGTTGTGAAAGTAACCATAACTAACAATTCGTCCAATCATCTTGGATATAGATCCAATCTTGAATCTTTTGAATTGTTTGGTTTGGTTGTCTTGATCTTGGTCGCCTATTACTTCAATCCTCTTCTTAAAGAAATCCAAATGATCAACAATATACTTTGTCTCTTCCTGATATTCCATCCAGAAATCCATATTTGTCTTTGATTTAATTGGATCCAATGAAGTCTTTGAAATACTTCCAAGTTTAAAGATTTTCTTCACAGTATTCATGTTGAACAATTCTTCATCAACAATATCATCTTTCTCAAAGTCAGATAAGTTCAAATCATTATCTTCTTCAAAATCAAATATCAGATCATCATCAGTCTCGAAGAAATCTTGAAAATATTGTGCAGAATAACTACCAGCAATTTCACCATCTTCTAATTCTTGCTTAGCTGAAACTTCAAATAGCTCATGAATATCTTGTACAGAATAATCACCAGCAATTTCTCCTTCTTCAAAGTCTTGCTTTACTGGAATTTCAAATATCTTCCTTTGCAAATTAATATTAGAATGCAATTTGAATAGATCAAGAAAGGTAGGCAAGGAGTAATCAATAACCCTTTCAGGATATTCTATTGCATTTATATCTTCAAATTCAACATCATTACACCTAGTAGTCCTACCAGAAACAACAACACTAACAGGAATAACATCCTCAGCATCCTTTGACGGAGAATAAACAACAATAGCACCAGTCAATGAATCCAACTCACCAGAACCACCACTCACACCTCCAGTACCGTCATCATTCTCCTTATCATTACCATGAGCATTTAAGCTTGGATGTTCATCTATATCAGACTCTCCATAATCTAACTTCTCTTCTTCATCCTCCTCTTCATCTTCTTTCTTCTCCTCTTCCATCTTCTCTTCTTCATCTTCAATATCCACAAACACCTTCTCAACACCTGATCCTAAAGCTTCAGTCTTTGAATTTTTAACTTCCAATTCTTTTATCTTTAGTCTCAGATCTGTATTCTCATTTTTTTAACTCAACAATATCCTTAGACTGTAGCTTAATAAAGAATTCTAAATCAGAAATTCTCTCATTCATCTTCTACTTTTCAGCTACCTCTTCCTCTTTCCATTTCATCATTTGAGCCATCTGAGACTTTATCTCATCCAATTCCTTTGTGCTTGAAGAAGAAATTTGATCAGCAATAATCTTCTCTTTTTCTTTCTTGTAGCTTTCAAACTCCTTTGATAGCATAGATAGTCTTCTTTTAAGATCAGTATCATCATAATTAACTGTAAAGTTAATATCTCCCAAATCATCCAATCCAGCAAATAAATCATCTTTAGGAATCGAATCTTGATGAAGTGGAGTGTCTTGCATCGAAGTAGCTACAGTAGCAGAATCCACAAAAGATGGCATAAAAGTAGCTACATTTACAAACTCAGGAGTTTGTAAAGTAAAAGCAGGAATAGAAGCAGCAACAGAAGACACAAACTCAGAGACTATAGGAGTCACATGAACAGAAGCAGTAGGAATAGAAGATGTCACAGCAGACGAAGACACAACAGTCTTAGTAGTCTTTGACTTCTTCTCATAAGGCCCTCCCTTAGCCATTCTTTTCTTCTTTTTAGGCCTAGAAGACTCAGGCTCTTCAACATCAAAGCTTGGATCATCCTTTTCTTCTGTATCCTCTACAGTAGCTGCTTTCTTTTTCAATTTCTTGATCAATGTACTTCCCATAACAATGGTTTCCAATTCTGACTCTGTATCAGATGACTTTTCACCATCATCTTCATCAGCTTGTTTATCTTGTTGCTCAGGAAGCTCAACATCAACAGGCTCTTATGAGCTCTGTTCTTGAGAAGAATGAGTCTGTGGTGTAGATCTGGAAGATTGGCCTGTGGATTTCCTAGCCTGTTGCCTTGGAGGAGGAGGTGGAGGTTGTGCTTGATCATCTGCATCATCAAACTCCTCAGTATATGAGCCAGATTCAGCATGCCTCCAGGCGTCGTGTTCAGGAGCAATGTAGTTTGCCCTGGCACAGTGACCTATCAGATCTTTCTCCAATATAGCATCACCATTTCTTTGGTACACCCTGACCTGACCCAAACTCGAATCAGTCATGTGCTTGAGCTTCAACAAATCAGTAGCTTCCTTAGGCAGCAACCCCTCAGGTAACCTCTCATCGATAAACATCTGAACGAACCTAGGATAAATATAAAATCGATCCTTGGCCTTCGTGATGTTATCGGACATATAAAGAAAAATCATCCCTGAAAAATTGAACGGTTTGTTCAATACTAAGGCTACCATAGCTGACCTCATCAAATCTCGTAGCTCATCGAATGTGCCTTTCCTCATGCTCAGGCAATGTAGCAGTACGTGTGCTAAAAACTTGTACTGGAGTGGAAGCTTGCCCTTCTTGACTGAAATGGAGTTGTAAGCTCCAAAATATCGGATCCTCATGAAGAATCCTTTGATGCACCTCTCTGGTATGAGAGTCATACCAGCATGTTCACCACCGAATTGTAGCATCCTCCGGAAATCAGCCTCAGATATACGAGTGCTTGCCCTAGCACATTCGCATCGATCACATACTCCTCATCCACTGAAATAAGTCGAGCTGACTCCCAGAAACTATGTATGTGTGACCGGTAAATCTGACAAGAGTTGGATATGGCGTATTAAATCCTAGATCGACGAAGAAACTCGATCATAGGTCTAAAGTCCTTGCCATTCCGAATTGTGGGATCCAGATATGCACAAACATTATGTTTGTCACCGAAGGTTAAGTTCGCCATTTCTACAAACAGAAATAAAAACACAATTAGAAACAAAAATTAACAAAAATGAAAATCAAAAATTTCTAAGTATAGGCCAGCGAACCTATTCCCTGAGACGAACCTAATGCTAGGCGAACCTAATTTAGACGAACCTGTTAACCAGACAAACCATTTGAACGAACCTTCTATAGAACGAACCTAATAATGAACGAACTTCTGATAAACGAATCTTCTGATGAACGAACCTTAGAATGAACGAATCTCAGAATGAACGAACCTTCAATCAAACGAACCTGTTGGTCAAACGAACCTTGACCAAAAGGTTCGGTTCTTCTGAAATACATAGGTTCACCACGAACCTATCAAATTGAAACGAACCATCAAGGTTCGGCGAACCTAAACTCATTCAACGAACCTGTTCATCCAGCGAACCTTTTCCAATTTTAAAATCAAATTCTAAAAACTTCAAATTTGATGATAAAAATTATATACCCAGGTTCGAAAAACATCAATGAACAACATTTACAAAGATGGTCTGTCCAGATCTTAGATTTTAACCAATTTTAACTGAAATTCACAGATCCGATCTAAAATCCTAAAAAACCTCTCAGATCTCCTAATCTAGCCGGTGAAAATCCATGATTTCTATCTAAAAATGATCAGCAAATGATTCTGAGTCTAAAGATGTCAATGAAAAGTTTTGGGATGTCAGTAATCAAAAGTCGAAAAAATAGAACTTGCAGGTTCGTCAATCGTGCACACAGATGAAAATGACGAACCTTTGTCACGAACCTTATATTTATATCCACGAACCTATTCAGGTGATCCTTTCAAACGAACCTTAACAGCGAACCTTATCAGCGAACCAGATAAGCGAACCTTATAAGCGAACCTAATAAGCGAACCTGACCAAAAAACCTTGTCAGCGAACCTGATAAGCGAACCTGACCAACGAACCTTCTTTAAAAACTTGATTTTTTATTTAAAATTTCAAAACAAATTCATGTTTAATTGTTCCAAAGTCAAACAAAATAATCAAAAATTATTGATTTAACATCAGATAAAAAATAAAAATAAAAAATCTTTTTGTATTTTTCAAATTTTTAGAACAACTAAATAACAAATTTAACTAATCTAACTATAAAAAATCAAATCTTTTTGTTTGAGAAAGATCCAGACATGAGATCATATTGTTTTACAATTATCAAAACATCTGTTTGAATTAAAGAATGAATTTATTAGCAAATTACAAGTCCAAGATGATTGTCAGTATACTTATCCTTTTAAGTTTAATTACTTAGTTAAAATATCAGATTAAACAAGATTATCAAACACTTTATAATAATCCATTTACTTGAACACATCCCCGATTTGTGAATAACTAATCAAACATAAATGTTCTTGAAACTTATTACTTCAATTTTAACTAGCCTGATCATGCAAAAATAAAGCAGAATTTCCTTTTGAAAATAACAAAATAGAAAACAATTTGAATTTGTTCAAATTCTTGAAATCAAGGTTGATACTTACGTATGCTCAAATGATCCAGAAAATGAACTAAACAATAATTTAAGATTAAGCTTTTAACAATCAGATCGATATTTTCATATACGCAGAGATTGTCCAAATCTTAATCAGAACCAAGAAAACAAATTTAACTCATTTAAAGCTATAATAATCAGGTCGATACGTAAGTATACGCAAATAATGTTTCAGCTTTAAACTAAAATAAAAGAAAAACAAAATTAGAATTTCTTTTGAATATTAAACACATGATCAAACTAGTAATTTAACTTTTTGTTCAAGAAACACTTTGTCAGAAAAATTACCACTCTTTTAGGACAAAACTAAGTACTGCATTTTAAGCATCTGTTTCTTATAAAGCATAATCAAACTTTTGTTTAAACTTATCTTAACTAAGTTATAAACCTACTAACACATCATACTTAGTACTTGTAATTACTATTTATGTTCAAATTTTTAATGATACAGATATGTCTCTAATTGCAAAAAATGTGCTATCATTTCTCACATGGTCGAATCAATTTCTTAGATTTTTAATTTTTTAATGTTTTTGTGTTTTTGGTTTTTCAAATGTTTTTGTATTTTTCAAAATTTTCTCCCTCTAAAACTAAAACACAAAAAATAAAATATCTGATGTTAATTCAATAAAAATGATTATGAAGGAATTTGATTCTTACTTACCACACCAATGACCCGAATGCCATTTAATTTGAGTAAATACTCAAAACAGTTTTTGTCAAAGGCCTTAGTGAGAAGGTCTGCTCTTTGCTCGTTGGTGTGTATCTTCACCACATCAATCAGTTTCTTTTCATAGCAGTTGCGTATGAAATGAAAACGAATATCAATGTGTTTGGATCGTCAATGATACACCGGATTCTTTATAATAGCAATGGCAGCCTTGTTGTCAACATGAATCGGGGTAGTTCGGAAATTCAACCCGTAGTCTCTCATTTGTTGTTGTATCCACAAGACTTGGGAACAACAACTGGTAGCCGCTACATATTCAGCTTCACATTTAGATGTAGCAACAGATGTCTGCTTTTTGCACTGCCAACAGACTAACCTCTCCCCAAAAACTGTGCATCTCCAGTAGTAGATTTGGAATCAGTCTTGCATCCTCCGTAGTTAGAATCACTATAGGCATGGAAGGAAAAGTTATCATCCTTAGGATACCATAGACCGGTGTCTGGTGTACGCTTCAGATAACGCAAAATTCTCTTGACTGCAATCAGATGTGAAACTTTAGGCTTTGACTGATATCGAGCACATATACTTGTAGCGAAGACAATATCTGGCCTTGAGGCAGTCAAATACATCAAGCTCCCGATCATTCCACGATATAACGTAGCGTCGATTAGCTCCCCCTTAATATCAGGCTCAATCCTGTGATTGGGCTGAATGGGCGTGGAAATGGGTTTACAATCAAGCATGCTAAAACGTTTTAGCACATCTTGAATGTATTTGGTCTGATGAATGAAGATTCCATCATCAGTCTGATCAATTTGTAAACCCAAAAAGAACTTGATGTCTGACATGGCACTCATCTCGAACTTCTCAATCATAACCTCTTTAAATTCCAAACACAACTGTTCATCAGTAGACCCAAAGATGATATCATCTACATAGATCTGAACAAGGAGAATATCCTTGTCCTTTTCCCGATAAAACAGTGTTTTGTCAATCTGACCCCTATTGAACCCGTGTTCAATAAGGTGAGCCGAGAGTGTCTCATACCAAGCTCTAAGAGCCTGATGTAGACCGTACAGTGCTTTGTCAAGGAGGTATACCTGATCCTGGTGGATAGGATCCTCAAAGCCCGGTGGCTGACAAACGTACACTGTCTCCTTCAACGATCCATAAAGGAATGCAGACTTAACATCCAGCTGAAACACCTTAATCTTTTTGTGGGCAGCTAAAGCCAGAAAGAGTCGTATTGCTTCTAGCCGCGCCACTGGTGCAAATACTTCGTCATAATCAATCCCTTCGATTTGTTTGAATCATTGAACAACTAAACGTGCTATGTTCCGAACAATCACGCCTCTATCATCTCTCTTGCACCGTAACACCCATCTGGTGCCTATCTTCTTCTCTCCCTTAGGCAAATCCACTAAATGCCATACTCCCAGTTTCTGAAACTGATTCAGCTCCTCCTACATGGCCTCCACCCAGGCAGGCTCACGCAGTGCCTCAGTTACAGATTTTGGCTCAATCTGAGAAATGAATGCAGAATGCATCCATAACTCTTGAGTTTCATGATTTCTCTCCAACTCAGCATACAAACTCTCTGCGTTTGTAACTTGACGTCTTGTCTGTACTCCAACAGACGGATCTCCAATGATCTGCTCAACAGGATGATTTACATGGACTATAGTCACTGCCACTCGCGGGACTCCAACATCATGATCAAGATTTGTGATATTCTGATCTACATCTTGATCATGAGAAACTGCATCTTCAAAAATATCTTGATCATCCTCAGATGACCAATCATCATTCATTGCTTCTGAAGTGCCTTCCTCTATTGGATGATTATCTTCAGCTTGATGAGAAACACCTTGATCATCAGCATTCTGCAGATCATATAACATCTGCAAGGATATTTCATCATCAGTAACATTAGGAGACAAGTTAAAAGACTCAAAAAGTTTATCATAGTCGAAAAGCCAATTTGGTCCTTTGCCTTCAGGTATAGGTGTATGTCTTTGAACATCCACATTATACCATATTTCCACAACACCCGTGCGTTTGTTAAACACACGTTTGTTGGGCAGGCTGTACCCAAGAAAGAAACCTTCTTCAACTTTAGAGTTGAATTTAGCATCTTTCTTAAGCATGATATACTTAGCCCCGAAAGGTTCCAAGTGTTCCAAATTTGGTTTTCGATTTTGAAGCAGTTCATAGCAAGTCTTATTATGTCTTTTCACAATTAGCACTCGGTTAAGAGTAAAACAGGCGGTCGCTACGGCTTCACTCCATAAAGTAATGGGGACCTTCGAATCAGCAAGCATAGTTCTAGCAGACTCAATCAATGCCCGGTTCTTTCTCTCAGCAAGACCGTTCATTTGTGGTTCATACGGTGCACTAAATTGCTGTTGTATGCCCTTTGAATTAAAAAATTCTTCCATGTTTTGATTCTTGAACTCTGTCCCATTGTCTGATCGAACACGCCTTACTCTTAACTTGTACAATGTCTCCAACCTGTTCACCAATAAAACGAAATTTTCATAAGTTTCAGATTTATATTTTAAGAACATTACCCATGAAAATCTCAAAAAATCATCGGTCACCACAAAACAGTATGATTCGTCACCAATACTCTTCACATTAATCGGTCCAAACAAATCCATGTGAAGTAGTTCCAGTGGTTTATCAATAGAAAACACTGTTTTTGTTTTATGAGACCTCCTTTTCTGTTTACCCTTCTTGCAAGACACACACACAGGGAGTTTAAAGTGATTCACCGGTACTCCTTCAACCAAGTGATTATGCACTAAATGATTCATCTTCCTGATATGTATGTGACCCATCCGTCAGTGCCAAGACCAAGTATCCTGCTCAGTTGCCTTCGATACTAGACACGTCTCCACCTTGTTGATAGTCTCCGCCTTAGCCATGTCCAAAACATATAAATCCTTACTCCTGTCAGCAGTCATCAGCATCCATTCTTCAGGAATCTGAATTCCTTGTTGAAGCACATAACACTTTTTATCATCAAACAACACCTTATACCCTTTGTCACATATCTGTGATACACTCAAAAGATTGTCAGTTAACTCCTTGCAGTAATTCACGTTGTCAAAGGAAACTTTAACATTAGTCAAACTACCACACCCGGTAATCTGACCACCTTTGTCACCTGCAAAATTAACATAACACCCTTTCATTTCCCTGAATTCTTTCAACAATCCTAACTCTCCTGTCATGTGCCGTGAGCATCCACTATCAACAATCCAGCGACTATTGATATGGCCCATGAATGCCACCTGCACAATAAATTAAAATTTTGATCAGTACCAAAAGGGATGACTCCCGCCATTCCGGCGTTGAGTCTCCTTGAATAGCCTTTTGCCATTCGGTTTTGATGAATTACTTGAAGATCCATCTTCTAAGTATTCATCCTTTCTCACAAAAAGTTTATCATCTGACCTGTGTCTGAATTTCCAAAAAGAATTAGAATTACCATTTTGTTTTGAAAATTTTTTAGAAGAAAAATTATCATAAAATTCATCATCAGATGATAATGACTTTTTCACCAATCTTTTGACCTGTTGTTTGTTATCTAAAACTTTCCTTTTCTGTAAGTTTTCTTCCTTAACCCAGACACACTCAGAATCAAATTTTCTGAGGACTTTCATCTCTTCCTCACTAGGCTTTACCCTCCTAGGACTCCCACTATATTGGATCACCCGACTGTCATTTACAGAACTTTTCTTGATCTTGTGATTTGGACAATCTGCTGAAATATGTCCTTTTCCTCCACAAGTGAAACACTTTCGTGTTTCTCGTGGAGTAAAAGTATGAAATCTGTTGCAAGTATCCAAATCACATTCAGCAATGACATGACCCAATCTCCCACATCTGTAGCATTTTCTTTTTGAAGTACTCTTTGACTTCAATTCATTACAAATCTTTGATGAACCCAAAGATTTAAATGCAACAGATGGTGATGAAACATTATGCTTCAATCTAGTGGCTTTTGTTTTGTAATTATTCTTTTGAAAAATCTTTGTTTTGTCCTTGTTTCTAGCCCCAATTTGATTACCCTTGTCAACCACTTTGACAAACTTCTTATCAGCCTTTTTAGAAAAAACCTTTTGTTTTTGAAAAGCATTACTCGACTCTCCTTTCTGTGTAGTAGAAGACATAACAAACACAGTAGGCTTAAGAGTGGAGGAAGTTTTGACTTTTAATCCTGGTTTGGAAACAACATTTTGTTTAACCACTGTTTTCTCAGCTGATTTTATTTCAGACTTTGGTTTCTGAAATATTGGACTCTTCTTGTCTACACTCTTAACTTGATGACCAATCATTCTCAGAATCTCGGCTGGAAATTCTGAATTAGTGATGTCCTCGATAATCGGAGCATCATAATCAACAAACTCACTATCATGAGATGATACACTTTCATCAACCTCAGTTACATGATCAGACACATTCTCCTTTAATGAAGTCGGATTAACTTCCAAATCAGGGTCAAGTTGTGGTCTCGATACATAACTAGGAGGATGTGGCACAACATGAAAACCAATACCAGAATTATCATGCGAAGATCTTTGCATTGCAGCAAAGTAATCGATGAGGTATGCAGAATTTTGGTAGTTTTCAAGCTTACCTTTTTGTAACTCAGCTTCAGCTATGGGTGCTGATAATTCCACTTTTAACTTCTGAACTGAGTCAAGATGCACAGACACAGCATGATTGTTTTGTAAAACCTTGATCTTTAAATCTTCATTTTCTTTACTAAGATCAATTATCTTCTTATCAAAAGCCTTTTCTTTTGAAATCACTTCTTATTTGCTTCTGTGCATATTCTCAGATCAGAAGTTAGCTGAGAGTTCATCTCTTTCAGTCTATCAATCATCTCAAGCAGATCATTATTAACCTCATTCACCTCATTCACTTTTTCTTTTCCTTTCCCAGAGTCTTCTTCCAATGAAGCCATAAATGCACCCATCAGATCATCGTACTGTTTGCCCCAGTCATAGCCCTCATCAGCTTGACTCACAAGTGCTTCAGAAGATGATTCTTCAGATTTCTCTTTCCGTTTCTGATAATCTTCCTTTGGCTTAAATGAGTTCAGATTTCCCTGCTTCTTTGGGTTCTTGCATTCTCTTGCAAAATGACCATGTTCACCACAGTTATAGCACTGAGTGAATTTTGGATTGAATCCAAATTTGGTGTTGCAATCAAAGGTGAATTTCTTTCCCGTCTTCTTCTCATACCGATTAATTCTGCGGATAACACTCGCCAGTGGCCATTGCGTATCTATCAGTTCCATTTCATCCTCATCAATTTGTTCATAATCTTCAAAAGTCAGATTTGCATTCCCAATTCTACCTGCCACCTGTTCATCGTATGCGCTGACAACACATGAAAGAATAGACATATGATCTTTAACAGCTTCAACTGTAACTTTTCCTAAATTTGTAGTGTTGAGTTGTACTGGAGGTGGTATAGTTTCAAACTTCTTCTAATTGTTAGAGTTCCATTTATTAGGCAGGGCATCAGCTAGACAGTCAATCTTCTCATCTTCTGAATATTCAATGCCACGTTTTCTCACTTCGGTCAACAAGTGTCTGTATCTGGATAAAGAGGTAAGTTCAGGTAAGTTTTCTAAACTCTCATGCTCTAAATGTTTAAATCTTAAGGGAAAGTCTCCAGTATGTGCTGATAACAACATTCCTCCGATCATTGAAGATTGTACTTTAGAGGAATTTGATGAGGAGACATTGTACAGATGTGGGTTGATGGATGTACATAAGGATTACGATGATTCTCACAATAATATCTTTGATGATGTGAAACCATGTGTTTCAAACTCTGTATCATCATCCAAAAAGAAAGTTTCTTTCAAAACCCCATTGGTCGAAATTAAAAAGTTTTCAAAGAACAAAAACAGGAAATTATCAAAACAAAATGATTTTTCAAGTTCCAAACCTAAAAGTCAAATTCAATTAAAATGGGTTGTGAAATCATCATGTGCATAACACAGAGTGGAATCAAAGTGGGATACTTCAATGTTTTGGATCAAAGACAAGATTTCACTAAGTCCCACAAGATGTGAAAAGTTGAACTTTGAGTCCCCCAAGTCAAGTGGTAAGAAGTCACATTTGACTCATATTGGTTCAACAAGGAATCAAAGATTGGTTTACGGTTCACCAGTGACAAATCACAAAAACCATAGATTTGAGCAAAACTATTCTCCTAGGTTTGTTGTCACACCCCGAGCCGGCGGGAATGGATCGGGTTTTCCCGTCGGGCGGAAGGTTCCCGGGGCGTGATATCTTGAGTGATAATCGAATGATCAGATTGTTTACATAGCACATGATAAATAAATGAGAAATGCTAACACATCCATGATATAGAATTACAAGATTAAATTACAATGTATCGTTCATAATTTAACCAAGTAAATCTATCCAAAGAATGAATGTAACTATATCTTGTATCTGTACAAGATATACAAAAGATGATTCATTGTTCTTGTCACCAAAAGCATGCAACACAAAATAAAGCTAGGTCTTCTAAAATTCCAATAGCTTAATCCTTGCATGTTAGTACCTACACCTGTTCGTTACCTGAGAAAAACATGCATTTAAACCAAGTCAACACTAGGTTGGTGAGTTCATAAGTATGTTAATTGAAAACCTTGATTCATTCACATGCACAATCACAATGTTAATCATGTTACTTGTATGTAATTTGTTTAACCTGTTCACCCAATGGCTTCTCAATAGTTATATTCACAAATTGTATATCATCCTAGTAGTGATGCTTATATATAGGGCATATGTAAGGGAATAAGCCCTAGCCAACATCCCACCACATCACTACTAGAACTCCACACTACTTGCAATACAACTATTGATTTCCATCTCAATTCCCACTTGCGCATCTCATTGTTTATCACCTGTGATATCATGTATTGAAATACTATAATAAAGAGTTGTTGTCATCAAACCGAAATATTGATAACTCTTATATATATAAAGGAAATTAGATTTCTTTAATCTGTTCCCTATATTGTTTTGAATCTTGCAGGTTAACTATTGATACACTTTTAATCAATAAAAGTGTTAATTAACCCTTTGTAATGTATTCCCAATGCAACGTATAGAGCCTAAAAGGAATCCATTGTGATCCTCACGTAATCAGACTACAATGCATCCGATTTACCTCTATCTCGTCGTGTGATCTCAATGTAGTTAACAAGATTGAATAAGAACTTGTCTTATTACGTTATGTCAACCGATGTGTGAATGATATTGTTATCATGAAGATACGTTATCATGATTATCATTCTAAATGATCCATATGTTCACCATGTTGCCATTAAGCCGTGGTAAGAACCAGTCTTGCCACCCTTAATCCGCTCAGGTGGTGGATTGAGAAATGCGTTCATACTATCGCAAAGTATGTTTTTAAGTCCTAAACTAAGCGTTATAAGTACTTGAACTATCACCCTTAGTTAAATTAAAATGTTGAATGATATGTAGAAGATGTATAATCTTCTGATCATTCATGTGTTTTGTAATGTCATCATGTTTCTCTGTAATTGTTCTCAATGTTTGTTGGTGTATGAATTTTCTCAATGTTTACTCATGTAAGAATAACTAAGTGTTATAAGATAAAATCTTACAACTATGTTATTCTAGTGTGTTGATGAATTATGAAATTATATTACCATATTCATCTGAGTTTCCCTGTTATCTTATGATCATACAAACGTGCAATGATAGGCGATAATAAACAATTTAATATTATCTAAATCAAATCATAAGCAATATGTTAAGCAAAACCTTTAAATAAATAAAAGTAAAGCATGTTTCTCAGCCCCGAGAGTTGAAAATCAGTTAAGATTAAAGTAAAAGGGGCATATGAACTCACCTTGTTGTGATTGGGGTTGACTTAGCTTAAACGAGAATGCACGCGCTCTTGTTTGTACTTGAGTTTGTTTTCACGATCCTATATTGATTTCACGTTGTTTGTTATTTGTAAGTATAATTTATAGGGGTTCGTGTGTGTGTATGTGTGTGTTAGCCCTAAAGTTGGCTAACACTCGTAAGTCTCGGTCGTTGTTTGGCCCTCGTTCAATTGTTACTGATTTTAGTAACCCTTAACATTTTGTTGCCTAGTTTTGTGTTATCATTGCTTCCTTCACCTTACACTTTTAAAACCATTTGTTGTCTCAAAACTACCACGTTCTAGGCCTTAACGTTACCACCTTTGTAGTTAGTACTTGATTACACATGCATGACACCATGACTAAATTGGTTTAAGGTGTTTTATTAACTCGTTAATCATGTGGACCAAATAATGAGGTGTGGGCCGAACATGTAGGCCAAGTCGCTATCTTGGACCAATTAATGGGCTGATTTTATAAAAATGGACCGAATCCCATCACGTGGGCCTAATAGTTGGGCTGAATCAGTGGTTTAAACCACCATGGGCCGGCTAGACCAATTGTGCCAGATAGTTGTATGGGCCGATGAATTAGGCTGAACCACTTGAGGAGTGGGCCGAAAGAGGTTATTGGGCCTAATCAATTTCATGGGCCAAATCAATCCTTGAATCAATTGTATTAAATTTGGGCCAAGGAAGATCTATTGGGCCAAAGAAATGAGATGGGCCGACTGACTTGAGCTTTGGGCCCAAAGAATCTGTTACAGGCCATATGAGAATGGCCGCATGAGTGTTAGGCCGAATGTGTGTAGCCCACGAATGATTCCGATCGGGTGACTCTTGGCCAAATGAAAGCAGTCTCGCGAGTGGCCCTTAGGCCGAATGAGGCTAATGGTCAAGTGCATGGTGGCGAATAGGAGGGGTTTGACCGAGGGAATGAGCTACTGGTGGCGATCGAATGGCTATCGAAGGGGGTAGCCTTTCGGCCGCCTAGCCTTATTCGGCTAGCTGGTCTTTGGCTGACTAGAGTGGTTCCACCCAGCACCCCATGGAGGTTCATAGGGTTTTTTTTTCCATGGTGATACCAGCAAGGGTGTGTGTTAGAACCAGTGTTTGAGGGTGTAGAGTCGAAGGGATGGTGTAGAACCGGTTTTATAGGGTGTGGTCGCATCAAGGGTAAGAAACCATAATTTTCGTGATATTCATGAGCAAATACCTCGATTTTTAGTAGAGTTTGGCTCAGATCAGTTGTACTTTCATGTAGAGGGTGATGAGATCTTCGTTTAGGTTCCAGAATGAGGTTATTTGGTTGAGTATTGAGGGAGATACAAGAGTTTGAAGCTTCAAAAATGGTGGTGGAGCAAAAATCCGGGATTAGGGTTTGTGGAGGGAGAAGAAGAAGTGAAAAATGAGGGGAAATGCCCTCATTTAGGGTATTTATACCCCGAGGGTGTTCGGGTTCGTTTTTTTTCGTCAGAATCGTCACCCGAACGAACACGATGATGGTTTTGGTTTCTGACTTTTGTTTCCTACTTTTCAGTCATCATTTCAGAATGCTAAACTCACAGATATGTTTGTGTGAATCGTCACCGACGCAAGCACACTGTCAGTTCGTTATTATGAAATAACACTGCAATTGTGTTTTAATTGTTTTTCCTGACTGACAGACTCAACTAAACTTCCTGTTTTCACATTGTTTTCACACTGATTTGTCGGTCATCTGATTCCTGTCATCTATGAATATCAGATCGCAACCGATTTGTTATTGCTATTTGTTTAAACACTGTTGTTTCTCATGATCTGTTGTGTTAACTGTACTTAGGTTTTCACTTAAATACACACAACTAATGTTTCAATGCGTGTTGTACTTACAGTATTTAAGTTTACACGAAAATACATACAACTGTTTCTTGTAATTTGAATTATGTTAATACAAACACTGTTCATATACATGTATTTACACATAGTAAATAATGGAAGTACACATACCCTACGGACTTGCCGGACGATCTGGTACTGGATGTCACATTTGTGGAGAGGGGAATATGTTTTGAGTGTGGTGCAAGACGGCATATCATTGCTAATTGTCCTTATCTGTGTGAGTTAAAGGACATGTTAGTAATGCAAAGTCTTGTATCACAGAGGTTTCAAAGTTCATTCCTAAAAAACATAAAATGCCAAATCAAAACAAGGAAGAATTTATGATAGCCTCGGATGAAGAAAAGTTGAAACTTTCAAAACCTTTAATGACTAATTTGGTTTTTAACAACAATGTGGTGATTCAAGATAAGTATTATCTTAAGAATGCACTTGAACAGGAACAGTTGTGGGTACCAAAAACAAACAAAGTTTCAAAGGAAACTTCATTAGTTTCAACTGGAAAATGGATTAAATTTTGGTATATGGATGTTCATGGAAAACTCAAGACCTCGAAGGCTTGGGTGACCAAAGCTATCTAATGGTTTGTGAGTGTGTGCAGGAGGATTTCAAGAGGATCTATCAATTGGAGGAGAGCTCATTGATAGTGGAACTTCCTGAGGTCTATTTGGTAAAATCGTTTTAATCTTTAACTGTCATATTATTATGGAGAACTTGACAGGTTTGGAATTACAATGTCATATTTTCTTGATGTTTTCAAGTCACTTTGAACATAATGTTTCACAAAGATGGTAAATCACATCGGTTGTCAATTTTCCGGGAATTTTGATTTTTCTATGTACTTATAAAATTTTAAAAATCAAAAAGATTTTCATTTTTAGCATTTTAGGGGGAGTAAAATTTAAAAAAATCAAAAAAAATATAAAATTAGAAAATTGAGAAATTGATCCGACCTTTGAGATATGATTGTACATTGTAACATTTTAAAGCTTACTTGTATCGTACAAGATCAAATACAAAGCGATCACAATGCACTCAGTATGATATGTTGGTAGGTCTTTCACTTAATTGTGATTTCTGTAGACTAATGCCGTAATCATTCTTTGTGGGACACATTACTTAGAACACAGTGTTCGATCTTTGTCCTGAGTGGGTGGTCATTTGCCTCAGTGATTGCTAATTGTATTAGTACATATATTAGTTTGATCATGTGTTTCTTTTTCAAAAGAAATTCTGAGTTCATTTTTCTTTTATTTTCGTTCAAAACATGGACATTCTCTGCGTATACTTACGTATCGACCTGATTGCTATGTTTTGGAAATTCTGTTTTTTTTTTTTTTTTTTTTTTTGTTTAAAACTTGGGCATTCTATGTGTATACGGAAGTATCAATCTGATTGCTAGGTTTTAAACTTAAGTTATTGTTTGGTTCAATATCCTGGTTTCATATGCGCATACGGAAGTATCAATCTTGTTACCGGATTTTGAACATTCTGTTTTATTTTACACTTTGTTATTTTACAAAATATATTCTGCTTTATTTTTGCATGATCAAACTAAGCAAGAATTTGATCTTATAATTTACAATGGCATCGCTGTTGGTTGATGTTTCACAAAGCGGGGATGTGTTCAAGTGAGTGGGGAACACAAAGTCTTGTGATTGGTTTTCATTAATCGAAATTCACAACAAGGGGTAAGATTTAATGTGGACCCATATACTGGCAATCGTCCTAGGTTTGTGCATTGAATAAATAAATCTTATTAACAATCAAGAAGTAACGCTGAGGTATGATTGCAATATGATCTCATGTTTGGATCTTTCTCATCAAAAACATATTTAATTTTTTTTGTTAGAATACAAATTTTGTAGGATTTTTCAATTTATAGCTTTAGGGGGAGTTTATTCAAATCATTGAAAAATTCATAAAAATTTTTCTCCTACTTTCGTTTAGACTATCCGACGTGACTTACGAACTCTTTGTGAATATTATAATTGGTTAACTGTTAATAAGTGACAAAGAGAAATTGGAATTGTGATGAGGCATCTAGTATGATCACATGTGAAGCAAAAGATTTAGTTTTGATAATGGGTCAACTGATGCAGGTGTTCAAGGTAACGAAGATCTGTGTGTTGAAGATGTCACTGCAGTCCTCAACAAGTGAATCTTGGAAAAAGAAAGACATAAGATGGAGACAGAGAGAATGAGATCAAGAGAGAAAGAATGAAGTAGAAACAAAGAGACTAGTGTAATTTTTGTGTGAAAATATAACAGCTACAACTGAAGGGAAGTATGTTGATAGCAAGGTGTAGGGGAGTATGTTGGTGCATATATGTTCCCCGATGCACAAAATGTTTGAGCATATACAACAGCAAGGTTCAAGGGGGAGTATGTTAGTGCATTTTCTGTCTGAAAGCTGCATTTAATGTGTGAACCTGGGTTGTTGTATATGAAATCAAAGTCTGTTGAATATGATTAAGGAGCTAAAGATCCAAGAAGTTTCGGCTATGATTGATGGCTAAAAGGTTTGGTGCTCACATGGTTTAAGGTTTGGCAAACCTATGAAACCTATATATAGGTAGACTTGGAAGACTTGGAAGCTTAGAGTTTACATTTCTACACATACAAAATTACATTCTCTCTGAAGAATCAAGAACAAGACTTGAAAATCTTCATTAAATTCTCTTCATTATAGCGTCTTTCGTATACTCAAGTGTTGTATTTCACGTTTGATTTGTTCTAAACACTTGAATTTTAATGAAGAATATAGATTCATGATATATTACAATTTTCTTGTTGATCCAAATCTAGTCATGAACGGATTCCGCACGTTTATGATCGAATCGTAGAATTTCGTGATCGATTCTTCAAATCTACAATGGGGGAATGAGTTGCAATCATTGCATTATTATTATGAGTAGGTGGGCGAGGAGCCCTGCATCTTTGAGCCCAATGACCCATCCTTCCACAGTTTGTGCATTGTACACACTGGTTACCAAAGTGATGATACAGACATTTAGCACACTTGGGTGCGGTTCCACCATATTCTTTGCGATTAGCAGCCTGAGGAGTGGGGGCTATTTTTGATAGGAGTGACCATAGCATAACTTTTGGTTTTCTTTTGTCTTTTGCTTGGTTGATAATCGTGCTTCTTTCCTTAATCATTGTTAGGCTTTCCAGAGTCCTTTTTCGTGAGCACTCCTTCTTTCACCATTACATCAGTCAAAGTGGCAGATAGACTGATGGCAGCTTCCAAAGTGGCTGGAGAAGCAGTTAAGACATGGTTGCGGTCACACCCCGACCCGGCAGGCCGGATCGAGTATCCCGTCAGGCGGAATGGTCCCGGGGCGCGATATCGGAAATGATAATCGTGATGATCAGATTGTTTACATTACACATGATATGTAATGAGAAAATACTTTATGAAATAGAATTACAAAGTTATATTACATCGGTTTCGTTCATAATTTAAAAATGTAAATCTACTATCAACATCATAATTCTTCTATCTTTTATCTACACAAGATATAGAGAGTAATATGTATGATGATCTTCAAAATATGCACGTCCAAAATACTAGGTCCTCTATCTGGGCGTCCTAGTCAAAAGCACAAACCTCTTAGTTAGACCTGTTCGTCACCTGAGAAGTCATGCCAAAAGATCAAGTCAACACATGGTTGGTGAGTTCGTATACTTTTGTTTTAAAAATGAATTTGTACAAACCTGACCAGATGACAAACTCAACCTCACCAGTAACCACATATACTATCTAATTCGGTATGCTTATATGTAGGGCATACGTAGGGTCAAGCTTACCGCCAGCCCACCACATAATAAACCACATAATATATTGTTCTTAGTGATAATTAAGCGTTTCATCCCATTCATTCAATTCACAACATTTGATCAACCTGAAATTGTTAACACTGAACACCTGCAATGACAACCTTAACCTCATCAACAACCACCTATAATATCCAATCAAGTATGCTTATGTATTGGGCATATGTAGAGTCAAGCTTACCGCCTGCCTAGCCACCAGCCCACCACATACCGAACTGCATAACATATTGTTGTTATGATAATTAAACATTTCATTTCTCATTATCAACACCATAGTTCTTTAGTTCTTAGTTCTTGTAGTTTTACAAAATATGGAAATTTTCTTGATTCCTTAAGTTCATCACACACTCATGATCAACCATAGCATTTGTAGAAACATGACATTAAATGCTTAAATAAGTACATAGATTAACATTTAATAAAATCTAACATCTAACGATTGGGCTTTGGTCATACTCGAGGAGACTAGTCTAGTAATAAAGGTTATTAGTAGTTGAGGAAATATGTAAATATCATCAAACATGCGACCTATAATCAATCAGTCTAGCTAGGACATGTTTTGATGTATAGGATTTTATAGTTCGTCTAGATTGTCCATGTTCATTCTTCTTCGTATAGATTGTTAGTTCTTTGGCACATGCTATCTTTGAATATTTCCCAGATAATCCTCTGAAAATAGATCTTTAGTTCTTTGAAAATAGATCATTCCATACAGTTCTTTGAATTAGATCTTTAGTTCTTTGAAAACAAACCGTTGAAAATAGTTCTTTGCTTTAGATCTTTAATTATTTGAAAATAGACTTTGAAAAATAGTTCTTTGATTTGAAATAGTTATCTATTCATGATGAATAAATAAACCATTTTGAAAATCTACAAATAGTTTACCTATACAAAATCTAGGTTAACAATTATACATGTAAAACATATATGAAGTAAAAGCATTTAAGTATATATAATCCAAGGAAAAATAATTTACGCATGCTTCTCAGCCCTGAGTTTATAAAACAAAAATGTTTAGAAAAAGGGGCAATGAACTCACCTGTGTTGCTTATGCAAATGAACCACAAAAGATATGCGTGCTCGTTGATTGTAGACTATGTATCTTCAGCACCTGAGTTGATTTATTACGATTCGAATACTATAAGTATTTATAGTTAACGTATATAAGGTATAGGTCTCGGCGTGCGACTAAGTGTCCTAAGACTTCACTAGTGTGTTACTACGATTAGTTACCAGGTGTTTAAGTCTATCCTTACCCTATTAGACATACTATGCCCTTACCCATTATAAATGAAACTAACTTAACTAATCAAAGTTTATATTTTATATAAGTGGTTTATATGAGAAGTTGAGTTATAAGGTTTTATAGTTAAAAAAAAGTTACTTATTTTTATAAAACATTCTTTTCTTTTACTATAAATAGTTAATATAATCTTATAAACTTTTCTTTATGCACATAAGTAATAACTTTGAAAATAAACATAAGTTTATATCATAAAACATGAAGTTTACATAGTTGAACTTAGATTAACTTTAATTGGGCATAACCTATGTTCTTTTATGTTTTCTTAATCTTTTGTTCACATCTTTGATTTGATAATCAACTAAAGTTATTCACTTAATAAAATACAAGTTATTTTTATGAAAAACACAAATTAAACGTGTTAGAACATGAGTTAACCAAATATAGATCAATTCCAAGTCCTTTCATAGTTCTTTGTTACCCAACTTGATTCTTCCTCTTTCTTGAGATTGACTTTCAACTAATTTATTCATTTGAACACTTAATTGATGATCAATCTTGATGAAAAACTTTAAATATTGGATTTTGGCATCCTAATGTCAATATTCCATACGTAGTCATTTTACTTGAATACCCATGGTTCT
This sequence comes from Mikania micrantha, assembly GCA_009363875.1. Classification (NCBI taxonomy): domain Eukaryota; kingdom Viridiplantae; phylum Streptophyta; class Magnoliopsida; order Asterales; family Asteraceae; genus Mikania; species Mikania micrantha. Next base: position 71,083,551 of record CM018691.1, on the reverse strand, counting down.
CATCTCGTTCTTTAATTCTTTGAAATCCCATAGTCACTTACTATGTCATTTCTTGATGTACTTACTAATTTAAACTTAGTCTATTAACGTCAAAGGTTGCTAAGTTACTACACATGAACTCTGTGACATCCAGTACCTGATCGTCCAGTAAGCCCGTATGGTATGTGTACTTTCACTATTTACTGTGTGTAAATAAAATGTATGAACAGTGTGTGTGATAACATAGCTCAGAACACAAGAAACAGTTGTACGTATTTAAGTGAAAACTTAAATACCGTAAGTACAACAACTAACGATAAACAATAGTTGTAAGTATTTTGGTGAAAACCTAAGTACAATTAATACAACAAATTAAGAGAAACAACAGTGTACAAGTAAACAATAAGAACATATCGGTTACGATCTGATATCCATAGATGACAGGAATCAAATGGCCGATAATTCATTACGAAAACAATGTGAAAACAAGAAGTTTAGTTGAGTCCGACAGTGAGGAAACACAATTCTGAACATAAAGGCAGTGTTATTTCAGAATAACGAACTGACAGTGTGTTTGCGCGGGTGACGATTCAAACAAACATATCTGTGAGTTTGAAGTTCTGAAATAATGACTGAAATGTAGAAAACAAGAATCAGATAGCAAAACCATCGTCGTGTTCGTTCGGGTGACGATTCGAACGAATACGCGCGAAGGTGACGCGATCTGACGAAACCTTTAAAGTAATCGTTTTCGAAGGAATAATTTAATAAAAACAAATTTAGAAGATTTACTAGGAATAACCATCTTTTAAATATTAAAAATAAATCCTTTTTATTTGAAGTCGTAAACCCGCGCGTAACGATCCAGAAACGCAACGAATACGCGAACCAAGCAAAGGAAACGAACCCGAACACACCCGGTGTATAAAAACCCTAAATGAGGGCATTTTCCTCATTTCTACCATCTCCTCTCTCTCTCTCTCTCTAACTCTCATTTCCGGATTTTCTCTCCCACCACCATTTTCAAGCTTCAAATCACCACAACTCACTCATTTCTTAATGAAATTGAGTTATTCTTGAGCCTAAACGAAGATCTTGACCTCCTCTACACGAAAGTACAAAGGATCTGGAGTGAAACCCACTGAAATTCGAGGTAATCAGTTGCAAAGATCACGAAAAATAGGGTTTTTACACCCTTTTGTTCGAACCCAACCCTAGCCGGTTCTAAACCTATTTCCTCCAACCCTTACACACTCGAAACTAGATCTAATACACACCATCACCTAAACCATCTTGGAGCTTGGCTTGGGCGCTTAGTTGCACGACCATGACCGGCCTACACACCCAGCTCGGTGAAGGAACCCATTCGGCCGAATGGCCATGGGCCTGCCGAATGAAACCACTGCCGAACCACAGCCGAATGAAACCCCTCCCGTTCGTCCCTACTCACACGACTCAACCTCATTCGGTCAAACAGCCATTCGCCAGGTAGCTTCCCATTCGACTGAGCATCATTCGGCCCACAACATTTGGCCAGGCCCAACACCATTATTTGAAACCAGGCTATGCATCCGGCCCATGTGGAATGTTTCGGCCCAGCAGCATTCCTTTGGCCCAGCATCACTCCTTCGGCCCACATATTGAGCCCACCTAACACTCGGCCCATGTGTCCAGCCATGGTCTTGGTTCGGCCCAAGAATCTGATTTGGCCCAAGAGACTAATTCGGCCCACATGGATCAATTGGAGACAAACACTTGAAAACGATTTAATAAGTAACATGCACGGGATTTCTTAAATACTACAAAGGTGGCAACATGTTAGTCAACATTTATACTTAACAATTAGAAATCATTTTCATAGTATCTAATGAAGTTAAAGGGGGCTATCTAAAACACATGATAAGTATATTCTAAATATGTTAAAGAATTTATAAAATTACCAAGGTAACTTGCAAAGTTTAAAACAAAAACCTAAGTGATAGTATAATCTAAAACATTTGAACCGGGGCCGAATGACGACCAAGACCTATGTGTGTTAGCCAACGTTAGGGCTAACACAAACACACACACAAACACATACTCAGAGATTCATACTTACAAGTTACAAACATCGTGAAATCAATACAGGATCGTGAAAACAACCTCAACTACAAGAAAGAGCGCGTGCATTCTTGTTTAGGCTAAGTCAACCACAACAACTACAAGGTGAGTTCAAACGCCCGTTTTCTAATCTTAATTGATTTTAAACACTCGGGGCTGAGAAACATGCTAAATCTTTTATTTATTTAAAAGTTTTAGAACAACATACTTTTTATACTTTGACTTAGATAATATTGCTTGACTTATTATCGTTTATCATTGTATGCATGCTTGTATGATCATAACATGACAGGATAACTAAGATGAACATGATAATGTAAGTTCACGAATCATCAACGGAATAGAATAATATAGTTCTAAGATTCTATCTTACAACACTTGATTATTCTTACAAGAATAAACAATGAGATTATCACAAGTGATCATGATGACAACAACAACAACAAACAAGAATGATATGAGGATAATATATCCTCATAATATCATTCACCACCGGAGTTAGTTAAGTGTAAAAAGACAAGTTCTTATAACACATAGCTTATAACTCGGTGCAAATTTACAAGATAACACGAAACAATTATCATCCACCACCTGAGTCGACTAAGTGTAGTAAGACTAGTTCTTACAACACTGTAGTGGCAACAGGGTGACTATATGGAACAACAAGAATGATAATCATGATAATGTACTTTCATGATAACAACATCATTCACACAACAACTAACATCGTACAATAAGACAAGATCTTCTACAACTTTGTTAACAACAAGCAGAACACACAACATTGAGAACAAACAACATTGGTGAACATAATACAATTGATTACCATTGAACTGTCTGTATTATATAATTTCAATCATGTGCCATGTATTCAAGTTGATCATTGTAAGTCCCTTCACAAATCGCTGACCAGTTATTTTGACGTGACTAAACCGACGATAGCATAGTGGTACCATAGGTTAGACAAACCTCTAGCTTGTAGGGCTAGTATGTTGATCGTAATTATCATTGGCCGGTAACGTATGACAGGTGACAGGGCGACAAACAGTCAGGGTCTGGAAAGCGACACATGGTGATATTAATCTGCAGTGATATTGTAATTAATCCATCGTAACCTGTTGACTAGTAGACTAAGGAATTTATTTTCTCTCATGTCATATTACTAGTAACAGTTTCGATGAGGCCTATGGGAATACAAAGTGGTAGAGGTAAATCAGATGCATTGTAATCTGATTACGTGAGGATTGCAATGGATTCCTTTTAGGCTCTATGCACTTCAAGTTGAGAACAAATATCAATTGGTTAACTAACACTCTTATTATTTAAAAGAGATTAACAGTTAACCCCACAAGTAATAGAATAATAACAAGGAATAGATTAAATTAATCTAACTTCCTTAATACAATGAGGGTGTATCAATACTTCGGTTTGATAACTAAACCCATCTCGACATATTATTCTACATATGATACAACAAGTGAATATCAAACGGAATGAGCAGATGAAATGAAAATGGATATCTATAGTTGTATTGCAAGTGATGTGGAGTTCTATTAGTTATGTGGTGGGATGTTGGCTGGGGCTTGTTCCCCTACATATGCCCTATATATAAGCATAACTAATAGGATGAGATACTACTTGTGATAACTATGGAGAGGCCATTGCGCGAACAGGTGAATCAAACAACTTACAAGTAACATGTATGACATTGTGATTGTGTATGTGAACAATTCAATGTTTTCAATTATCAAACTTATGAACTCACCAACCTAGTGTTGACTTTGTTTAAATGCATGTTTTCTCAGGTGACGAACAAGTTTAGTCACCAGATATGAAGAACATAGCTAGTGGACTTTTAGAAGACCTAGCTACATTTTGTGTGTTCATACTTTTGGAATGACAAAACAATGAATCATCTTTTGTAGATCTTGTACAGTTACAAGATTGAAACTCATTGATTCTTTTGAGTGGATTTACTTAGTTAAATTATGAAGAAACAATGTAGTTTAACTTTGTAATTCTATATCATTGCCATGTTAGCATTTCTCAATTATATATCATGTACTATGCAACAATCTGATCATTTTGATTATCACATGATATCGCGCCCCGAGAACCTTGCGCCCGACGGGAAAGTCGATCTAGCCCGCCGGCTCGGGGTATGACAGATTGGTATCAGAGCCATGGTTATAGAGAAATATAGGTCATATTACTTAAACAGTTTGGCCTAGACTATAGCCTAGGGACCCTCATATAGTGAACATATAACATAGGATTCTATTTGCATGTGTCTTCTGTATCTGATCACTAAACTAACCGATTTTCTTTCGGTTATGATCAGAATGCGGCCAAGAAGACCACCACCAGCTTTACTGCCACCGCCTCAAGATTCAACTCCACATTCATCAACGCCGACACCACCTAACTCTCCTATGCAACCACCTCCACCTCCTCCTCCGCCACCACCTGTTCATGAGTTGGATCCCGCTACTATAGCACTGGCCACACTACTGACCAGTCAACTGAGGGATGTGATCCCAGACATGATGAACAGGATCAACAACAACAACAATAGTAACATTGTCAACTCTTATGGAGAAGGCAGCGGTAACACCCGACACCATCAGGACTATTCCTACAAAAAAATTGTAGGATTCAAGCCACCGAGTTTCAATGGCAACGAGGGTGCAGTCGGATTGATCCAATGGATCGAGAAGATGGAATCAACCCTTGACATCAGTGGTTGTCCTGATCAGCATCGAGTGCGATATGCTGCTGGCTCGTTCAACAAGTGGGCTCTGACATGGTGGAATGCCCAAGTTCAAAAAAGGGGCAGGAATGAAGCTCTATCAATGCCTTGGGATGATTTTAAGGCTATGCTGAGGGCAGAGTTTTTCCAAAGGAATGAACTGAAAAAGGTTGGGACCGATTTACTTAATCTTGACATGATTGGTGCTAGGCATCTGGCCTACACCACCCGATTTCACGAGTTAGCTACCTGGGCACCTGATGTGGTGCCAACACTGGAGAAAAGGATCGAGCGGTATGTAGGTGGACTACCGGCTTGTATCCAAGGGCACGTGATTTCAGCCCACCCCACTACTATGGAGATGGCTGTTACATTGTCAACAACTTTGACAGATGTAATGCTTGCCTCCGGGGCCTTGATGAAAGAAGCTGACTCAACCAAGGTTGGATGTTCAAGGAAATCGGACAAGCGCCCGGCTAAGAAACAGAAGGTGGTCAGGAACTTTGCTGCGACCACACAAACACCGATGAACAACCAACCCCAACCACTACAGATCAAGAAGCCCTACACTGGCACAGCACCATTGAGCAACACCTGCCAGTATCATCATCCGCCAAAAACCCAGTGCAGACAATGCACTAACTGTGGGAAGTTTGGCCACTGGGCAAACCAATGCTGGGGAACGGGAGCTCCGAACAGAAACAACAATGCAGCTACAACCGCTGCTACTGGCAACAGGTCTTGCTACAACTGTGGCGAGCCTGGACACTTTTCTCGTGATTGTCCCAAGAAGAATCAACCAAGGGCTCAAGTAGCAAGAGGGAGACCCTTTCAAATTGGAGCCGCTGCTGCTCGACAAGACCCGAATGTGGTCACGGGTGCATTTCTCCTATCTTACTTTTATGCATCCATATTATTTGACACTGGTGCGGATCAGAGTTTTATCTCATCCGACTTTGCATGCCATCTTAATCATGTTGTGGAATCGTTAAACTCCCCATACACTATTGAGATAGCAAACGGCAAACAGATAACAGTTGACACAGTGCTTAGGAATTGCCCACTAACACTTGGCAATCAAACATTTTCCATCGATTTGATACCGATGGAACTGGGCAGTTTCGATATCATCGTCAGAATGGATTGGCTATCTCTTAACATAGTTGAATTCATCTGTTCCGAAAAGCTACTACGTATTCCAGTGGAGAACGAGCAGATCTTGGAAATTCATGGAGATCAAGCAAACCTCAGTGTCAAGATAATATCGTGCATGAAGGCTCACTAGTATGTACGAAAACAATGTATCGCATTTCTAGCTCATGTGGTAGAGAAAGACAAGAAAGCAATCAAGATTCAAGACGTACCAGTTGTGAAAGACTATGCGGACGTGTTTCCAGATGACTTATCAGGACTACCACCAGAGAGATCGGTGCAGTTTCGAATTGATTTGATTCCGGGAGTGAATACTGTAGCTAAGTCTCCTTATTGACTTGCACCATCAGAAATGCAGGAGCTGTCCAATCAATTACAAGTGCTACTCGACAAAGGATTCATTCGACCGAGTTTCTAGCCGTGGGGAGCTCCGGTTCTTTTTGTCAAGAAAAAAGATGGATCCTTCAGAATGTGCATCGACTACAGAGAGCTCAACAAACTCATCATCAAGAATCGGTACCCATTACCGAGGATTGATGACTTGTTCGATCAGTTACAGGGAGCACAATATTTTTCAAAGATAGACCTGAGATCAGGTTATCACCAGCTACGGATCCAAGAAAATGACATACCCAAGACGACATTTCGTACCAGATATGGTCACTACGAATTCATGGTGATGCCATTCGGATTGACGAACTCACCGGCAGTATTCATGGATTTAATGAACCGGGTGTGCAAGCCGTACCTAGATCAGTTCGTTATCATCTTTATTGATGATATACTGATTTATTCAAGAAGAGAGAAGGAACATGAACAACATCTCAGGATAGTCTTGGAACTCTTGAAGGATGAACGACTTTGTGCCAAATTCTCCAAGTGTGAATTCTGGCTAAGAGAAGTTCAGTTTTTTGGTCATGTGATTAACAGTAATGGTATTCACGTGGATCCTGCCAAGATTGAAGCAATCAAGAACTGGGATGTGCGCACAACACCAACAGAGATCAGATCATTCTTAGGATTGGCATGTTACGATAGGAGATTCATCTCGAATTTCTCTAAGATAGCCTTGCCTCTCACCAAACTCACACAGAAGAGTGAACCATTCGTGTGGACACAGAAACAGGAGGAGGCATTCCAAACATTGAAACAAAGATTGTGCAATGCTCCAATCTTAACACTCCCAGAAGGCAATGACGACTTTGTGGTATACTGTGATGCATCCCATCAGGGACTCGGTTGTGTTTTAATGCAACGAGACAAATTTATTGCCTACGCATCAAGACAACTGAAGATACACGAGAAGAACTACACAACACATGACTTAGAACTGGGAGCTGTTGTCTTTGCTTTAAAGTTTTGGAGACACTACCTGTATGGTACCAAATGCACTATCTTCACAGATCACAAGAGTTTACAGCACATATTTGATCAGAAGGAACATAACATAAGACAGAGACGTTGGGTTGAGCTCGTGAACGATTACGATTGTGTGATCAAATATCATCCGGGGAAAGCGAATGTTGTTGCAGATGCTTTGAGTAGGAAGGAAAGAGTCAAACCCTTGCACATTCGAGCAATGGGAATGACCGTGCAAACAAGTCTAATAGATCAAATCATACAAGCACAACAAGAAGCAATGACAAGAAACAACTTGAAACACGAGCTCGATTGTGGAGCCGAGAAACACTTTGAGACAAAACAAGATGGAGTTATCTATTTTCAGGATCGTGTTTGGATCCCGGCAGTAGATGAACTTCGAACACTCATACTTGACGAGGCACACAAGACACGATACTCTGTTCATCCTGGTGCTGATAAGATGTACCAAGATCTTAGGTCATTTTATTGGTGGCCGGGTACGAAGAAGGAGATTGCCACTTATGTTGGCAAATGCCTAACATGTGCCAAGGTCAAAGCTGAACACTAGAAACCGTCAAGTTTGCTGGAACAACTAGAGATACCACAATGGAAGTGGGAGCAAATAACTATGGATTTTATTACCAAGCTACCCGCACTTCCAGCGGACACGTTGATTGATTGACCAAGTCCGCACATTTCTTGCCGATCAGAGAAAACTACAAGATGGAGAAACTAGCAAGACTCTTTGTCGATGAAATAGTAGTGTGGCACGGTGTGCCATTGTCTATTATTTCAGACCGGGACAGTCGATTTACATCGCGGTTCTGGCAATCATTGCAACAATCCTTAGGGACAAGTGTTAACTTGAGCACCGCTTATCATCCACAAACGGATGGACAAAGCGAGGGAACAATTCAAACCTTTGAGGATATGTTGAGAACATGCATCCTAGACTTCGGTGGAACTTGGGATAAACACTTACTGTTGGAAAATAAGGACTGACGAAGCAAAACCACCTTTCAAATAATCTTTGTAATAAATGTTGCAGGACAATAGCTTCCGAAGACAAGTCTTCAGAAGAACCTTCGGAAGACATAAATAAAAGACAACTGCTTCCGAAGACAAATAAAAGACAACTGCTTCCGAAGACAAGTCTTCAGAAGAACCTTCAGAAGACACAAATAAAAGACAACTGCTTCCGAAGACAAATAAAAGAAAAATGCTTCCGAAGACAATACTTCAGAAGTTGCTTCGGAAGACTCTATCTGAAGACAAACCTCAGAAGACACTATCGGAAGAGAACTTTTGCTTCCGAAGAATAAAAGTCATTTACTTCGGAAGACTTCCAAAGACATCTGCCTCGGAAGAAAAACAATATTTCAGAAGACATATGTTTCTTCTGATGAAAGAATAAATGTAACCTTCTTTAGGATAACTGTCTACATTAGATAGTTTCCTATGAAGAGCTTCCGAAAGAATAATGTATTAGCATCAGTACAAAAGTCTGAACTAAGATCTTTAAAGATCCTATGTTGACTTTACACTTGTATTATTCTGATGCTACAGTGTCTGTAATAGTGTCATCAGTCTTATCTGTTTGTCTTCTTCTTGTATTTGTCCTGAAACATTAAATGTCGGGGCTATTTATACCCCAACATCTAATGAATAAATAACACTTTTCTGAATCTTCTTTGTGTTGTCCTACTATTTTCTCTTTTGTTCTAACTTAAGAAAACTAAACACTAAAATAACTCAAGAGCAAAATTCCAGAGGGAGCAAAACCTCAAAAGCTTTGTCTAAGCTCTTGATCCTGGTTAAGTTAGTCTCTCCTCAGCTCACCGATTTTCTATAATTGGTATCAGAGAATTGGTCATTAGTCTTGGTTTAACCATCAAGGCTAAAATTGAAAGCTCGCTTTGATATCTTTGTTTAGTTTTCTATTATCATCTTCGTTTCAAAATCTGCTAAAGATTGATTTTTGAAACTCTAAAGTGTTCAAAAATCATTCAACCAAACTATCTTGAGTACTCACTATCTATTGATTTACTCAAAACGGTTTGAACAAATGGCAGAAAAATTCACCTTAGACCCCCATAACACTGGTTCTGCCACAAAGCCACCAATTCTGGTTAGGCATCAATATAATATTTGGCAGAGACGGATGTTACATTTCCTGTCAAATAATCATACAGGATGTTGGAAGTCTGTCATGTTCGGACCTCATAAACCAATGGTCTTGGACACAGAGACTGGAGATGATGTCCCTAAGGATCCCTGAAACTATACTGAAGAAGACTTTCATAAATTGGAGCTTGATGCCAAGGTACATGCTCAGCTGGCCATGGCCCTTCCGAATGAAATCTATTCGGGTCTTCTTCACCATGAGTCCGCTAAGGACTTATGGGATGCTCTAAAAGAGCAATTCGATGGTACTGATGATGTTGTAGCCAATACTAGAGAGATATTGGCTCAACAATATGAGACATATGGTCAACTAAATAATGAGTCACTGACTCAGCAATTTGAAAGGTTCACTTCTCTCTTAAGTGAACTAAAATTAGCTGGTCAAGTGTATCCTCCTGTCTCAGTTCTAAATCGATTTTTAAGATCTCTCCCTGAAAAATGGGAAACTTACTCTATAGTCATGAGATCTTCACCAGATTTTGGTGAACTCTCACTTACCCAACTTCATGGTAAGTTACTCACTTTTGAGCGAGAGATTGACCAGAAAAGAAAACTAATAAAATCTGGAAAATCAACTGAAGAGTATGTTCAAGGGAACACTGCTCTCCTTAGTCATAACTCTGTGATAAATGATCAGGGTTATGATGAACATATTGACATAAATACTGGTATCACCTCATCATTCTCTTCATGTGATGACCACTCTCTCCCCTCTGACCATCCTTGTTTTATCATGGACAATCTTCATCAAGTTCCAAGTGATGACTTGGAAGAGATGGATATTCTCCATCAACTGGCTCTCTTGAGCATAAGAACTAACAAGTTCTACAAGAGGACAGGAAGAAAATTTCCTGGTATCCATGGAAAAACCAGGATTGGTCTAAATAAGGCTACTGTCCAATGTTATAGATGTCATGGCACTGGACATTTTGCCAGGGAATGCTCTAATGCTTCAAACTCTAACCCTTCTTCTTATGTGACCTTTCCAAACATACCTTCACACACCTCTTCAACACCACATTCATCCACCTCTTCCTCTTTCAAAAGGTCCAATAATCCTCAAGAATCAGCACACATTGCACAAAACTCTTCTTCTAACAATGTGCAATATGTACAAGCTGCAAATGGAAACATGTACCAACTTACTCCTGCCTCACTTCAAGTTGTTACAGCTCCTTCTTCACAAATAAATGCTCCCGGACATGCTGTCCAATCTTTATCATCTGTTCAACAGGCTCTTTTCTCTCAAGAGTACATAGACTGGAGCAGCTTGCCTGAAGATGTTGGCCATGCCCTCATCACTTTTGAACCAACAGATTTTGCTCTTATGGCTGTTGGTGAAGATTCTTGTTCCTCTGATCAACCTGAAGCAGATATTTCTGATGCTCAGGTATCTTCTTCTACCTTAGAAAAACTATGTTCCAATGCTTGCATAGAGGCCTTTGCAAAAATAAAGAAAGCCAATATGTTGCTTCAAAAGCAAAATCAGGAGTTGGAACAATTCCTTGACAATAAAAATTCTGAAGTGGAAAAATTAATAAAAATAAAAGATAATGAAATCTGTGCTTTAAAAACTGAGAAAATCAATTTACAAGCATTGTTTGATCTACAAAGAGAAAAATATTATGCTTGTAAAGATGAATTATCTCAAACTCAAGTAAGCTGTGAAAAGTGGGTTGAGTCTTGCAAAGGATTCAAAATGCTTCTACAAAAGCAAGTTCACAGCAAAGCAAGATTTGGGATTGGGTATAATCACACTGCTCAACCAGAGGATTACACCCCAATCGATAACAATAATGAAGAAACCACTCCTAAACCTATCTCACCAACTTTTCTTCCTGATGAAATTCCTCCAATAATAGATACACCTCCTTTGGTGTATCATCCAAACTATTTTTCTAAGTTTGTATACCCCACTAATACAAATCTGACAAGAATAGAGAAACCTCAGTTGAACTCAGTTCAACACAATAACTCTTCAGAACAAAATGAGATTGCCCCTGATATGAGCTCTACTCATAGTTCAGAAGAAACAACAAAATCGGGTCTTACTTCTAACATCAAGTCAAATCTTGATAAAGGAAAAGAACCTATGATTAATATCCAGTTTCCTCCTTCTCATCCTCATCCTCCTTATCCCACAATGAAAGCAAATAGATCTTTCATCCCAAATTATTCCTCTCTTTCCCCAGCCTGCTTAAAATGTTTTAAGTACAATCATGCTACTGAAAACTGCAGAACAAAAACACCTTTGGAGAAAGCTAGGATAAAGGCTAATAAGTTGAAAGCTGATCATACTTCTTCATCTAAAGGGAACCTCCCTAATAAGATGAAGAAAGTAAGAACAGCAAGTAACCAATCTGTTGGGACACATCCTCATTCTTCCTCTATCTTACCCTCTTCCTTGAGTACTAACTCCAGACCTTCCATTTTGGGAACACCACCTCCCTATTCTACGGAGAACCCAGCTTCTTACTCTAATAATGGTGCTAACTCTTCTCCCGTGGATTCTCAAATCAATCTTCTCCAACAAAATCAGCAACAACTGCTGTTAATGATGCAGAAATTGATGAAAGATACACAACAAAATAAACCAAACAAATAAATAAAATAAAATACCCCATATCTAATCTTTTGTACATAATTCTCATGTGCAGAAATCCTCTTCAAACCAAAATCATCTCTGGTATGTAGATAGTGGAGGATCTAGGCACATGACTGGATGCAGATCCATTCTAAATGATTTCATTCCGAATAATGGAGGATCTGTTTCTTTCGGAAACAATGCAAAAGGTTGGATAGTGGGATCCGGTTCTGTCTCAAGAGGAAATTTGAAATTTAAAGATGTTAGCTTAGTTGAAAGCCTCAAGTTTAATCTCTTGAGTGTTTCTCAACTGGCAGACAAAAATTTTAATTCACTTTTCACTAAAGATAGTTGCAAAATTCTTTCTCCAGAAATAAACTCTAAAATAAAGGTCTTGATTGATCAACACACCTTGCTAACGGCTAGAAGACGTGGAAATGTCTATGTTGTAGATATGACTACTGACTCTCAAACATCTTCACCTACATGTTTGATAGCCAAAGCATCATCTTCTGAAACCACTCTCTGGCATAGGAGACTCAGTCACCTTAATCATCAAACTCTTCACAAGCTTTCAACCCTTTCTCTAGTAAGAGGATTGCCTTCTAAAGAATTTCATTTTGAAGGTCAATGTGAATCTTGCTTAAAGGGAAAGCAACATAAAACTTCACATAAGTCTATTGAGGAATCCAAAACAACTAAATGTCTTAATCTGCTTCATATGGATCTGTTTGGTCCAGTGAAGGTAGCTAGTTTGGCAAGAAAAATATATTGTTTAGTTGTTGTGGATGATTACTCAAGATTTTGCTGGACCTTCTTCCTTTTCAGCAAAGATGAGACTTCTGATAAAATAATTGCTCTTGTCACTCATCTTGAAAGACAATTCAGTCTTCCTGTTAAAATGATAAGGAGTGACAATGGCACAGAATTCAAAAATCAAGTTCTTGATAAATTCTGTATTTCTAAAGGAATCCTTAGACAATATAGTGCTCCTAGAACTCCTGCTCAAAATGGAGTTGTAGAAAGAAAGAACAGGACACTAATTGAAACTGCAAGAACCATGCTTGCAGACTCAGGATTACCTTTATCATTCTGGGCTGAGGCAGTAAACACTGCTTGTTATGTATTGAACAGAGTTCACATTGTAAAAAGACATAACAAGACTGCCTATGAAGTTCTGTATAAAATAAAGCCTCTCATTTCCTTCTTCAAAGTCTTTGGATGTCCGTGTTTTATCCTAAATGCAAAAGACTCTTTGTCCAAATTTGCTGCTAAAGTTGATTTTGGATACTTTGTTGGATACTCTTAGACTTCTAAAGCATATCGAGCTTTCAATCTCAGAACAAAAATAATTGAGGAATCTATTGATGTAAAATTCAATGAATTAGCATCAACCTCATCCTTTCCTTCTGCACCCGATGATCTTTTTGATCTTGAAAGCTTCTCATTCATCCCTTCCATCCCTTCTTCTTCTCCTTCGACAGAGTCATGTCAAACTTCTGAAGTTCTATCTTCTATTGAGGAAGATTCTGTTTCAAAGTTCTTCACTTCTTTTCCATCTTATCAAATAAATTCTCAAGAAGCAAATTCTCAAAACCAAGATGATATACCATCTACTCCTTTATCTCCTGTCTTGGATAATGCATCCATAGATGTTCCTGATCACATTCTAAACTCTCTGAGCCCCATTGAAAACTCATCTTCTTCCGATGCTGCCTCCTCAAATAACTGTTTGGACATCATTCCTTTCAACAAAAATCATCCTCTAGAACAAATCTTAGGTGATCTAAGTAAAGGAGTTCAAACAAGAAGCCAGATTTCAAACTTTTGTCTTCATGCAGCCTTTCTATCCCAAATTGAGCCGTCTAAATATCAGGAGGCTCTTAAAGACAATAATTGGATAGAGGCAATGCAAGATGAACTGTTGCAGTTCAAAAGGCAAAATGTTTGGACTCTATATCCCTTGCCTGATGGAAAATATCCCATCGGAACCAGATGGTTATTCAGAAATAAAACAGATGACAGAGGCATTATAATAAAAAATAAAGCCAGGTTAGTGGTGCAAGGTTATTGTCAAGAGGAAGGTATTGACTATGATGAGACCTTTGCTCCTGTGGCAAGATTGGAAGCCATTAGACTCTTCCTAGCATTTGCCATCTCACATAACATAAAGGTATACCAAATGGACATAAAGAGTGCTTTCCTGTATGGAACAATAAAAGAGGAAGTCTATGTTTGTCAACCACCAGGATTTGATGATGTTCATCATCCTGATTGGGTGTACAAACTAGACAAAGCACTTTATGGTCTAAAACAAGCTCCAAGAGCATGGTATGACACTCTATCTCAATTCCTTCTTTCTAATAATTTTTCTCGGGGGACCATTGATAAGACTTTGTTCATAAAAAGGGTAGATAAGGAACTCTTGTTAGTCCAAATTTATGTTGATGACATCATCTTTGGATCAACAAAACAGTCCATGTGTGAACAATTCTCTAAACTAATGTCTTCTAAGTTTGAAATGAGTGCTTTAAGTGAACTAAAAACATTTTTAGGACTTCAAGTCAAACAAACCTCACACGGGACTTTCATTCATCAATCTAAATATGTAAAAGATCTTCTAAATAAATTTGATATGAATGATTGCAAAATAATTTCTACTCCCATGGCAACAAGTCCTGGCATATGTCCAGATGACAATGGTGAACCTGTAGATCAAACTCTCTACAGGTGCATGATTGGTTCTCTGATGTATCTTACTGCATCAAGGCCAGACATCATGTATGCAACATGTATCTGTGCAAGATACCAATCTGCTCCCAAACAATCTCATCTTTCATTTGTGAAGAGGATACTCAGATATCTCAAAGGTACTCCTGTGCTGGGTATTTGGTATCCTGCTAATCAAATTTGCAAGCTTGTTGGTTTTACAGATAGTGATTATGCTGGTTGATCGCTCACCAAAAAGTCTACTTCAGGAGGTTGTCAGTTCTTTGCATGTTGCTTAGTGTCATGGCAAAGCAAGAAGCAAACATCAGTGTCAAATTCAACTGCTGAAGCTGAATACATTGCAGCAGCCCATTGCACTGCCCAAATTCTTTGGTTACAATACCAATTGCTAGATTTTGGAATAACTGAACTAAAAACACCTCTTCTGATAGACAACGAAGCTGCCAAAAACATAATAAAGAATCATGTCTATCATTCTAAAACCAAACACATTGAAATAAGGCATCACTTCGTTAGAGACTGTTTTGAAAAAGGACTAATAGTTCCAGAACATGTCTCTACAAGTGATCAAATAGCTGACATATTTATCAAGCCCTTAGACTCCTCAACTTTCTCTAAGTTCATAGCAAAACTGGGCATGATAAATATGAGTTAATAAACATTAAAGGATAGTTTTTATAAATTATCCAGACAATGGATATTGGATAAACAACTGATAAAGAAATCTTGATTTCTTTCTGTAATTATCTCTATACACAGATAGGATCAGTGGCCATATAATCACTGCTTCATATCTATCTGATGTTTAAACTTTCCATTGTTACATTCCTCTCCTTCCGATGTCGTTTCTTCTGAAGATATCTTCTTCTTCTATTTTCTTCTTCCGAAAACTTTCATAAGTTTATTTAACTTGTGTCTAAAATAAGATTCTTCCGATTCTGAAATAAAAATCTTGAGCTTTGCATTTGATGTGACAGTTGTCAATCTTTCTGATAGACCCGAGTCTCAATACTGACTCTCACGGCTCAAGAAGATTATTACCGCCATTTTTTTTAACCAATAATCTTCTCAGATTACTTTCCTTATTTATCCTCTTCTTCTCCATAATTCTACTTAAACCCTATTTCTCCTCTGGTTTTCAAGAAACCCTTCTTCCTCTTGAAAACTCTAAATAATGCTCATGGTTACGGATGAGAAATTGTCAGGCATGTCGCTTGGCACGAAGCACTTATGCTTACCTTGTCGCAAGCCTCATGCTTATGATAATGGTGTAACGGCTTCGGACCAGGCTTCATTCCTCACAAAACTTCGTCTGTACTTTTCGGATGTGCATGAACATGTCTTCTTGACCAAATGTGTAAGTCTCAACCTCTATCTCTTTTTCTATCTCAGCTTTATAATTTCATACATAATCATGAACTTTTTAGGTTAACCTGAAAAAGTTGATTATGTAGAAGTCAGTCCTTTTGATCTTTACAGGCAACTATTTCAAATAACATCTTTTTGATAATCTGGTATATCATTCAAAATGTTCATAGTTCCGGCTATGCTTTCAGTTTGTCTCTTTGATCTTCATAATATTATAACGGACTTGACTAACTGATGTTCAAAATGATGAACATTAATGGATGATACTAAAGAAATACCCATCTTTAGTAAACCCACATCCACTCTTCTTCCACACCTAAATCAGGTACTGGCCATAAAATACTTTTCCAAAACCTTCCAAGCCTAATAAACCCAAAAAAAATCTGCTCAGGAAGATGAGATCCCTGAACATGATTGTGTTCCCACTTAACACATGGATACATCTGTTTCATCCTCACAGATATATCAAGCATCTCTTCCCATCCTGCTCCTCATTAATCCTCTTCACAGGATGATGTTGTATTCCTAAGGGAACCCTAACTAACCATTGAAATGTCAGTTGACATTCAGTTGGTCGTCCTCTCTCCCAGGGACAACTTTGTTCTTTCTAAAAGCCCCCACTATCTATCAACATTTCTCTACCCTATAAAAGAGGATGAGATCCGGTCGTCAAGTCCATCTTGACTTCCTGATCATATATCAGAAGCATCCACTTCACATGAAAATTCAATGAATTCTCATCTGAATGGATTAAGCAATAAGACTCCTGGTATGGCAACAGCCAATGAAGTTTTTCTTTTAAACTAAGGCTGGAAATCCCCAGAACCAAGAAAAAGGGGTTTATGACATTTCTGAGATGGACTCAGGTCATAATAAAACTGACTCTCTAGTCAGGGATTCGGATGACATCTACAAAATGATGGACGGATCAGTTCTTCACACTATGGAATTAACGGATATCTTTAGTCCTGTAATCCAAATCCAACCCCATGCAGGCACCTTCATTTGAAGGTTTTCTAATCTTTTCACCCACCTTCACTACTCCTACCCTTCCTACACTGCCTTTCAAGGAGCATTTCGTCCACTTCTTTCTACCTCTCTTTCTTCCCTGCCTTGTCTCCGGCTGATTAAGCCAAAAAGAGGGAGATAATGTGGCTAACGCTTAAAAAGAAGCCTAGCTCTGATAAACAAAGAAGCCTTTGCTTTACTGAGACCCCATTTGAACCATTCTCATGTTCTATCCCCACTGAGTCTGATGTTCTAGAAATTGATTGGGATCTAACATTAAGTGGTTTTGGCTTCATCAGTCCAGAGGGAGATTGTTGGAAAATAAGGACTGACGAAGCAAAACCACCTTTCAAATAATCTTTGTAATAAATGTTGCAGGACAATAGCTTCCGAAGACAAGCCTTCAGAAGAACCTTCGGAAGACATAAATAAAAGACAACTGCTTCCGAAGACAAATAAAAGACAACTGCTTCCGAAGAAAAGTCTTCAGAAGAACCTTCGGAAGACACAAATAAAAGACAACTGCTTCCGAAGACAAATAAAAGAAAAATGCTTCCGAAGACAATACTTCAGAAGTTGCTTCGGAAGACTCTATCTAAAGACAAACCTCAGAAGACACTATCGGAAGAGAACTTTTGCTTTCGAAGAATAAAAGTCATTTACTTCGGAAGACTTCCAAAGACATCTGCCTCGGATGAAAAACAATATTTCAGAAGACATATGTTTCTTCTGATGAAAGAATAAATGTAACCTTCTTTAGGAACTGTCTACATTAGATAGTTTCCTATGAAGAGCTTCCGAAAGAATAATGTATTAGCATCAGTACAAAAGTCTGAACTAAGATCTTTAAAGATCCTATGTTGACTTACACTTGTACTATCCTGATGCTACAGTGTCTGTAATAGTGTCATCGGACTTATCTGTTTGTCTTCTTCTTGTATTTGTCCTGAAACATTAAATGTCAGGGCTATTTATACCCCCAACATCTAATGAATAAATAACTCTTTTCTGAATCTTCTTTGTGTTGTCCTACTATTTTCTCTTTTCTTCTAACTTAAGAAAACTAAACACTAAAATAACTCAAGAGCAAAATTCCAGAGGGAGCAAAACCTCAAAATCTTTGTCTAAGCTCTTGATCCTGGTTAAGTTAGTCTCTCCTCAGCTCACCGATTTTCTGCACTTACCTCTCATCGAGTTCTCCTACAACAACAGCTATCACAGCAGCATTGGATGTGCTCCGTTCGAGGCACTCTATGGTAGAAAATGTCGGTCTCCAATTTGTTGGACCGAAGTGGGAGACAACTGAATCGTCGGGCCCGAACTTATTCAGGAAAATACTGATAAGATTTCCCAGATTCAACAAATACTACAAGCAACACGTAGCGGCCAAAAGAGTTATGCAGACAAACGGCAATAGCCTTTAGAATTCCAAGTGGGAGACCGAGTCATGTTGAAAGTGTCCCCATGGAAGGGCGTGGTTCGTTTTGGGGCTAAAGGCAAACTAGCACCAAGGTATGTCGGACCGTTTGAGATAACTCAATGCATAGGTCCTGTGGCATACAGACTCATACTCCTTGATGAGCTCAGTGGGGTACATGATGTATTCCATGTATCAAACCTCAAGAGATGTCTCGCTGATGAATCATTGATCATACCTTTGGAAGAGATACAAGTTGATGAACAATTACATTTCATTGAAGAACCTGTAGAGAGTATGGAATGTGAAGTCAAGAGACTGAAACGAAGCTGTATCCCTATTGTAAAGGTTCAATGGAACTCCAAGCGTGGACTAGAATTTACCTGAGAACGCGAGGACAACATGAAGACAAAGTATCCCCATCTGTATGAAGAAGTAGTGCCCGACAATGATGCTTAAATTTCGGGATGAAATTTCTTTAACAAGGGGAGACTATGACATCCAGTACCTGATCGTCCGGCAAGTCCGTACGGTATGTGTACTTTCACTATTTACTGTGTGTAAATACAACGTACGAACAGTGTGTGTGATAACATAGCTCAGAACACAACAAACAGTTGGACGTATTTAAGTGAAAACTTAAATACCGTAAGTACAACAACTCACGATAAACAACAGTTGTAAGTATTTAGGTGAAAATCTAATGACAATTAATACAACGAATCAAGATAAACAACAGTGTACAAGTAAACAACAAAAACATATCGGTTGCGATCTGATATCCATAGATGACAGGAATCAGATGGCCGATAATTCATTACGAAAACAATGTGAAAACAAGAAGTTTAGTTGAGTCTGTCAGTGAGGAAACACAATTCTGAACATAAAGGTAGTGTTATTTTAGAATAACGAACTGACAGTGTGTTTGCGTGGGTGACGATTCAAACAAACATATCTGTGAGTTTGAAGTTCTGAAATAATGACTGAAATGTAGAAAACAAGAATCAGAAAGCAAAACCATCGTCGTGTTCGTTCGGGTGACGATTCGAACGAATACGCGCGAAGGTGACGCGATCTGACGAAACCTTTAAAGTAATCGTTTTCGAAGGAATAATTTAATAAAAACAAATTTAGAAGATTTACTAGGAATAACCATCTTTTAAATATTAAAAATAAATCCTTTTTATTTGAAGCCGTAAACCCGCGCGTAACGATCCAGAAACGCAACGAATATGCGAACCGAGCAAACGAAACCAACCCGAACACACCCGGAGCATAAAAACCCTAAATGAGGGATTTTTCCTCATTTCTACCATCTCCTCTCTCTCCCTAACTCCCATTTCCGGATTTTCTCTCCCACCACCATTTTCAAGCTTCAAATCGCCATAACTCACTCATTTCTTGATGAAATTGAGTGATTCTTGAGCCTAAACGAAGATCTTGACCTCCTCTACATGAAAGTACAAAGGATCTGGAGTAAAACCCACTGAAATTCGAGGTAATCAGTTGCAAAGATCAGGAAAAATAGGGTTTTTACACCCTTTTATTCGAACCCAACCCTAGCCGGTTCTAAACCTATTTCCTCCAACCCTTATACACTCGAAACTAGATCTGATACACACCATCACCTAAACCATCTTGGAGCTTGGCTTGGGCGCTTGGTTGAACGACCATGGCCGGCCTACACACCCAGCTCGGCGAAGGAACCCATTCGGCTGAATGGCCATGGGCCTGCCGAATGAAACCACTGCCGAACCACAGCCAAATGAAACCCCTCACATTCGTCCCTATTCACACGACTCAACCTCATTCGGTCAAACAGTCATTCTCCAGGCAGCTTCCCATTCGACTGAGCATCATTCGGCCCACAACATTTGGCCAGGCCCAACACCATTATTTGAAACCAGGCTATGCATCGGCCCCATGTGGAATGTTTCGGCCCAGCAGCATTCCTTTGGCCCAGCATCACTCCTTCGGCCCACATATTCAGCCCACCTAACACTGGGACCATGTGTCCAGCCATGGTCTTGGTTCGGCTCAAGAATCTGATTTGGCCCAAGAGGATGAACTGTCCCGTGAGACTAATTCGGCCCACATGGATCAATTGGAGACAAACACTTGAAAACAATTTAATAAGTAACACGCACGGGATTTCTTAAATACTACAAAGGTGGCAACATGTTAGTCAACATTTATACTTAACAATTAGAAATCATTTCATAGTATCTAATGAAGTTAAAGGGGCTATCTAAAACACATGGTAAGTATATTCTAAATATGTTAAAGAATTTATATAATTACCAAGGTAACTTGCAAATTTTGACACAAAAACCTAAGCGATAGTATAATCTAAAACAAATGAACCAGGGCCGAATGACGACCAAGACCTATGTGTGTTAGCCAACTTTAGGGCTAACACAAACACATACTCAAAGATTCATATTTACAAGTTACAAACATCGTGAAATCAATATGGGATTGTGAAAACAACCTCAAGTACACAAAGAGCGCGTGCATTCTTGTTTAGGCTAAGTCAACCACAACAACTACAAGGTGAGTTCATACGCCCCTTTTCTAATCTTAATTGATTTTAAACACTCGGGGCTAAGAAACATTCCAAATATTTTATTTATTTAAAAGTTTTAGAACAACATACTGCTTATACTTTGACTTAGAAAATATTGCTTGACTTATTATCGTTTATCATTGTATGCATGCTTGTATGATCATAACATGACAGGGATAACTAAGATGAACATGATAATGTAAGTTCATGAATCATCAACACAATAGAATAATATAGTTGTAAGATTCTATCTTATAACACTTAATTCATCTTACAAGAACAAACAATGAGATTATCACAGGTGATCATCATGACAACAACAACAACAAACAAGAATGATATGAGGATAATATATCCTCATAATATCATTCACCATCAGAGTTAGTTAAGTGTAAAAAGACAAGTTCTTATAAAACTTAGCTTATAACTCGGTGCAAATTTACAAGATAACACGAAACCAGTATCATCCACTACCTGAGTCGACTAAGTGTAGTAAGACTAGTTATTACAACATTCAAGTGGCAACAGGGTGACTATACGGAACAACAAGAATGATAATCATGATAATGTACCTTCATGATAACAACATCATTCACATAACAACTAACATCGTACAATAAGACAAGATCTTATACAACTTTGTTAACAACAACGAGAACACACAACATTGAGAACAAACAACATTGGTGAACACAATACATTTGATTACTATTGAACTGTCTGTATAATATCATTTCAATCATGTGCCATGTATTCAAGTTGATCATTGCAATTACCTTGACAATTCGCTGACCAGCTAATTTGACGAGACTAAACCGACGATAGCAAACCTCTAGCTTGTAGGGCTAGTATGTTGATCGTAATTATCATTGGCCGGTAACGTATGACCGGTGACAGGGCGACGAACAGTCAGGGTCTGCAAAGCAACACATGGTGATATTAATCTGCAGTGATATTGTAATTAATCCATCGTTACCTGTTGACTAGTAGACTGAGGAATTTATTTTCTCTCATGTCATATTACTAGTAATAGTTTCGATGAGGCCTATGGGAATACAAAGTAGTAGAGATAAATCGGATGCATTGTAATCTGATTACGTGAGGATTGCAATGGATTCCTTTTAGGCTCTATGAATTTCAAGTTGAGAACAAATATTAATTGGTTAATTAACACTCTTATTATGTATAAGTGATTAACAGTTAACCCCACTAGTAATAAAATAATAACAAGGAATAGATTAAATTAATCTAATTTCCTTAATACAATGAGGGTGTATCAATACTTTGGTTGATAACTAAATTCCTCTTGACATATTATTCTACATATGATACAACAGGTGAATATCAAACGGAATGAGTAGATGAAACGAAATTGGATATCTATAGTTGTATTGCAAGTGATGTGGATTTCTATTAGTTATGTGGGGGGATGTTGGCTGGAGCTTGTTCCCATACATATGTCCTATATATAAGCATAACTAATAGGATGAGATACTACTTGAGAATATAACTATGGAGAGGCCATTGCGTGAAGGGGTGAATCAAACAACTTACAAGTAACATGTATGACATTGTGATTGTGTATGTGAACAATTCAAGGTTTTCAATTATCAAACTTATGAACTCACCAACCTAGTGTTGACTTTGTTTAAATGCTTGTTTTCTCAAGTGACGAACATGTTTAGTAACCAGATATCAAGAACATAGCTAGTGGACTTTTAGAAGACCTAGCTACATTTTGTGTGTTCATACTTTTGGAATGACAAAACAATGAATCATCTTTTGTAGATCTTGTATAGTTACAAGATAGAAACTCATTGATTCTTTTGAGTGGATTTACTTAGTTAAATTATGAAGAAACAATGTAATTTAACATTTGTAATTCTATATCATTGCCATGTTAGCATTTCTCTATTATATATCATGTGCTATGCAACAATATGATCATTTTGATTATCACAAGATATCGCGCCCCGAGAACCTTCCGCCTGACAGGAAAGTCAATCCAGCCCGCCGGCTCGGGGTGTGACAAACTCTAAGTTTCGTTTAACACTTGTTTAACCACCTAAGACCATTGTCAGTACTAGCATTGATGTTGACATCTTAAATTGTGGTTTCATTTAACAAAACCCCAAGTGTTTGGATTCCAGCTAACTGTTAAGACATATGTTTATATGTTATAAGAGTTTAGAAAGCTTTTGTGTTGATGAAAACTTAGTATCGACGGCATCCCAATCAGTGAACACCCTTGAAAACTCAAATGAGTCTTTACCCGACATACCCATGTTCGAACAGCTCCCACGGTTTCATTTTTGATCTAAATTAATTGATTTTGTGTTCTATCTACAAGAGGAAGATCATAGGATTGTTGTCGATAGTGGGCTGCCTAATATCGATGGCCATGACCAGATTATCATCGATGAAACATCCCCCTAACCTGCCAGCACTACGGACCTGATTGTGTTGCTGTTCCAGCACCATTTTGTCCATAAATACAGCAATTTGCCAAGGTTCTAACCACTCCCAACCCTTCCAATAATTAACCCCTGATGTTCCATGAGTTCCTAGACCAATATAGTGCAAATCCTAAGGTGTTAGAGGGTCAAAAATAGGATGGGAATAGGGTTGTTCTTCGGAACAACAACAGCCTCATAACAGCCCCTTCTGAGCTCCAATTTTGCCAATATCCAGCTTTAAATCGATTCCCAACTGACCCAAACATCAATATAACATGTTCCTTAGGTTCCTAAGTAGATTTGGTGCGAGTCCTTGGGGTTTGATGCTCTAAAATCGATTGAAAAGCTGTTGTGTTCAAGAGGACTTACCAAACAGCAGCAGCCCCAAAAATTAGCTCGTTTGAGCTCGTCTTTGGTCTGTTCTGGATGATTCAAAGCTCTATTTCTTCATCTCTTCATGATATACATGTTTCTAGAGTCATTTTAGTGTTTATCCTAACTGATTTGAAGTGATAAAGACGATTTAGAAACATACCTCACGTGAATAGTAGAAAACCCACTTCAGCAGCAACTTCACTCTAAAACTGTGACCAATCCAGCCCGTTTCAGCTCCGATCAGTTGTACTACTTTGTTCCTCTTGTTCTCACGGTCGTTTTGACTACTAGATCGTCGAATTTGGTGTAGAAATGAGGAAGTTATGAGGGTTTGAAGTTGGAAAAGTAGACAGAAGAAGAAAAACGGGAATTTTGGGAAGATGAGATGGAGGCTGCAATTGTGAAGGAAAATGGGTGGGTTTTAGGGTTTAAATAGTTCGGGTATGTTAAGGTGTGTTCGGTCTCGCTCGGTTTCGCGTAAACGCGTCGGTTTCGGTTTCTCTCATAACGAAACATTACGATCTCTTAAAATAAAGTTTTCTAAATTATTTTAGGTGGTAATACCTAATAAATTAACTATATATCGTTTCTTTATTTTTAGCATTTAAAAAACGTCAAATTTTACGGTTTAATCGAATTAGACGGTTTTCGCGCGTATTCGTTCGGATCATCATCCGTACGAATACGACGACAACTATACTTTTCGATTTGATTTTCTAATTATTGGACATCGTTCAGAACGTTAAACTTACAGATACATTCGTGCGAATCATCACCCACACGAATACTCTGTCGGTTTAATATTAACATAACGACATCCATTATTGTTTTGTTCTGTACAACCTCACATATGTTTATACATAATAAGTCCTAACTAAAATTCACATAATAATTCTATGTTGTCAAATATGATTCTGACTGTTAAACCATGTATTTACAATACGTTTCTGAAATAAATGCATAAATGATTCATATTGAACATCAATAATAATAATACGCATGTAATATACATAGTTCGTACCTGATCTGTTGTACAAGTCACCCGTTCCGTCTACGGTTCCGACACTGATGTTACAGTCTCCCCTTGTTAGAGAAATTTCGTCCCAAAATTTAAGAATCGTTATCAGGTACGGCATCCTCTGCAAATAGATGGGGATACTTGGACTTCATGTGATCCTCGTGTTCCCAAGTAAACTCGGGCCTACGCTTTGAATTCCATCGAACCTTGACATTCGGAATACGGCTTCGCTTTAGTTGTTTAACTTCGCAGTCCATAATATCTATGTGACACCCGGAAATTTCAGGTAAATTGCAACTCTTACAACTTTACATTTCACATTCATACTTGTTGCATTTCATTTAATTTTGATTAATTAGATGAGTTAAACACAAGCAACTACGAAAAGATAGTTCTAAGAACATTGCACATTGGTTTTGGAAACCAAGTGTGGCAGACACAAACACTAACACAAAACAATAATTCGAGGAATTATTGAATTGTGCATTACATGCTGATTGGGATTAATCAAGCGTGCAAACATTCGTAAAACACGAACACAAACGATCACCGATAATTCAAAGAATTATTGAAACACACTCGAGTCTCACGGACGTTGGTGAACAAACCATTGAATAATAATTTCAGTCCTAACGATGTTAAACGAAGAGTTATAAGCGTGAAATAATCGAAAAACGGATCGAAACGATGGAAATGGGCCTATTGGGCCTTACCAGAGGTCCAGGCGGTACGCCTCAACCCAAACACCCTTCCTAAGCGATGCGCGAGAGATGGGAAGGAAAGCCTCGGACGCAGGCTCTCGCGCGGTACGCCTGTTCTCAGTGTGCCACGTCAGGCGGTACGCCTGGCAGACACAGATGGCAAAACTAGATTTACACTTAACTTATCTCACTTTTAATCATTCTTATCCTATTCTCTCGACTAAACCACCTCAATCTCGAGCCAACACCCCTGAATCACCATCATTCCATCAAGAAAACTCCATTTTTGAAGCTTTGAAGCTTGGGAAGCCATTGGAGCTTCCAGAAAACTTCAAGACATTGCCAGGCTTTGAAGTCAATCAGCTCACACGTTTGAAGATGTTATACAGTGGAGATTCGTGGATGTCTGCTTGGTTCTCTAGATAGATTCAACACGAGTACAGAAAGAGGTGGGTTAACTTCAAGCCTCAGTAACCTGAGAGATACTACCAGCCAGAGATCAGTGGAGATACCCGAAGGCATAAGGTTATCCTGAAGTGGCTGCCTCCGAAAGTCATGAAGAAGATTCCATTACGAAAGATGCGACAGGACTTCTCGGACAGCTTCACATGGTGGTATTATGATGGGCGAACTAGAGAGGCTATGGTAGTGTTACGACAACACAAGAAACGGGATTCCATTCATATTTTTGATCCAATGTGGCTGACAAATCTGTCACTCAATGATGTCAATACTTTGTGCATATGTCAGATATTCTTCGATGTTGCAGACATGGAACAAGCTCTTCAATAGATGAGAGTCATTCGGATTTGCAGAGTATTCAAGATTCATGTTGGTTCAGACTGGAAGGCCATTTCAGACAAATATTTCAAGAAGGATGCTGCAAAATGAAGAACTAGGTCCAAGGGGGAGTATGTTGGTGCACAAAATGTACCTAGTTCAGTTTTGTATGATCTTTTGATGTATAAAGTTTATGTCATTAATGAAATCAGTATTTCTATCTTGTTCTTAATGTTTATTTTAGTTTATATGTGTTTGATTATGTTTGAATTTGATTTGATATATATTATAGACCCATTCGGGCGAATGACTCTAAGAATGAAGTCATTCGTCCGAATGAACGCTTACAGAATGTCTAGGGCGATCGAATGAGTCACCCGCATGATTCATTCGCTGGTCCGAGCTCATTCGGCTAAGCCATTCACCGAATGAGTTGTTCCGGCCACTCATTCGGCCGAATGAGTACAGTCTATAAATACTAGTTCAAAACATATTCAAACCTAACTTTTCCGAGCCCTCCTTCTTCCCATAGCACTCTAGTGTCAAACCCTATAAGTTTTGAGCGGTTCTTGCCTATCCAAGTTCGATTCTAATCCCGTGGTGTTCTATCTTGCATCTAACGTTCATCCCTCAACTTCGGATCACCACGGGTCCTGTTGGTTTCGATTGGACCCTGGAATAGGATTCCGCACTATTCCAGAGGCTATCCAGCAGATCTCCATTGGAACCGGGTTGTTTCCGGGCTCCTTGTTGGTCCTACAGCAATCCTGGAGAAGTTCGAAATAAACCGCCGATAATAACCGGCAAGTCCAAGAAATGAACGAATCTCCGTTGGTGTCTTCGGTGTATTCCAATTCTTCACAGCTTCGATCTTTGCAGGATCCACGTGAACACCCTTTTCATTGACTATGTGTCCCAAGAATTGAACTTCATTAAGGCAAAATTCGCACTTGGAGAATTTGGCATACAGTTGTTCTTTTCTTAAGATCTCCAAAATCAACTTAAGGTGTTGCTCGTGTTCTTCTTTGCTCTTGGAGTACATCAAAATATCATCAATAAACATAATCACAAATTTATCTAAGTACAGTCTGCATACACGGTTCATGAGGTCAATGAAATCCGCAGGTGCATTGGTAAGGCCTAAGGGCAATACCAGAAACTTATAATGGCCATATCTTGTTCTGAAAGCTGTCTTGGGAATATCATCTTCATGTACACGAAGCTGATGATACCCAGATCGTAGGTCGGTCTTCGAAAACCATGTCGAGCCTTGAAGTTGATCGAAGAGATCATCGATGCGTGGCAGAGGATATCGGTTCTTAATGGTCAGCTTGTTTAATTCGCATTAGTCTATGCACATTCGGAATGACCCTTCCTTCTTCTTGACAAATAGGACTGGTGCACCCCAAGGCGAATGACTCAGGCGAATGAATCCCTTCTCAGACAGTTCTTGTAGTTGGCTCACCAATTATTGTAACTCCGAAGGCGCAAGTCTGTAGGGAGCTTTGGCGACTGGGTTTGCACCAGGTACTCATTCAATTTGAAATTCTACTTGACGCTCTGGTGGAATACCGGCAAGTCTTCTGGAAATATACTTCAGGAAAATCTCTTATCACAGGAACATCTTCAATGCTTTTTCCTTTCTCCTTTTCTCCACGACGTGTGCTAAAAATGCTATGCATTTCTTCCTAAGGTAGTTGTGTGCTTTAGTGCACGACATTAACCTAAGGCCTTTACTAGAGGTTTCCCTAAAAACTCTTAGAGTTTCACCCCAAGGTAAGGGAATACGAATATATTTTTCATGACAAATAATTTCTGCTTTGTGGGCGGCTAACCAAACCACGCCTATGATAACATCAAAGCTACCAAGATGCATAGGTATAAGATCAATTGGGAAAACGTGATCATTTAAGTTCACAGTACTTCCAATAATAATAGTGTCAATATCAATAGTATTACCATCAGCCACCTCTATGTTAAACAGTTTGTCTAACTTAGTACGTGTTCTACCATGCACACATTCAAAATCATGAGAAACAAAACTCCTATCAGCACCGGAATCAAATAGAACGGATGCATAGGAATTATTAATCAGAAACGTACCGTTGACGATATCTTGGTTGGCTTGAGCTGCTGGAGCGTTCAATTGAAAAGCTCTGCCTCTAGCCATCCTCTGATTGTTCCCCGTCAGTCTCGGGCATTGATTTCTAAAATGACCAACATCGCCACACTCATAACAGGCTCTTGCCTATGCAGGTACTTGGCGAACGGGTACAGCTTGAATTGGTTGTGCATGTGGAGCTGGCAGTGCAAGCGGTGCAGATTGCATCCTTTGTGCTTGTGGTGCACTCCGACATGCATTAGCAAAATGACCTACTTGCCGCAGTTGTTGCAGAGATGACATGGCAAGTTAGGTGCATTGTGATATCTGCAGACATTACATTGAGGAGTGACCCCAACATAATTTCTGGTGTTTGAGTTGCTTGATGATTGTTGAGTAGTCTTTGCAGCAGGAGTAGTAACAACAAAACTTCTGGTTTTTTGCTTCTGATTGCTGATTTTGGACGAGCTAGCTGGTTCAGTCTAGACTTATGTTGAAGTATCCTTTGTAGTCTTCTTTGTGTCAGTTTTCTTTGTTCCTTTCCTCGTGAGAGTTCCAGCTTTCACATGATTATCCGTCAAAGTAGCAGACAGGTGGATTTCAGCTTCCAGTGTGGTAGGGTTGCTACCAAAGATAGTGTCTTGTATCTGCATGGGTAGACCGCCTATGTGCTTCCCAATTGCTCTTTCGAGTGGTGTCACCAGATGAGGTACCAATAAACTTAGGTCATGAAACGAGAATTATAGATCACATTCTCACCGCTGTCTTGCTTGAGTTCCCAGAACTCAGCTTCAAGTTTCCTCATCTCACTACGAGGACAGAACTCTGTGGTCATCAGAGTTTTGACTTGAGTCCAAGTCAGTGCTAGGGCTGCATCAACTCCCCTAGTTCGCTTTTCGCCATTCCACCAAGTTAGTGATCTCTTTTGGAAAACACTGGTGGCATAGCGCACCTTCAAGTTCTCAGGGCAGTCACTATTGATGAAGGTGTTCTCAATACTCTCAAACCACTGCAACAGACCAGTGGCTCCCTCAGAACCCGTGAATTTTGCTGGGTGACAGGAGTTAAAGTGCTTAAATGTGCAAACTGGTAGGTTTGCACCACCCCTGTTTTGGTTGAAAGTTTGGTTGGCTTGATTCAGTTGAGTCACCAACCCATATATAAGATTCGCTAACTTTTGCAGGCCATTGTTGACATGTCACACCCCGAGCCGGCGGGGTTGGATCGGAGTCCCCGTCGGGCAGAAGGTTCTGGGGGCGCGATATCATGAGTGATAATCGTGATGATCAGATTGTTTACATAGCATCATGATATATAATGAGAAATGTTAACATGACATATGATGTAGAATTACAAAGTTAAATTACAATGATAAGTTCATAATTTAACTAAGTAAATCTATCCAAAAAGAATCACTGAGTTCCTATCTTGTATCTGCACAAGATTTACAAAAGGTGATTCATTGTTAGTCATTCCAAAGTATGTTCGACACAAAATGCAGCTAGGTCTTCTAAAAGTCCTCTAGCTATGTTCCTGATACGTGGTGACTAAACATGTTCGTCACCTGAGAAAGCAAGCATTTAAACAAAGTCAATACTAGGTTGGTGAGTTCATAAGTTTGATAACTGAAAACCATTGATTTATTGTCATTCATGTTCACAATGTTACACACAAGTCTTGTTTAGGAATGTTTGATTTATCACCCATTATGTCCTCTCCATAGTTATACTTGCAAGTAGTATTTCATCCTATCAGTTATGCTTATATATAGGGCATATGTAGGGGAACAAGCCCCAGCCATCATGCCACCACATAACTGATAGAACTCCACACCACTTGTAATTCAACTATGGATACCCATTTCATTTCACCCATAGATTCCCAGATATGATTATCCCACAATTTGTATAAGAGACTTAATTGTCCCTGTTAGCTATTCCTTACGAATTAGCTCGACATGTATGATACCCCAATATTGAATAAGATACTTAGTTGTCCCTATTAGCTATTCCTTACGGATTAGCCCGGCATGTATGATACCCCAATATTGAATAAGAGTCTTAATTGTCCCTGTTAGCTATTCCTTACGGATTTGCCCGGCATGTAAGATATCATCCTCGATATCTAGAACAAAACTTCATAGTTTATGTAGCTAACCATTTCTGATTAGCCCGGCATATAAGACATCCCACTAGGATATCTAGAACGAGACTAAAGAGTCTCTGTGACTGTCAGTACTAACCAGTCCGGTATGTAAGATGTCATAATCGATATCTAGATTGGGACACAATAGTCCCAGTAGCTGTCATTTCTGACCAGCCCGGTATGTAAGATGTTCTACCCACGATCCCTAGCTTGAGACATAATAGTCTCAGTAGCTGTCATTTCTGACCAGCCCGGTGTGTAAGATATTCTACCCATGATATCTATTGGAATGGATACGTTCCCTGGATTTTATGAATTTTCCCTAGTGAGAATGATAGCACCTCTCGTGCCTGGTATGATTTCATTAGATTATCCCCAAATCTTATGTTTAAAGTTCATGATTTACCCGACTGTTATGTGGTTAGTGTAACTGGCACACTCTGACGGTTATAGGATGTACTCTAAATAGATTCTTAATAGATAGTGATAGTATATGTGGGGAATGCCATCCCGAAAGTGTGTACTCATAATATCCTCCTTGATATCACAAGTAATTTTCTCCACTGTTATCTCTATGTGGAGTGTTCTTACTGACTTTAACAAAGTATTATAAGAACTTGTCTTATAACACTATGTTAAAAATGAGTGAATGATCTTGTTATCATGAAGTTTCGTTATCATGATTATCATTCTTGGTGTTTGTAATTGTTATCAGCATGTTATCCCTTGGTTTTCCATTATTCTATCGTGTAAGAATAATAAACAATTGTAAGATATATTCTTAACAACTTGTATTATTCTATTGTGTTAATGTGTCATGAATCCATGTTAGCATGTAGCATCCTAGCTATTTCAGATATGATAATAATCAGACAAGTGAGCATACAACGATAATCGATAATAATGATAAACAATATTATCTAGATCATAATATAAGCAATATGTTATAATAAAACTTTTAAGTAAATAAAAGTTATGCATGTTTCTCAGCCCCGAGCTTTGAAATCAGAAAAGATCAGAAAAGGGGCATATGAACTCACCTCGTTGTGGAAATGGTTGACTTAGCTTAAACAAAGGATGCACGCGCTCTTGATTGTAATTGTAGTAGTTTTCGCGATCCTGTATTGATTTCATGTGATTGTAAGTTATAAGTATAAGTTATGACAATTTGTGTGCGTGCATGTGTTGATCCTAAGGTTGATTGACCCGTTCAGTCTTGGTCATCCTTCGGCCCTGTTTGATTGTTAAGGATTTTGATCATGTTAAATTTATGAGGTTTAGATTAACCCACCTTGTTGTTTGGTTTAAATTTCATTTGAGTCATTGTCGTGACGAAACGTCCTAAGTGTAAAACTTAGGGTTTTTTTTGAGTAATTGCCAATTATCCTTTTATCTTTCGTTATAAGGGTCGTTTCCATTTTTATTGGGCCGAAAGACTTCCATGGATCCGAGTTGGTTGTTGGGCCGGCTGAAAACTTGTGTGGGCTGAAAATCACATGTTGTTGGGCTAGTTAATCACTATGGTCATCTAGGGATGAGATGGGCCATAATGTGTATTCGGACCGTAGACGTCACATGACCCTACTAATGGTCCAACTGATAGGAGGGAGATGTGGGCCAAATCAACTGTTTATGGGCTGGTCTCATTGTGTGGATTGAATAAATGGGCCCACTGAAAGAGATTGGGCTGATTGTTTGTCACTGGGCCAAAAGGTTGGGCTGATCCAGGAACGTGAGCCCACTGGCTGGGTTCGTCCCATGCAAAGGTTCGCCGAAGGAGGTTCGTTAGTACGGTACAGCAGCAGGGTTCGGCTGTGGTGTAGGTTTGCAAGCCTGCAAGGTTCGGTGGCACATGATGGAGGTTCGTTCATGTCACAGGTTCGTTGCTATGTACATGATTCGGCTAAGGTTCGTGCCAGGGAAGGTTCGGTAGTCATGGCTCCACTGATGCTCAACAGAGTTTGGAACACACCACTGGTTCGGCTGTCTGAGGATGGTTCGATGGTTGGTGAGATTCGGCTGCATGCAAGGTTCGGCCGGTGCCCTAGGGTTCGACCATTCCTCCCCCGCGGCGAACCTGTTGCAGCTCCCTCCTTTTCCTCAGCTAAGCCTGGTCTAAGTACTGCCCCCACGTTGATGATGCACCAGAAGAAGTTTCCGATGGGGTCTGGTTCGAAGAAATGGGTTGGAAACTGGCTAGGTGGTTGGGTTAACATAAAGATGAGAAAACCCTACTTTTCACGATTTTCATGGCATCATACCTCGATTTTTAGTGGAAAACTCTTCAGATCTGTTGTACTTCTATGTAGAGGACATCAAGAGCTACTCGTGGGTTCAAGAATCATCAAATTTTGTTCAGAAATGCTCAAGTTATGCTAGTTTGAAGGTTTAAATTTTAGTGAGAGAGTGTATGGACGGGAATTGAATGTAGAGAGAGTGGAAATGTGAGAAATGAAAGAAATGATCTCATTTGTGGTTTATATACCCCGCGGGTATTCGGGTTCGTTTCGGTTGCTCGGTTAGCGTTTTACTCGCGTTTCTGGAACTTTACGCGTAATTTATTTGAAATAAATAAAAGAATTGTTATTTTAATTATTTTGATAAGTTTCAAAATTGTAAAATATAAAATATTTTATTTTCTTAATTTAATTTCGTTCGTATCGTCTTTCGTTTTCGTTTCGTCAGAAAACCTCACTTATGCGCGTCTTCGTACAGAGCGCTAGCTGTACAAACACGGTCGTACGTTTCACTTTCTGATTTGGTTTTCTACTTATTAGTTATCGTTCAGAACGTTAAACCCACAGATATGTTTGTGTGAATCGTCACCCACGCAAACACACTGTCAGTTTATTATTCTGGAACAATACTGCTTTTATGTTATGAATTATGTTTCCTCTCTGACGGACTCAACTATACTTCCTATTTTCACATTGTTTTCGTACTGATTTATCGGCCATCTGATTCCTGTCATCAGTGGATATCAGATCGCAACCGATTTGTTCTTGTCATTTGTTTGCACACTATTGTTTCTCTTGAATTGTATATATTTCCTGCATTTAAGTTTTCACTTAAACACACACAACTGTCTCTTGTTTTCTCATGTGTTGTTGTTACACAACTGTTCAATCACGGTATTTACACACAATAACTGGTGAAAGTACACACACCGTACGGACTTGCCGGACAATGAAGTACTGGATGTCACATGGCATTACTGCTGTTAGCATCTCCATCATGTGGGTTTGTAGTATCTTCGTTGTGACGGCGTGGCGGCATGTTTCTGAGGATGTTAGAAACATGTAACTAACGTTTACAATGTAAGTCATACAAACTATGGTCAAATGAGTTCATTACAACAGCTAGGATTACATATAGGAAAAATATTTTTCTGCTATCTGTCATTAAACCCATAGTAAAATAATAATATCCTAATATTATACTAAAGCATCTTAACTGGTCATAACTGATATTAACTAAGTATTCCCAAGTTTCAAACGTTTCCCACCCTATTCTAACACTGACAACCTCCCGATGCAGTGCAACAAGTTTATATACAGGGCATACGTAGAGTTGACCGTAGTCGCATCATCCGACGTCCCACCGCCGTTGCATTGCACCACGATTATGCCCTTTTTAGGATTTAGGGTATACCATATATCTTCCAATTATCCCACTTCACAACCCATATCCTAGGTAGGATAATTTTAAGTGAAGTGGTTTCAAGTTCCCTTGGACAACTAGGTTCGCCTAATGTCTAAGTTCACCTGACATCTAGGTTCGCCTATTTCTAAGTTCACCTAATGTCTAAGTTCACCTGACATCAAAGTTCCCCTAGTGTCTAAGTTCACAACCCATATCCTAGGTAGGATAATTTTAAGTGAGGGTTCATATCATCACGAAGTGCTCTTATTGTCACTAAATGATCATATCCTCCCTATAATTCATTCCCATCAAGCGTTCATATCATTCATCAAGTCTATCCAATAAGTGTAAACATAAGTGAGTATATCTATATGTTATCCAATGTGTCCATCCAAATCATTATCAATAATCAATTCTCATCAACAATTTTCATCAACCATATCCATCATATCCTAATAACTCCCTAATTCCTAACACTGACAGACCCCCAATATGCTAAAAATGGTATATGTATAGGGCATACTGTCACACCCCTGCGCCGCGTGCGGAATCCACGGCGCGGTGACGTATGAACAGTTGAATCATGCACAAGTATTGAATAAGAACAACCACAATGAATTACTACATTTCATAATGTTTAGACAGTTGATTAGTTACAGACAATCTATCTACCAAAAGTAAGACAACTACAGACCCAAAATATAGTTTACAAAATAAGACTCCAAACAAGACAATTAAACATTTAGGATTTAGTGTGTTTCTAATCCATCCTAGCATGTTTCTTCATCTTGTTCTATCTTAGTATGGTCTCCTTAGTTGCCTCTGAGAAGGTCTTAAACCTGATTACCTGAAACACGTGAAAAGTAACTGTCAACTACAGACGTAGTTGGTGAGAACAATAGGTTTTAAGCATTTGTAAACATGAGTATATGATATAAGGCATAGGTAAGTTAAAGCATCATAAGATTCACACGGATGAGCTGCAACCCAAACTAACATCAAGTAAGAAAATGAGTGTAAACAGTCCAATCACTGTTCGCACGAAAGCCAATAATATCAAGTCCCAAACCACGTTTGGAGTTAGATAATACGTCAGCAGTTTTGATAACCATATGACACCAGACCTGCAGTTGGCTTTTAAAAGCAAATTTAAAAGCCAACTCCATCCTGGATAAGAAAGCAATGACACCAGACCTACAGTTAGCTTTTAAAACAAATTTAAAAGCTAACTCCATCCTGGATAAGAAACAATGAGTCCGCTTTCCCTTGTTGTGATCACCCAGTACTAACGACAATGAAACTTGATGGGTTTATAAGTTTGTTTACAACAATTGACACCATGTTCTGAATCTTACTTTAACCGGATGTGTTAATGCCTTATTTGATAACCTGAATTGAAAAGCCTGGATTTAATTCCACGAATTAAATCCTTTGTTTTGAATACCATGAAATGAACCACTTGATTTGAATACCATGATGTGAACAACTTGATTTGAATCCCATGTTTTTGAACAACTTGATTTGAATACCATGTTTTGAACCACTTGTTTTGAATACCATAATGTGATGACCTTGTGTAATAACAAGGTTTATAACAAAAGAGCTTGTAAAAATCCTTTATCTAAAAATGTTTATCCTTCATAATTACATTTGAGTAAATCAATTACAAAACAGTTCAAAGATCCATTTAAAACCTTTTTAATGAAAAGAGTTTAATAATTGACAAGTAAATTAAAACAGTTGACAATTTCCTTAAACAATTGATGAATCCCTTGGATTCGTAAGATGAACCTGTAATGTTTATGAAATACACATAACTTGTGTAATGAAACAAGATTGAAATAGCGGTTTTGATCACGTGTTCCACCCCAAAACAGTTATAAAACAGTAAAAGAGGGGCTAGAGTTCTCACCTGTCTGCAGTAGACTCTGAACTAAAACAGATAGCAAGTAGCAAACAAGACTTCTAATTGGTTCCTATAACATTGTAATCATACATAAGATATAGGATTTATAATTGTATAACTTTGATTCATTGATTGACTTGTGCTCTATTGATCTTGATTAACACTTGAAAGTTATGCCTTGGATAAATTGATTGATCATGGGTTCAAGAAACCAATGTGAAATGTTCTTGGTGCACACGTCTTGTGCATAAAATGATAACTGTTGTGAATTCTATAATAATTGATTAACATGTATTGTGAAAAGATGTTCAATTGTTATTAAGTCTTTGCGATTGTGATTTGATCTCATGATTAAGTTAAGTCATAAACTTAAACCCAAATAAGATCGAATTACAATTTACTTTGAGTTTGTGGCCCACAATTTGGGCCTTAAGCCCATAAAACTATGATGGGCTTAAGTATAGGTCCATGGGCCTCTTAGGTTAACAATTGGGCCAATTAATTGTGATGTTAGCCCAATCAACATGTAACTAAACTTGTAACAAGCCCAAGCTTATGTCAACCACTTAAAATCTTAGTGGACCAATGAAATTAGATGGGACCTAAGGATTTAAATTGATCAACAATTGTGAATGAAATCTATGTAACGTTCCAAGGTGTTATCGAGCTAATTGAGAGTTTAATGGACCAACCTAACTCCCTTGGGCTTACCTCACACTTATGGGCCTAGTACTAATGCGTTTGGACCAATTAGATTGGAGTTGGGCCGAAGAAAGGGAAGCTGCCAACTTTGGGCAGCGAACCCTCTTGGGTTTCAGCCTAGGGTTCGCCCCTAACCAAAGGGTTCGGTCGTGATAGAAAGTTCCAAGGTTCGGCCTAGTATCCGGCATGGTTCGGCTATCATGATTTCATGCAAGGTTCGTCCAAGGCTTGATGGGTTCGTGAAGGTTTGCCATGGATTAAGGGTTCGTGAGTCTTTCACTGGTTCGGCCACTGACCACAGAACCATGCAGGGTTCGCAGCAACTTCGTTGATCATCAATGGTTCGTGAAATGAGTTACATGCAGGGTTCGTCAACCTGCACATGGTTCGGCTCACCCTACTGGTTCGTGTAAGACAATTAGGGTTCGTGGTAGGCATGGAGGCTCGGCACAGCCTCGTGAGGGTCCTCTGGGTTCGGCAATTCGGGCAACGAACCATGTGGGTTCATTAGGGTTCGCCTTACACAGAATAGTTCGGCTAAGAGCTGGTTGGGAGGTTCGACCCCCAGACCTTCGACGAACCTGTAAGTTCCATCATCATCATCATCATCTCTAATCCAAGATCTAGGTCATTCTAATCTCAAGGAATGTTATTACATGTGCGAAAAACAGATAATGATGCCATAGGGCCGGAAATGAGAGCGTTTAACAAACCAACACACAAAAACCCTAATTCCCGAAACTTCCTTGAATCATACCTCGTTTTTGGCTGGATGGATCTGCAATATTCTTGTACTTTCGTGTAGAGAACGTTGAGAGCTTCGCGTGGACACCAAGATTGACGAATTCCGTTGAGAAACGAAGAAGTTACGCGCGTTTAATGCTCGGTTTTTCTAGAGAGAGGTTGGAGAACGAAAATTTAGAGAGAGAAGTGGTTGTTGAAGTAATAAATGAAGTAGGAAGCCTTGTTCAAGGCTTTTATAGTTCGGGTGAAGTTCGGGTTCATTTCGGTCGCTCGGTTTGCGTTTCCGGAACGTAACGCGTATTTTACGCGGTTTTATTTAAAACAAGTGTTAAACTCATTAAAATGATGAGTTTCAAAATTGTAAAAATATAAAATAATTATTTTAATTATTTTACTCTTCGTGTGTTGCAAATCGTTAAACATTCACAATTACGTGTATACCCGCAATCGCGTACGTTTTCCGATCGTATTAAAATATTTAAAGTCGTTTAATCATAATTATAAGTTCAACATTCGTATCATTATGGATCGTCACCCATAACCATACTCAGTCTCGCTTACGTATTACGATTCTTGTGAATTAATTAATTGTCATAATATTCGTCTCAACACTACGCACTAACACTAACCTGTTACACCGAACGCAGTATATATATAGGGCTCACTCTCGCTGCCCACCACTGTTTCGATATAACAAGTTACTGTTCTTGCTTAGTGAAATCGACTGTAATTAAATAATACATACTTGTTTTCTGATTACTAAGATCCTGTAACACACAAGCACACATTTTGAACATACGAATCACATTGATGAACTGAACCATGAATAGACACTGTTCTAACACTGTTTACAACTACATGACTATATGCACAAATGTTACAGTCTCCCCTAGTTAAGGGAATTTCGTCCCGAAATTAACTAGCCGAAGGTACTGTAAAAGATGAGGGTACTTAAGCTTCATCTGGTCTTCACGTTCCCAGG
Source organism: Mikania micrantha (assembly GCA_009363875.1). Taxonomy (NCBI): domain Eukaryota; kingdom Viridiplantae; phylum Streptophyta; class Magnoliopsida; order Asterales; family Asteraceae; genus Mikania; species Mikania micrantha. The sequence continues at coordinate 71,044,800 of CM018691.1, read as the reverse complement.
TGAACTCAGCACCGCGTTTGCCCTCCCATCGCACTTTCACGATCGGGATACGGCTGCGTTTAAGTTTCTTGACCCCATGATCCATGATCTCAACTGGACGTTCAATGAATTGCATGTTGTTCTGAATCTGAATGTCTTCCAGTGGAATCTGAACATCATGATCCGCTAAGCATTTCTTAAGATTTGACACATGAAAAGTATCATGAACATTGCTTAGCTCCACTGGAAGTTTGAGTTTGTAGGCTACGGGACCAATCCGTTCCAGGATCTCAAAAGGTCCAACGTACCTTGGTGCAAGTTTCCCTTTCTTCCCGAATCGGACAACGCCTTTCCAGGGAGAAACTTTGAGTAAGACTCGGTCACCGACTTGGAACTCAAGCGGTTTCCGACGTTGATCAGCATAACTCTTCTGCCGATCTCGTGCGGCCTTAATCCGTGACTGAATGATTGTGATCTTGTCTGATGTTTCCTGAATGAGTTCTGGTCCTACGACCTGTGAGTCACCAATCTCGGTCCAACAGACCGGTGATCGGCACTTTCTACCATATAGAGCTTCGAATGGTGCACATTGAATGCTCGTATGATAGCTATTGTTATATGAAAACTCGATGAGTGGTAGATGAGTGTCCCAACTTCCACCGAAGTCAATGACACAAGAACGAAGCATGTCTTCAAGTGTTTGGATAGTCCTTTCACTTTGGCCGTCAGTTTGGGGATGATACGCCGTGCTAAGATTAACACGCGTTCCCAAAGCCATTTGCAATGATTGCCAAAAGCGAGAAGTGAAACGACTATCACGATCTGATATGATCGATGTTGGAGTACCATGACGTGCAATGATTTCGTTGATGTACAATGTGGATAACTTCTCCATCTTATAATCCTCTCGGATAGGGAGAAAGTGAGCAGATTTGGTGAGTCGATCAACGATCACCCAAATCGAATCGAAACCTCTCGGAGTTCTCGGCAACTTCGTTATGAAATCCATGGAAATTTGCTCCCATTTCCATTGAGGAATTTCAGGTTGCTGCAGAAGTCCCGAAGGCTTTTGATGTTCTGCTTTGACTTTTGAACATGTAAGACATTTTCCCACATACAGTGCTATGTCTTTCTTCATTCCCGGCCACCAGTAAGATGTCCTCAAGTCCTGATACATCTTGTCGGCTCCAGGATGAACTGAGTATCGCGACTTATGTGCCTCATCACAGATGAGCGTACGCAATTCTTCAGACTTTGGAATCCAAATGTGACCGTTGAGATATAACACCCCATCAGCTCGAGGTTCTAGTTTCTTCTCAATGCCACAATCCAAGTCTGTCTTGAGTTGATTGTCTGTTACTACTTGTTGTTGTGCAATACGTATCAAGTCTTTCAAGTTTGGTTGTGTGTTGATCTCCATGGCTCTTACACGAATCGGTTTGACTGGTTCCTTGCGACTAAGAGCATCCGCCACCACATTGGCTTTACCCGGATGGTAACGAATCTCACAGTCGTAATCAGTTAGAAGCTCAACCCAACGTCGTTGTCTCATGTTGAGTTCTTTCTGATTGAGAATGTGTTGAAGGCTCTTGTGGTCTGTATAGATGACACATTTAGTACCATAAAGGTAGTGTCTCCAAATCTTCAATGCAAAGACCACAGCCCCTAACTCAAGGTCATGAGTAGTGTAATTCTTCTCGTGAACCTTAAGTTGTCTTGAAGCATAAGCAATGACCTTGTCCCGTTGCATAAGTACACAACCGAGACCAAGGTTTGAAGCATCACAGTAGACAATGAAATCATCACTGCCTTCTGGAAGACTAAGGATAGGGGAGTTGCATAACTTCTGTTTAAGAAGTTGAAATGCATCTTCCTGTTTCTGTCCCCATATAAACGCTTGACTTTTCTGAGTCAAAGTGGTAAGTGGCAAGGCTATCTTAGAGAAGTTTGCAATGAATCTCCTGTAATAACCTGCCAAACCCAGAAATGAGCGAATCTCTGTTGGAGTAGATGGGGTAGTCCAGTTCTTAATCGCCTCAATCTTCGCCGGATCTACATGTATCCCATCTTTGTTTATGACATGTCCTAAGAAGTGAACCTCCTTTAGCCAAAATTCACACTTTGAGAATTTAGCATAAAGTTGTTCCTCTCTTAGTAGTTCCAAGACTTTCTTCAAATGATGCTCATGTTCTTGTTCTGACTTGGAATAAATCAGTATATCATCAATAAAGACGATAACAAACTGATCCAAGTAAGGCCTACAGACTCGGTTCATCAAGTCCATGAACACTGCGGGTGCATTGGTTAGCCCAAATGGCATAACCACAAACTCATAGTGTCCATATCGAGTCCTAAATGCAGTCTTTGGTATATCCTCATCATTTACTCTTAACTGATGATACCCGGATCGCAAGTCAATCTTAGAGAAACAAGTTGCTCCCTGTAATTGATCAAACAGATCATCGATCCTGGGCAGAGGATATCTATTCTTGATTGTCAACTTGTTCAGCTCACGATAGTCTATGCACATACGAAATGAACCGTCCTTCTTTTTGACAAAGAGAACCGGAGCTCCCCATGGAGAGAAACTCGGTCTTATGAAACCTTTGTCTAAAAGTTCCTGAAGCTGACTAGACAGTTCTTGCATCTCCGACGGTGCTAATCGATACGGTGATTTCGCCACCGGATTTGCTCCAGGGACGAGATCAATTCTAAACTCCACTTGCCGGACTGGTGGTAGTCCAGGCAAGTCTTCTGGAAATACATCTGAAAAATCTTTGATGACCGGTACGTCTCCGACTGCTTTCTTGTCAGGTTTCTTTTCCACCACGTGAGCTAAGAATGCATAATATTTCTTCTTCAAATACTTCCTCGCCTTGATGCACGATACAATCTTCAATCCGCGGCAGGGTTTCTCACCGTAGACTATCATCGTTTCGCCAGACGGTAGGGGAATCCGAATGAGTTTCTCCGAGCATACGATTTCAGCATTATTCTTAGATAACCAATCCATTCCTACCACTACTTCGAAGCTTCCGAGAGTCATATGAATGAGATCGATGGAAAAGAGATGGTCATTTAGTCTTAGCTCACAAGCATGAATGATGGAATCTACAACTATAGTCTTACCATTCGCTACTTCTACAGTATAGGGAGCAGTAAGTGTGGATAGTTGCATATTAAGCAAAGAAGCAGTATGAGCAGAGATAAAACTTTTATCAGCACCAGTATCAAATATGATAGGAACATAGTGATCATTGATAAGAAATGTACCCGTGATGACTGCCGGCTCTTCACGTGCTTCAGCAGTTCCAATCACAAAAGCACGAGCAGTAGCAGTATTGTTATTGAGTTTTGGACACTGGTTTCTGAAGTGTCCCTCTGCCCCACAATTATAGCAGGCTCTTCCACCTGCAGCAGTAGAAGTTGTGGCAGCAGTTGTTGCAGCAATAAGATGAGTAGATCTACAAGTAGCTGCAAAGTGTCCCATACGCCCACATTTGAGACACTTTTTGCATGGAGTGTTGGGCAGATGATGATACTGGCATTTGGTGCAGAGTGGCAATGGACCAGTATAAGGCTTTCTGACTGTGGAAGATTGTGGCATAGCAGTAATGGGTGTGGCATGAGTGGGAGTAACTGCAGTCAGGGCTACAAAGTTCTTGATTGTCTTTTGCTTCTTCTTCTTTTGATGATGCTGTTCAGGCTTTTTGCCTTCATCAGTCTGTGCTCTTTTGAATCCCTTTCGGGTGAGCACCCCAGATTTCACATATTCTTCAGTGAGTGAAGCACCAAGTTGAATTGCTGCTTCCAAAGTAGTGGGGTTGTTCCCCATGACAGTTCCTCTGACAACCAAAGGCAAACCTTCAATGTATTTCTCTATCCTGCGGGATAGAGGAGTAACCAAATGTGGTACCAAAATGCACAACTCATGAAAACGAGTTGTATACTTGGCACTTTCGCCACTATCCTGCACCAGATTCCACATCTCCACTTCCAGTTTCTTTAGCTCGTGACGTGGACAAAACTTTTCCACCAGTAAGTTCTTGAATCCATCCCATGGTAAGGCTAGAGCGACTTCACGTCCCCTGGTGTTCTTCTCAGAGTTCCACCAGGTAAGTGCGCCCTTATGAAATGCACTCGAGGCCATCTTGACCTTTAGATTTTCAGGGCATCCAGTGAAGTCTAGAATGTCTTCGATGCTTTCCAGCCATTGTAGCAGACCAGTAGCTCCCTCAGTACCAGAGTACTTTGGAGGCTTAGCATCGTTGAACTGCTTGAATGTGAAATTAGCAGTTCCAGAATTGTTGGTATTCGAATTGTTGGCAGAGTCACCAGTACTCCCCCGAAGATTTTGGGTGATGTCAGTGACCATGCCCGGGATTACATCCCTCATGTGAACAGCGATAGCTCGAGCAATCTTGTTGATTTCATCGTCATTGCCACTTGTTGAACCCCCTCCGTTAGGATCACGTCGGGGAGGCATTCTACGAATAGAAGCCACAAGTGGGTCAGTAATGAGAAAGGATACAATTGAATTTTCATGATAAGGTCAGTAATATATCCATACTACTAGTATTATCATTCAATTGTAATATGATCCAGTACACGTATAAGTTATCAACTTATTTGTATACTTATCATGTGAATATGTACGATGTCTCATTATCTCACCACCAAATCTACACACTGACACTTTCCCGATATACCGAAAATAGCTTATATATAGGGCTCACTCTCGCTGCCCACCACCGTTTCGGTATACCACGATCATGCCCTTGCTAGTATTTGGCAACACGTTTGTACTGATTCCCAAGTGTGTTCCATTGATTAAGAATCTCATGATCTTTGATCAACTTGAACTATGATTGATTCCATGATTGAACTATGATTATGTTATGCGTGCACTTACTAACAGTTGTTAACATGTAGAACTGAATCATACGTGTGTTCTACACTTTCCTGTTAACCTATGTCAGTAAGTACTAATGATGTAATCACTTAAGAATTTCACTTAAGGTTTACATTTACAGAATGTTCACAACTTGATTGATTCACCATTATGTTTGGTTCATCCAAGTTTGAATTGCACTATGATTTGATTCACCAATGATTGTTTTCCAAATGTTTGTAACCCATGTGTTTGACTAATGATCCACGTGACCAGTTGATCCCGAATCCTTACTCCAAATACGAACGCCGGATTCCCCCTAACATACTGAAATAAGCTTATATATAGGGTAAGCTCTCACCGACCCACCACTTACCTCAACACGTCAGCGTTAATCCGTCGTCTATATTTGGGGCTAAGATTCCAACTGTTGATTGATTATGATTGTTTCATGATTGCCTCTTGTTCTGTGACTATGATAATGATTATGTAAACCATGGTTCTTAATTTACTAGAAATTAAAACCTTAGGTTTTAGCATGGGTGTCCTAGGTTAGTTAACCTAGGTTCTCAATACCTACAGTATCGAGTATAATGATCTCTTGTGAGAACATCAACTAAAGAATACTGTTACACAGATTCTAAGTTATAAAGTTCCTATGATAATGAACACCTGATAATGATAACAATGATAACAATGACAAGGATTTCAAATCAAGACTCTAAATTAATAGATCTTGACATTTGAATTCCTATAATGAATATGACAAGGACTTTAGATCAAAGATACCAATCTTTGTCTCTAAATCCCATAATGAATATGACAAGGATCTTAGATCAAAGATACTAAATTAATAGATCTTTGCCTCTAAATCCCATAATGAATATGACAAGGATCTTAGATCAAAGATACTAAATTAATAGATCTTTGCCTCTAAATCCCATAATGAATATGACAAGGATCTTAGATCAAAGATACTAAATTAATAGATCTTTGCCTCTAAATCCCATAATGATCTCTGTGTGAGAATTTCAGATCAAGGATACTAAGAATACAGATCCTTGCCTCTGAAATCCTTAAATGCATATGCGTGAGAATTTAATCCGGTTTCTAAAATTATAGAAGTCCGATTCAAATTCTTTGACTCAAGATCTAATCTTAGAAAAATGTCCCTAAGATCTTTCAAGCTTATTGTAGACTTAATGCTCACTTAAGTTACTTAGATCCTAAGTTCCTCAAGCCTATAGCACTTAGTCCTATTGGGTAGCTTAGGTTATAGTCTAGGTCATTTAACATTGGGTTTTTCCTAGTTCTCTACAACCTTGGCTCTGATACCAACCTGTCACACCCCTGCGCCGCGTGCGGAATCCACGGCGCGGTGACGTATGAACAGTTGAATCATGCACAAGTATTGAATAAGAACAACCACAATGAATTACTACATTTCATAATGTTTAGACAGTTGATTAGTTACAGACAATCTATCTACCAAAAGTAAGACAACTACAGACCCAAAATATAGTTTACAAAATAAGACTCCAAACAAGACAATTAAACATTTAGGATTTTATGTGTTTCTAATCCATCCTAGCATGTTTCTTCATCTTGTTCTATCTTAGTATGGTCTCCTTAGTTGCCTCTAAGAAGGTCTTAAACCTGATTACCTGAAACACGTGAAAAGTAACTGTCAACTACAGACGTAGTTGGTGAGAACAATAGGTTTAAGCATTTGTAAACATGAGTATATGATATAAGGCATAGGTAAGTTAAAGCATCATAAGATTCACACGGATGAGCTGCAACCCAAACTAACATCAAGTAAGAAAATGAGTGTAAACAGTCCAATCACTGTTCGCACGAAAGCCAATAATATCAAGTCCCAAACCACGTTTGGAGTTAGATAATACGTCAGCAGTTTTGATAACCATATGACACCAGACCTGCAGTTGGCTTTTAAAAGCAAATTTAAAAGCCAACTCCATCCTGGATAAGAAAGCAATGACACCAGACCTACAGTTAGCTTTTAAAACAAATTTAAAAGCTAACTCCATCCTGGATAAGAAACAATGAGTCCGCTTTCCCTTGTTGTGATCACCCAGTACTAACGACAATGAAACTTGATGGGTTTATAAGTTTGTTTACAACAATTGACACCATGTTCTGAATCTTACTTTAACCGGATGTGTTAATGCCTTATTTGATAACCTGAATTGAAAAGCCTGGATTTAATTCCACGAATTAAATCCTTTGTTTTGAATACCATGAAATGAACCACTTGATTTGAATACCATGATGTGAACAACTTGATTTGAATCCCATGTTTTTGAACAACTTGATTTGAATACCATGTTTTGAACCACTTGTTTTGAATACCATAATGTGATGACCTTGTGTAATAACAAGGTTTATAACAAAAGAGCTTGTAAAATCCTTTATCTAAAAATGTTTATCCTTCATAATTACATTTGAGTAAATCAATTACAAAACAGTTCAAAGATCCATTATAAAACCTTTTTAATGAAAAGAGTTTAATAATTGACAAGTAAATTAAAACAGTTGACAATTTCCTTAAACAATTGATGAATCCCTTGGATTCGTAAGATGAACCTGTAATGTTTATGAAATACACATAACTTGTGTAATGAAACAGGATTGAAATAGCGGTTTTGATCACGTGTTCCACCCCAAAACAGTTATAAAACAGTAAAAGAGGGGCTAGAGTTCTCACCTGTCTGCAGTAGACTCTGAACTAAAACAGATAGCAAGTAGCAAACAAGACTTCTAATTGGTTCCTATAACATTGTAATCATACATAAGATATAGGATTTATAATTGTATAACTTTGATTCATTGATTGACTTGTGCTCTATTGATCTTGATTAACACTTGAAAGTTATGCCTTGGATAAATTGATTGATCATGGGTTCAAGAAACCAATGTGAAATGTTCTTTGGTGCACACGTCTTGTGCATAAAATGATAACTGTTGTGAATTCTATAATAATTGATTAACATGTATTGTGAAAAGATGTTCAATTGTTTATTAAGTCTTTGCGATTGTGATTTGATCTCATGATTAAGTTAAGTCATAAACTTAAACCCAAATAAGATCGAATTACAATTTACTTTGAGTTTGTGGCCCACAATTTGGGCCTTAAGCCCATAAAACTATGATGGGCTTAAGTATAGGTCCATGGGCCTCTTAGGTTAACAATTGGGCCAATTAATTGTGATGTTAGCCCAATCAACATGTAACTAAACCTTGTAACAAGCCCAAGCTTATGTCAACCCACTTAAAATCTTAGTGGACCAATGAAATTAGATGGGACCTAAGGATTTAAATTGATCAACAATTGTGAATGAAATCTATGTAACGTTCCAAGGTGTTATCGAGCTAATTGAGAGTTTAATGGACCAACCTAACTCCCTTGGGCTTACCTCACACTTATGGGCCTAGTACTAATGCGTTTGGACCAATTAGATTGGAGTTGGGCCGAAGAAAGGGAAGCTGCCAACTTTGGGCAGCGAACCCTCTTGGGTTTCAGCCTAGGGTTCGCCCCTAACCAAAGGGTTCGGTCGTGATAGAAAGTTCCAAGGTTCGGCCTAGTATCCGGCATGGTTCGGCTATCATGATTTCATGCAAGGTTCGTCCAAGGCTTGATGGGTTCGTGAAGGTTTGCCATGGATTAAGGGTTCGTGAGTCTTTCACTGGTTCGGCCACTGACCACCGAACCATGCAGGGTTCGCAGCAACTTCGTTGATCATCAATGGTTCGTGAAATGAGTTACATGCAGGGTTCGTCAACCTGCACATGGTTCGGCTCACCCTACTGGTTCGTGTAAGACAATTAGGGTTCGTGGTAGGCATGGAGGCTCGGCACAGCCTCGTGAGGGTCCTCTGGGTTCGGCAATTCGGGCAACGAACCATGTGGGTTCATTAGGGTTCGCCTTACACAGAATAGTTCGGCTAAGAGCTGGTTGGGAGGTTCGACCCCCAGACCTTCGACGAACCTGTAAGTTCCATCATCATCATCAACTCTAATCCAAGATCTAGGTCATTCTAATCTCAAGGAATGTTATTACATGTGCGAAAAACAGATAATGATGCCATAGGGCCGGAAATGAGAGCGTTTAACAAACCAACACACAAAAACCCTAATTCCCGAAACTTCCTTGAATCATACCTCGTTTTTGGCTGGATGGATCTGCGATATTCTTGTACTTTCGTGTAGAGAACGTTGAGAGCTTCGCGTGGACACCAAGATTGACGAATTCCGTTGAGAAACGAAGAAGTTATGCGCGTTTAATGCTCGGTTTTTCTAGAGAGAGGTTGGAGAACGAAAATTTAGAGAGAGAAGTGGTTGTTGAAGTAATAAATGAAGTAGGAAGCCTTGTTCAAGGCTTTTATAGTTCGGGTGAAGTTCGGGTTCATTTCGGTCGCTCGGTTTGCGTTTCCGGAACGTAACGCGTATTTTACGCGGTTTTATTTAAAACAAGTGTTAAACTCATTAAAATGATGAGTTTCAAAATTGTAAAAATATAAAATAATTATTTTAATTATTTTACTCTTCGTGTGTTGCCAAATCGTTAAACATTCACAATTACGTGTATACCCGCAATCGCGTACGTTTTCCGATCGTATTAAAATATTTAAAGTCGTTTAATCATAATTATAAGTTCAACATTCGTATCATTATGGATCGTCACCCATAACCATACTCAGTCTCGCTTACGTATTACGATTCTTGTGAATTAATTAATTGTCATAATATTCGTCTCAACACTACGCACTAACACTAACCTGTTACACCGAACGCAGTATATATATAGGGCTCACTCTCGCTGCCCACCACTGTTTCGATATAACAAGTTACTGTTCTTGCTTAGTGAAATCGACTGTAATTAAATAATACATAGTTGTTTTCTGATTACTAAGATCCTGTAACACACAAGCACACATTTTGAACATACGAATCACATTGATGAACTGAACCATGAATAGACACTGTTCTAACACTGTTTACAACTACATGACTATATGCACAAATGTTACACATACGTAGGAGTAGGTCGCAACCTATCTTACCGAAATCCCACCACCTTTGTAACATACTACGAGTGTGTCCTTGTATAGCGATAACAACAATTCAATATATAAAGCAAGTACTCATAAGCAAATAATTTCCTAAACATATATTTTCCCCTTATACTTTAACACTGACATCCACCCAATGTACTGTAAATGGTATATGTATAGGGCATACGTAGAAGTCAGTCGAAACTGCTTCAGCTGACGTCCCACCACCTTTACAATACATCACGAGTATGTCCTTGTCAAGTAGTCTAGGCAGAATCACATAAAGCAACAATTAACACATAATTATCATGCATTGTATATTATATAACAGGAGTTGCAATTAACATGTAATAAACACATAAGCATGAATCCTGAATATAATAACTAGTGTATGAGAAAACTCATACTTGGGTTTCCTATGGTTATAGACTAGGTCAACCATTTCTAGTAACCTAATTGCCTATAACCCAGGCTCTGATACCAATCTGTAACACCCCGACCGATGGCGGAAACGTCGTGATGCCAGGAGGGATGTGTAGATTGTTCATAAGCTCGTGGGCATCTAAATAAATCATCACATATCAATTAAATCAACTAAAGTAATTACACAAAAATCATGTTCGTCATGATTTAGTTACAACAAGTTAAACAAAAGATTTAGCTAAATTAACTAAACACTAGTCTTCAGTAATCCAGTTAATTTTAGCTAAGTCCGAGACCCTAAGTAATGATGTCCAAAAGATGTAGAGCTGCCCTGCTCTACCTACTTCCCTTCCTTTCCTGAAACATGTAGAAAATCAAGTGTCAACTACGAAGTAGTTGGTGAGTAATCATAAGTTTTTATTTTTCAAGAATGTTTACAATTGTTTATAAAAGTTTATAGTTTTTAGGGAAATACACATGTTAACCTGTGAGATAATCCAGCTCAGCCAATACACAACAAACACAACAATCGAATAATCCAAGTAATCACAGCTAATCATTCAAGTATAGTCAATCAAACACAACCAAACACATCAATCAGATAAATCAAGAGAAATTCGACATTCATCATCAACAATCATCATTCGTCATAATTATCTCAAAATAATACACTGCGGAGGACCTTAGTCAACTCAAACAATGGTAAATGGAAAATATCGGGGAGGACCGAAGTCAACTCGATCAACGACATTCCTAATAATCATGAATGTCAATACAGTGCATTGCGGAGGACCATAGTCAACTCAACCAACAGTGGAATCACCGAGGAGGACCGAAGTCAACTCAACAACAGTAACTCAGTCATTGCGGAGGACCTAAGTCAACTCAACGAACAACAACTCATGGAGTTGTGATAATCCATTGGAATCCACAATCAATAATAATTCAATAATATGAATATCATATTGATAATCCATGTGTCACCCATGTGTTATCAAAATAATATTAATTTGGTATACATGTTCCACCCCCGAGTTTAAAAGCAAAATGATTTAAAAGGGGTTATGAGAACTCACCTGAATGTCTTAGATTCAGTATTTTGTAGGATGCGCACTCATGAAAATTAAATTCAACAATGACTCAACAACCTGTAGTTATCGTGTATTCATGTTCATAAGTATATGTGCTTTATCAATATTATATTTTCAATGTGTTTAACTTTAAATCTTTAAGCGTCTCCAACTTAGTTTATTTTCACTAAGTAAAAATGATTACTTCTTGTTAAAGATCACTTCTTGATGATCTTTAATTTCTATGTTCCAATTTAATAAAATGCACATGTACATTTTTATGTTGAAAAATGGTAACTCCACCTATACTAAACACGTATGTTTTGTAAAAATTAATCCTTCATTACTTAAGTTGTTACAATTCAATTGAGTTAAAGAAAATCATACTCATGTTATTTACATGACATCTAAGTCATGAGAACTTATGAGTGTGAGTGTATATTATGAAAAGATGGTAACTTAGAACACTCATGCATTCATGGATATACATGAAATTATGTTCTTTCATTTATCCATAGTTTTATGTGTTCGTGTATCCAATTTTTTTCAAATTGGTTCGAAAATCCTTAGGTTCGGCAGCCCCTGGGTTCGGCTATCCTCTAGGTTCGGGGAACCTCTTAGCTCGGCTATCCCCCAGTTTCGGCAGCCCTTAGGTTCGACAGCCCCTAGGTTCGATAGCCCCTACGTTCGGCACCCTATAGGTTCAGCGAACCTCTCGGGTTTGGAGGACCTCAGGTTCGATCGCCCCTCCCCCTGATCCACACGAGTGAGCCGAACCTCGCTGTTCAACATCTTCTCCATCGAGTTTTCCATGTTGCAGGTCCGTCCTTGATTCAAATCAGTGTGTATAAGTTCGTTTAAGAGTTTAAGCGGTTAAAAATCGGTTTACAAGACAATAGCTGCAACCGGTTTGTTTTTTAGAGAAAACCGAAAAGTAAAACAGCTAAACTACCTTCAGAACTCGATCCTTAGCTCGAAATCTTCGTGGGTTTGTGTTCTTCTCGATTATATGAACGTTTTGACACCAAGATCTTGCAAAATGGTGGAGAAACGAAGGAGAAATCGTAGAGAGAAGTTAGAGAGAGAGTGGGTGGCCGGATTTTGTGTCTAGAGAGAGAAAGTAGGGTTTGTGAAATGAAGAAGATAGTGTATCTTCCCATATTTATACCACGTCATAATCCCGTGTGCTCGGTCTCGTTTATTTCACGTACACATTTTTAGTATGCTCCGTTTTCACGTAAAATACATTTTAAAACACTGAACGCTTAAATAAAGAAATTTCGTTTAGCAAATGATTTTAATTAAATTTGTTTTATAAATTGATTTTAGTTAATTTAGTTTAGTTATTTGTTTAATAAAACGATTTTATTCGAATTCGTTGAAGGTTGTAATTCCTAATAAACGTTTTTGAATTCTTTTTCTTAATTTAATATCGTTCGATATTATTTCGGTTATCTCATCGAAACGCATTACTCACACACAAATTCGTAAAGATCGTCACCTTTCCGAATCCATCATTCGTATCGTATTTCGATTCGACTTACGATTTATGGAATATCTTTTCAGTATATTATTCCTAATAATCATATTCGCGTGAATCGTCACTCACTCGAATACATTTATCAAGTTAATATTTCTGAAATAATATTTGCGTTTTTAATTATATTCGCGTCCTCACCATCGCGTAATTATTTTAAATACAACCTTCATTATTTTATTACTCATGTCCATAAATTATCAAGTTCCCAATCCAACCCCACTAAATCATATCATTGACACATCCATGATAGACCGAAATAAGTTTATGTATAGGGCATATGTAGGAGTAAGTCGCAACCTATCCAGCCACCGTCCCACCACCATTTCGATAAACCATGACCATAAGTCCTTGACTATATTTAGTGACCAAACCAACAACCCTTAACCATTTCCATCAAAATCAGATCATATTAAATAAAACAATTGCAATAAATATTGTGGTTCAGTATAGTTATATTTCAATCTAACTTCCCATGATTTATGCATAATAATCATATGTTCTCATCAATGTATACCAGTGATAATATCATCAAATAATTCAAAAATTATTAAATTATCATATCAGGTTTTATCAATACAATTAAATATGTCCAGACATACCTAAAATACAGTGATGTTACACTAATATCTTCAATTTTTATAAAGTATGTTAAGTAAATAAGCTTTGAAACTTGTTATTTACATGGACACTTTGTAACAAAGAGGATCATTTCAAGGTTTACATGGGTGCAATAAAGAAATATAACCAACAAACCTAAGTTTATACTTAGAAACTATATGGAATTTTCAAACTTTCGAGACTAGTTATGGAGTTAAATCAAGTGACCATAAACCAAGGAGATTTAATATGCTAAGTCTAGCCGTAAATGGTTAAGTCTTAGTATAGTATATCGCCAAATGAGTTCAAGAACGGTTAAATAACAAACGCTTACAAAAGTCAGACAACCCTATAGTTAACTTATGAATTCATAACTCATACTTATAAGTTACAAACAATATGGAATCAATACAGGATCGTGAAAACAACGTCAAGAACAACAGTGAGGGCGCGCGTTTTCTATTATTACTTAGTCAACCACATCAACCACCAGGTGAGTTCGTACTCCCCTTTTCTAATCTTACTGATTTTAAATTGCGGTGCTGAGAAACATGCTAATCCTTTTAATTATTAAAAAGCTTTAGTACAACATTTCAATTATACTATAATTTAGATAATATTGTTTTCTATTTATTATCATTTGTCATTGTATGTATGCATGTGTGATCATAACATAATTGAGATATCTAGGATGAATCATGATAACATAGCTTCATGATTACATCAACACAATAGAATAATACAAGTTGTAAGATTAAATCTTATAACACTTTATTATTCTTACAAGAATGAACAATGAGATAACCAAGAGATAACACTTTGACAATTACATGAATTAAAAAGAATGATATGATGAAAACATAATTTCATGATATCATTCACCACCTGAGTTAACTAAGTGTAGTAGGACTAGTTCTTACAACACTATGGTTATAACTTGGTGAAGACTATGGGATAACATGAGACAACTACAAGGGATAACAAGAATGATAATCATGATATCAGAATTTCATGATAATAATATAATTCACACATTTACTAACATCGTGTAATAAGACAAGTTCTTATAACACTTTGTTAAAGACTATGAGAACACATAACACTGAGAACAGACAACCCTGAGATGATGACTATGGGTGAACATAACAACAATTGATTACTATTAAACTGTTTGTATTATATCACAACAATCATGTGTCCATGAGTTCAAATACAATTGAAAGTCCCTACTAGAGAATCGTTTACCAGTTAATTTAGTGCGACTAAACTGACGATAACGTAGTGGTACCATAGGTTTGACAAACCGCCGGCGAGTGAAGTCAGTACGTTGATCGTATTTTATCATTGGTCGGTATTGTATGACCGGTAACAGGGCAACAACAGTCAGGTTTAGTAAACAACACATGGTGAATATGAATCTACAGTAACTAATTGTAATTAAATCCTTCGATTCTATTAACTAGTAGACTGAGGAATTGATTTTCTCTCATGTCACATTACTGGTAATAGTTTCGTTGAAGGCACTGAGAACACAAATGTGATAAAGGTAAATTGGATGCATTATGATCTGATTACGTGAGGATCACAATGGATCCCATTTAGGCTCTATGCATCCCAGGATGAGAACAATATCAATACGTTAATAGTCACTCCTATTCTTAGAAGTGAATTACAGTTAACCTTACAATTGAGAGAGTAATTATAAGGATAAAAACCTATTTTCCTTAAAACATTGAGGGTTTACCATCACTTCGGTTTTTCTAACTTTAACTCCTCATATTCTATTATTCCATCTATATAACACAATGGGTTAGGAACACATACTTACGGGTGAATATCGAATACGTTGAACACATGTGAGATAAAAATGGGTATCCATAGTTGTATTGCAAGTGGTGTTGAATTCTGTGAAGTATGCGGTGGGATGTCGGCTGGGGGCTTGTTCCCCTACGTATGCCGTATATATAAGCATACTTGATGGGATGAAATACTACTTGCAAATATAACTATGGAGAGGACATTGTGTGAGACAAACGAGACAAATATCAATGAGACTTGTATATGACATTGTGATTATGAATGACAATAAATCAACTGCTTTCAATTACTAAACTTATGAACTCACCAACCTAGTGTTGACTTTGTTTAAATGCATGTTTTCTCAGGTGACGAACAGGTTTAGTCACCAGACATTCAGGACTTAAGCTAGTGGACTTTTAGAAGGCCTAGCTTCATTTTGTGATGTGCATATTTTGAATGACAAAACTTTGAATCATCTTTTGTAAATCTTGTGCAGATATAAGATAGAAAACTCAATGATTCTTTTGGCTAGAATTACTTAGTTAAATTATGAACATAACAATGTAATTTAACTTTGTAATTTTGTATCAATGTCATGTTAGCATTTCTCATTTATATATCGTGTGCCATGTAAACAATCCGATCATTTTATTTATCACACAATATCGCGCCCCGAGAACCTTCCGCCCGACAGGAAAGTCGATTCAGCCCGCCGGCTCGAAGTGTGACAGATTGGTATTAGAACCATGGTTATAGAGAAATATAGGTCATAATACTTAAACGGTTTGGCCTAGACTATAACCTAGGGACCCTCATGTAGAGAACGTAAGATATAGGATTCTATGTGCATTCGTCTTCTGCATTCGATCACTGCACTAACCGATTTTCTTTCGGTTTTGATCAGAATGCCGCCAAGAAGACAGCCTCCTTTGCAACCACCACCAAATTCACCTCCACATTCAGCAACACCATCACCACCCACATCTCCTCTATCACCTCCACCTCCCCCTCCACATACTCCACCTCATCAACCACCACCCAACCATGAGTTGGATCCTGCTACCATCACACTGGCCACTCTGCTGACCAGTCAACTGAGGGAAGTGATTCCCGACATGATGAACAGGATTAACTCCAACAACGGCAACAGTAACAGAAACCTAACTGGTGAAGGCAGTGGAAAAACCACGAACCAACAGGATTACTCCTACAAGAGTTTTGTAGGATGCAAGTCACCTACTTTCAGTGGCAACGAGGGAGCTGTCGGCTTGATCCAATGGATCTAGAAGGTGGAAACAACCCTCGATATCAGTGGCTGTCCTGATCAGCATAAGGTGAGGTATGCTGCAGGCTCGTTCAACAAACAAGCCTTGACTTGGAGGAACGCTCAAGTACAAACCAGGGGAAGAAATGAGGCATTGGCTATGCCTTGGGAAGAGTTCAAGGTTTTGCTAAGGGCATAGTTATGCCTGAGAAATGAGCTGAAAAAGGTTGAGATTGAACTGCTCAACCATGTCATGATTGGTGCTGGGCATCTGGCCTACATCACCAGATTTCATGAGTTGGTTACATTGGCACCGGATATAGTGCCAACAATGGTGAAACGGATTGAGAGGTATGTCGGTAGACTACCGGCCTGTGTTCAGGGGCATGTGATTGCTGCTCACCCAACAACCCTGAGATGGTTGTCACTCTGTCATCAACACTGACAAATGTGATAGTTGCCTCTGGGGCACTGAAGAAATAAACTGAAGCAGGAAAAGCAGGAAGCTCAAGAAAGCCGGATAAACGCCCGGAGAAGAAACAAAAGGTGGACAAGAATTATGCTACGACCACTCAATCACCGCAGGTCACACAACCACCACCACTACAGATCAAGCGGCCTTATACTGGCACAACACAATTGTGCAATAGCTGTCAGTATCATCACCAACCAACTTCCCAGTGCAGGTAGTGCAACAACTGTGGAAAGCTTGGTCATTGGGCCACTAAATGCAGAGCACTAGTTTATGTGGACGATATCATTTTCGGTTCTACAAATGATAGTCTGTGCAAGGAATTTGAGAAGGTCATGAAAAATAAGTTTGAATTGAGCTCAATGGGGGAGATGAAATTATTTCTCGGTTTCCAGGTGGATCAATCTGAGGCAGGGATTTTCATTCATCAGACCAAATACGTTGGTGACATTCTGAGCCGTTTCAGTATGTCGGATGCAAAAGCTGCTGGTACCCCACTGGTTGTTAATCACGGGATTACACCAGACGAAAATGGGGAGTTAATCGATGCCACTCTGTACTGAGAAATGATTGGGTCTCTCATGTATCTTACTGCTTCTCAGCCAGATATCATGTTTGCCACATGCTTGTGTGCTCATTTTCAGTCCAAACCAAGAGTATCACATCTGATTGCTGTGAAGAGAATTATGCGTTATCTGAAGGGTACTTCTGATCTTGGTTTATGGTACCCTAATGATGATAACTTTGAGCTTACGGCATACAGTGATTCAGACTATGGTGGATGCAAGAGAGATTTCAAGTCAACGTCTGCGGGATGTCAGTTCTTTGGAACCCGTTTAGTAAGCAGTGCAAGTGCGGACGTCGGTGTCTACTTCAACCTGTGAAGCTGAATACATTGCTACTGTCACACCCCGAGCCGGCGGGGTTGGATCGGAGTCCCCGCCGGGCGGAAGGTTCCCGGGGCGTGATATCGCGGGTGATAATCATGGAGATCAGATTGTTTACATAGCATCAACGTTTAAGAATATCTAAAGCACAATCATATGATATATAGGATTACAAAGTTAAATTACAATAGCGATGTTCTGCAATTTAACTCAGTAAACCTAATCAAAAGAATAATGTTTATATCTTGTATATATACAAGATATCAAAAGTAATATGTGTCATCAACAAAAGTTGTGCTTCCAAAAGTCTACTAGGTCCTCTATCTGGGCAGCCTAGTATGTAAATCCAAGAGCTTACGCTTAAACCTGTCCTTCACCTGAGAAAGCATGTAAAAAGATCAAGTCAACACAACGGTTGGTGAGTTCATAAAGTTTATAAGTTTAAAATAGTTTTCAACAAACCTCTTTCGGTAAAACCTTAATCTCATTAACTCCACATGTAATATCCAAATCGGTATGCTTATATATAGGGCATACCCCTGAGTCGAGCCTACGACCCGCCCAGACGCCATCCCACCACATACTAATCCGGATATGACACTGTTGTTAATAATAATTAAGCATTTTACCTACCAAACAACTCAATCCTCATCAAGCCTTTGTTATCTGTTTCAACGTTTTCATGTCTAATGTATTCGTAAGTGTTAGTTTCTCATCATGTTTATCAAGCATCATAGATTCACACACACATAGTTTAGCAATTACATATCTCCTATAAGCAGACAAAAGCTCTGGAATACCATTAGTTTAGCAATTACATGTCTCTTATATAGATAACAGCTTAGCATTCAACAAGATCATGTTTAGCCTTTACATACCTCTTATAAGCGGACAAAAGCTCTGGAATACCAGACGTTCAGCAATTACATGTCCCTTATAACCAGGTAATAGCTCCGTAACGTACGTTTATGTTTAGCCTTTACATACCTCATATAAGCCGACACAAGCTCTGGAATACCAGACGTTCAGCAATTACGTGTCTCTTATAACCAGATAATAGCTTAGAATCGATACTTTCATGTTTAGCCTTTACATACCTCTTATAAGCTGACAAGAGCTCTGGAATACCAGACGTTCAGCAATTACATGTCACTTATAACCAGGTAATAGCTGAGTATCATTATGTTTATGTTATTACATGTATCTCACCCCATAGGTACAAGCTCTGGAATACCAGACGTTCAGCAATTACGTAGTCTATGGTTAGATACATGTATGATGGCCTAGTAGCATGTAATAGTTTCTAAACATCATATCTCATGTAATAGTATCAAGTCTTATGTAATCGAATCAAGTATCATGTATTTGTATCAAGAATCATGTAATTTTATCATGTCTCATGTAATTGTATACCATCTCATGTAATTGAATCAAGTCTCATGTGTTTGTATCAAGAATCATGTAATTGTATAACATCTCATGTAATTGAATCAAGTCTCATGTATTTGTATCATGTCTCATGTATTATAATCACATCTCATGTAATTGAATCAAGTATCATGTATTTGTATCATGTCTCATGTATTTGTATCTAGTCTCATGTATTTGTATCTAGTCTCATGTATTTGAATCAAATAACCAACAATTGATTCTAAGCATCTAGCTTAAAGTAAAGGTTTCCATCATAAGAAATCATGTTTATGTTTAAAGCATTAAATAACATTTCAATAAAAATGTTTAACATGCTTCTCAGTCCCGAAATAAAACAAATAAGTTTGAAAGGGGACAAATGAACTCACCTTAGGTCCGAAGTGATTGACTAAGTGAAAGACAAGAATAGCCGCGCTCTTTGTTTGCTTTCGTTATGATGTTCAAGCTCCTGTATTGATTTCATAATGTTGTAGCCTATAAGTAAGTTATAATTGACGCGTATGTGTGTAAGCGTTAGTGTTAGCCCTGAAGTTGGTTAACACTAGAAGTCTAGATCGTATTTCGGCCCCCTTTTTGCTTAATAAAGAATCTAGTGACACTTATGAAATATCGCGATTTAGATTATGTACCTTGGTTTCCATATTTATAAAACCCTTGTAATAGTTTTGTTCAAAACTTTGTCATAATAGCCAATTTAATTTATCAAAGTGTTATGCCTTTTACTTGACTATTATGGGCCGAAAGACGGATTTGAATCAAGAAATCGCGTTGGGCCTAAGATTAACAATTTGATCCTAAGGGATATACTTGGGCCTTATTACACCTCCATTGGGCCGAATGGTCGAGCCGGTTACCATGCTGGGGCCGGAAACAAAGTTGGGCTAACAATTCCATGGGCCGAATAGGTGACCCAAGACAAAATGATCTGGGCTTGATAACCATATTGGGCCGGCTTAATACTGTTGGGCCAAGGCAATTTACATTAAACCGTACTAAGGAATTGGGCCAAGGGTTTACTGGGCTGAAATAAGTAATGTTGGGCCGAAGATGTATGTTCCAAACAATCAGGTGTATGGCCGTATGAGGTTCTATGGTTCGTGGGGCTTCAATAGCAGCGAACCTTTCACATAATATAGGGTTCGGTGCTGGTAGCCTGTGTCTAGGTTCGTCTACCCCATCGTGGGTTCGGCTAAGAGCATGTAGTCACACAGGTTCGGTCTCAAAGAGCAAGGGTTCGGGGTTATAAGATTCGGCCACCATGCTCATCATCACAGGTTCGCCTAGATAACCTGTGTGCCAAGGCTCGTGACTCCAAAGGTTCGTGAAGGTCCGATGCTATCATGGGTTCGTGGCTAGTCATAGGGTTCGCATATGGTTCGTCGATCATGGATCTGCATGAAGGTTCGTCTCTAGTACACGAGCATCAGGGTTCGTGAGTGGTACTTGGGTTCGGTGGCAGGTGGGTTGTGCATGGGGTTCGGCACCCATCACTCACGAACCAAGGGTTCGGCCATATGCAGCCCACGAACCTGCAACTAATTCTCTCATCTTCTTCGTCCTGCCATGGAGTTCCAGGTTGTTTCCACGACCACAAATATACAACATGAAGTTTAGGATGGTGAGGGATTTGAAGATGGTGACCTAAAACCGGTTTTTGAGTATATATTCAGATTTAAGCATAAAACCCTATTTTTCAACGACTTTATCACTTCATACCTCGAAATCAGTCGGCCAAACTCTCCGATCAGTTGTACTTCCTTGTAGAGGACTTCAAGATGGTCGTTTAGGCGCAAGAATCACGTGATTTGGTCAAGGAACGAGTGAAATATGCTTGTTTGAAGCTTGGATCTTGGGTGAAAATGGTGGTGACGGGTTGAGAGAATTTGAGAGAGAGATGATGATAGAAAATGAATTAAATGCATTCATCCAATGCTTATATACCCCGAGGGTATCTGGGTCCGTTTCGGTTGCTCGGTTCACGGTTTTGTCGCGTATCCGGCGCGTTACGCGCGTTTTTCGTAAGATAAAACAAAGTGAATATTTTAGGATGACCAAATTATAAATATTACTAGGAATTATATTAAATATCGTTACGTATAAATAAATATCAGATTTTAATAGTTTACGCGCTTTGCTTAATTTTAACGTTTAGATAATTTGATCGCGATTAAAATTAAGATAGTTAAAGTTAAATTATTTTAAGATGAGTTTCAAAATTGTAAAATAAGAAATATAATATTTCTTTGAAATTATGATCGTTCGTGTCGTTATTCGATTTCGTTATCATTTCATCAGATCGCGTCACCATCGCGCGTATTCGTTCGAATCGTCATTCGAACGAACACGTCGATGGTTTGGCTTTCTGATTCTTGTTTTCTACTGTTAAGTCATTATTTCAGAACGTTAAACTGTCAGAATTATTCGTACAGATCGTCACCTATACGAATAACACGTCGGTTTAGCATTCTGAAACGACAACTGTTAAGGTTTTGTTTTGTTAAACCTCACATACGTTTATACAACTAATATCACATCATGTATTCGTGTTTCAACACCGTGTTGTCTGACATGTTTTCTGACTGTTAAACCCTAAGGTTTAAGTCAGATTCAGACAATCGTTAAATAGTTTCATGATAATCAAATGTATAAATAGTATAAACATAGTTTAATGAAATGTGTACCTGAACCACTGTTCATGTTTACTGTTACGATCACTGTTCCGGCACACGTCCGGCACTGATGTTACAGTCTCCCCTTGTTAGAGAAATTTCGTCCCGAAATTTAAGACTCGTTATTCGGTACGACTTCCTCGGCAAAGAGTTGGGGATACTTGTTTCTCATGTGATCTTCACGTTCCCAAGTAAACTCAGGTCCGCGCTTTGAGTTCCAACGAACTTTAACGATAGGAATACGACTTCGTCTCAGTTGCTTGACTTTACGATCCATAATCTCCAATGGTTCTTCAACAAAACGTAAGTTTTCATCCAATTGAATTTCTTCAATTGGTATGATAAGAGTTTCATCAGCAAGGCATTTCTTCAAGTTTGAGACGTGAAACACGTCATGTACACCACTAAGTTCATCCGGTAAGTTCAATCTGTATGCTACAGGACCAATACGTTCGATGATTTCGAACGGTCCTACGTATCGTGGTGTTAGTTTGCCTTTCTTTGCAAAACGGACTACGCCTTTCCAAGGAGAAACCTTTAGCATAACACGATCTCCCACTTGGAATTCCAACGGCTTACGCCGTTTATCAGCATAGCTCTTTTGTCTGCTTCGTGTCGCTTGTAGTCTCTGTTGTATCTGGACAATCTTGTCTGTAGTTTCTTGGATTAGTTCTGGCCCCGTTATTCGATTATCTCCCACTTCCGACCAACAGATCGGTGACCGACATTTCCGACCATAAAGAGCCTCGAATGGGGCACAACCGATGCTGCCGTGATAACTGTTGTTGTAGGAGAACTCGATTAGTGGCAAATGAGAATCCCAATTACCACCAAAGTCTAGAACACAGGTTCTCAACATGTCCTCTAGGGTTTGAATAGTACGTTCGCTTTGACCATCCGTTTGTGGATGATAAGCTGTACTCAAGTTTAATTGAGTCCCTAGAGATTTCTGTAATGACTGCCAAAATCTTGATGTAAATCTGCTATCACGATCTGAAATGATAGACAATGGCACACCATGGCGTACCACTATCTCGTCGATGTAAAGCTTCGCTAGTTTATCCATCGTGTAAGTTTCTCGCATTGGCAAGAAATGAGCAGACTTGGTTAATCGATCAACGATAACCCAAATGGTATCATGTCCACTGGAAGTGCGGGGTAGCTTGGTAACAAAGTCCATAGCTATCTGTTCCCACTTCCATAGTGGTATTTCAGGATGTTCCAGCAAACCAGATGGTTTCTGGTGTTCCGCCTTCACCTTAGCACACGTAAGGCATCTACCAACATACTCAGCGATGTCTTTCTTCATACTCGGCCACCAATAGAATGCACGTAAGTCTTGGTACATTTTATCAGCACCGGGATGCACAGAGTACTTGGTTTTGTGTGCTTCATCAAAAATAAGTTTCCTTAACTCATCTACTGCAGGAATCCAGATACGATCCTTGAAGTAAACAAGTCCATCGGGTTTTGTTTCCAATTGTTTCTCCACACCGCAATCTAAGTCTTTCTTCAAGTTTCCTCGTTCAATTGCTTCCTGTTGTGCTTGACTAATGTGATCGTGTAAACTTGTCTGCACAGTCATTCCCATTGCTCTGACGCGCAAGGGTTTGACCCGTTCCTTCCGGCTCAAGGCATCAGCAACAACGTTTGCCTTGCCCGGATGGTACTTAATCACACAGTCATAGTCATTCAGAAGCTCAACCCAACGTCGCTGTCGCATATTGAGTTCCTTCTGATCGAATATGTGTTGTAGACTTTTGTGATCTGTAAATATGGTACACTTGGTTCCATATAAGTAATGTCTCCAGATCTTCAGTGCAAACACCACTGCTCCCAATTCCAGATCATGAGTTGTGTAGTTCTTCTCATGAATCTTTAATTGTCTCGAAGCATAGGCAATGACTTTGTCCCGCTGCATAAGTACACAGCCAAGTCCCTGATGGGATGCATCACAATAAACAACAAAGTCATCACAACCATCTGGGAGAGATAAGATCGGAGCATCACATAGCTTTTGTTTCAATGTCTGAAAGGCTTCTTCTTGTTTTTGCTCCCAAATAAACGGCTCGCTTTTCTGTGTTAGCTTCGTGAGTGGCAGAGCTATCTTAGAAAAGTTTGAAATAAACCTTCTGTAATAGCCTGCTAAGCCTAGAAAAGAACGTATCTCCGTAGGTGTCTTCGGAGTGTCCCAATCTTTTATTGCTTCGATCTTGGCAGGATCAACGTGAATTCCCTCACTGTTAACAACATGGCCTAGGAATTGAACCTCTTTTAACCAAAACTCACACTTAGAGAATTTGGCATAGAGTTTTTCTTCCTTTAACAGTTCCAAGATCGTTCTCAGATGTTGCTCGTGTTCTGCCTTGCTTTTAGAATAAATCAATATGTCATCAATGAAAACAATAACAAATTGATCTAAGTATGGCTTACACACACGGTTCATGAGATCCATGAAAACCGCGGGTGCATTCGTCAAACCAAAAGGCATCACCATGAATTCGTAATGCCCGTATCTGGTACGAAACGCCGTCTTTGGTATGTCTTCGTCTTGCACTCGAAGCTGATGGTATCCGGAACGTAGATCGATCTTCGAAAAGTATTGAGCTCCTTGCAATTGATCAAACAAATCATCAATCCTCGGTAATGGATACCGATTCTTGATGGTTAGTTTGTTTAACTCCCTGTAGTCTATGCACATCCGAAAAGATCCATCCTTCTTTTTCACGAACAAAACCGGAGCTCCCCACGGTGAGTAGCTCGGGCGGATGAAACCTTTATCAAGCAGTTCCTGTAGTTGGTTAGATAACTCCTGCATCTCCGAAGGTGCTAACCTATAAGGAGATTTAGCAACAGGCGTTGCTCCAGGAATCAGGTCAATACGAAACTCTACCGGTCGCACAGGAGGCAAACCAGGTAGATCTTCAGGAAACACCTCAGGATATTCTCTCACTATCGGTACGTCTTGTAATGTTTTCTTGTCTTTGTCTTTCTTCACCACATGAGCCAAGAATGCTATGCACTTCTTTTGCAGACACTTACGCGCTTTTATGCATGAAATGATCTTTACGTTTCTCTTGGCTTGATCCCCACGAACTTCCAATACACGATCATCCGTTACTGGAATCCGAAGTAGCTTCTCGGAACAGATGACTTCAACTCGATTGAGTGAGAGCCAATCCATTCCCACGATGATATCGAAACTGCCCAACTCCATAGGCAACAAGTCGATGGAAAATGTATGATCTATAAGTGTAAGTGGGCAGTTCCTAAGTATAGTGCTAACTGTAACTTGTTTCCCATTAGCTACTTCAATAATGTAAGGGGAGTCTAAAGTATCCTCTATAAGACTAAGTTGTCGTGCAAAATCAGATGAAATAAAACTCTGGTCTGCACCAGTATCAAATAATATGGATGCATAAGAGTCATGTAAAAGAAATGTACCAGTGACCACATTAGGGTCCTGACGTGCAGCATTAGCTCCAATAACAAAAGCTCGTCCTCTAGGTGCTTGTGCTCCTGGTTGCACCTTCTTAGGACAGTTGCGAGAGAAATGACCCATTTCCCCGCAGTTGTAGCATCCTCTGTTGTTGTTGACTGGGTCCTGTGGTGGTGGTGGAGGTAGTGCTCTTGCTGCGGTGTTAGTGGCCTGGTTTACAGCAACTCGGCACTTGTTAACCCAGTGGCCAAACCGGCCACAATTCGTGCACTTCCTGCATTGTGCACCAACAGGATGATGATACTTACAACTTGTGCACTGAGGATATTCTCCTCCATAACCCCTAATAGCAGGGTTGACAGGTGCTGCAGTTGCCTGTCTCAGTGGGGTGACGGCCGCATAGTTCTTTACGACCTTCTGTTTCTTTTTCTGGTGGTACTCGGGCTTCTTTGATGTTGTCTCCTTGGCTTTTCCAGCTTCATCTTTTAAAACTCCAGACTTTACCATTACTTTGGTAAGCTTAGCAGAGAGGGAAATGGCCGACTCCAAAGTAGCAGGATATGAAGCCAATACAACGCTTTGTATACATGAAGGTAATCCTGCCACATAGCGATCAATTAGTTTCTCCAAGGTCGGTACCATTTCTGGCACCAGGGCTACCAGTTCATGATAGCGATTGGTAAAAGTCATATGATCAGCTCCCTTCATCTCATGATTCGAGAGCTCAATCTCCAGTTGTTGTAGTTCATGTTTCGGGCAAAACTCATTCCTCAGAAGGAGCTTAAATTCTGCCCAGGGCATCGCCATTGCTTCATCTCTTCCCTTTGCTCTTATCTGTGCGTTCCACCAAGTCAAAGCTCGCTTGCTGAAAGAACCAGCTGCATAGCGAACTTTGTGATGTTCTGGACAACCGCTGATGTCCAAAGTATTTTCCATTTTCTCAAGCCATTGGATCAGTCCAACAGCTCCTTCAACTCCGGTAAAGCTAGGAGGTTTGCATCCTACAAAGGATTTGTAGGAGCAATCAGACGTATGACCAGTGTTTCCACTAGCCTCTCCGGTAGTGTGTCCAGAAGTGTTGCCTTGTCCTTGAATCCTGTTTATCATC
Source organism: Mikania micrantha (assembly GCA_009363875.1). Taxonomy (NCBI): domain Eukaryota; kingdom Viridiplantae; phylum Streptophyta; class Magnoliopsida; order Asterales; family Asteraceae; genus Mikania; species Mikania micrantha. The sequence continues at coordinate 71,018,155 of CM018691.1, read as the reverse complement.
TCTGGGATGACCTCTTTCAGTTGGCTTGTCAGTTGAGTACTCAGTAGCGTAGCCAACGCGATAGTAGCAGGATCCAGTGTCGGTGTATTGCTTGAGCCTGGTGGTGGAGAGTGCGGAGGAGGAGGAGGTGGCGGTGGTGAATCCGGTGGTGTAGGAGTCGAAGAGTGAGGAGCAGAGACTTGCGGAGTAGGTTGTTTTCTCGGCGGCATTCTGATCATAACCAAAAGAATTTGGTTAGTGCAATGATCGAATGCAGAAAACATAATGCAAACTTAAGTCTTAAGTTCTCTACATGAGGGTCCCTAAGTTATAGTCTAGGTCAAACCGTTTTAGTAAATGACCTATTATTCTCTATAACCTTGAGCTCTGATACCAATCTGTCACACCCCGAGCCGGCGGGGTTGGATCGGAGTCCCCGCCGGGCGGAAGGTTCCCGGGGCGTGATATCGCGGGTGATAATCATGGAGATCAGATTGTTTACATAGCATCAACGTTTAAGAATATCTAAAGCACAATCATATGATATATAGGATTACAAAGTTAAATTACAATAGCGATGTTCTGCAATTTAACTCAGTAAACCTAATCAAAAGAATAATGTTTATATCTTGTATATATACAAGATATCAAAAGTAATATGTGTCATCAACAAAAGTTGTGCTTCCCAAAAGTCTACTAGGTCCTCTATCTGGGCAGCCTAGTATGTAAATCCAAGAGCTTACGCTTAAACCTGTCCTTCACCTGAGAAAGCATGTAAAAAGATCAAGTCAACACAACGGTTGGTGAGTTCATAAAGTTTATAAGTTTAAAATAGTTTTCAACAAACCTCTTTCGGTAAAACCTTAATCTCATTAACTCCACATGTAATATCCAAATCGGTATGCTTATATATAGGGCATACCCCTGAGTCGAGCCTACGACCCGCCCAGACGCCATCCCACCACATACTAATCCGGATATGACACTGTTGTTAATAATAATTAAGCATTTTACCTACCAAACAACTCAATCCTCATCAAGCCTTTGTTATCTGTTTCAACGTTTTCATGTCTAATGTATTCGTAAGTGTTAGTTTCTCATCATGTTTATCAAGCATCATAGATTCACACACACATAGTTTAGCAATTACATATCTCCTATAAGCAGACAAAAGCTCTGGAATACCAGTAGTTTAGCAATTACATGTCTCTTATATAGATAACAGCTTAGCATTCAACAAGATCATGTTTAGCCTTTACATACCTCTTATAAGCGGACAAAAGCTCTGGAATACCAGACGTTCAGCAATTACATGTCCCTTATAACCAGGTAATAGCTCCGTAACGTACGTTTATGTTTAGCCTTTACATACCTCATATAAGCCGACACAAGCTCTGGAATACCAGACGTTCAGCAATTACGTGTCTCTTATAACCAGATAATAGCTTAGAATCGATACTTTCATGTTTAGCCTTTACATACCTCTTATAAGCTGACAAGAGCTCTGGAATACCAGACGTTCAGCAATTACATGTCACTTATAACCAGGTAATAGCTGAGTATCATTATGTTTATGTTATTACATGTATCTCACCCCATAGGTACAAGCTCTGGAATACCAGACGTTCAGCAATTACGTAGTCTATGGTTAGATACATGTATGATGGCCTAGTAGCATGTAATAGTTTCTAAACATCATATCTCATGTAATAGTATCAAGTCTTATGTAATCGAATCAAGTATCATGTATTTGTATCAAGAATCATGTAATTTTATCATGTCTCATGTAATTGTATACCATCTCATGTAATTGAATCAAGTCTCATGTGTTTGTATCAAGAATCATGTAATTGTATAACATCTCATGTAATTGAATCAAGTCTCATGTATTTGTATCATGTCTCATGTATTATAATCACATCTCATGTAATTGAATCAAGTATCATGTATTTGTATCATGTCTCATGTATTTGTATCTAGTCTCATGTATTTGTATCTAGTCTCATGTATTTGAATCAAATAACCAACAATTGATTCTAAGCATCTAGCTTAAAGTAAAGGTTTCCATCATAAGAAATCATGTTTATGTTTAAAGCATTAAATAACATTTCAATAAAAATGTTTAACATGCTTCTCAGTCCCGAAATAAAACAAATAAGTTTGAAAGGGGACAAATGAACTCACCTTAGGTCCGAAGTGATTGACTAAGTGAAAGACAAGAATAGCCGCGCTCTTTGTTTGCTTTCGTTATGATGTTCAAGCTCCTGTATTGATTTCATAATGTTGTAGCCTATAAGTAAGTTATAATTGACGCGTATGTGTGTAAGCGTTAGTGTTAGCCCTGAAGTTGGTTAACACTAGAAGTCTAGATCGTATTTCGGCCCCCTTTTTGCTTAATAAAGAATCTAGTGACACTTATGAAATATCGCGATTTAGATTATGTACCTTGGTTTCCATATTTATAAAACCCTTGTAATAGTTTTGTTCAAAACTTTGTCATAATAGCCAATTTAATTTATCAAAGTGTTATGCCTTTTACTTGACTATTATGGGCCGAAAGACGGATTTGAATCAAGAAATCGCGTTGGGCCTAAGATTAACAATTTGATCCTAAGGGATATACTTGGGCCTTATTACACCTCCATTGGGCCGAATGGTCGAGCCGGTTACCATGCTGGGGCCGGAAACAAAGTTGGGCTAACAATTCCATGGGCCGAATAGGTGACCCAAGACAAAATGATCTGGGCTTGATAACCATATTGGGCCGGCTTAATACTGTTGGGCCAAGGCAATTTATATTAAACCGTACTAAGGAATTGGGCCAAGGGTTTACTGGGCTGAAATAAGTAATGTTGGGCCGAAGATGTATGTTCCAAACAATCAGGTGTATGGCCGTATGAGGTTCTATGGTTCGTGGGGCTTCAATAGCAGCGAACCTTTCACATAATATAGGGTTCGGTGCTGGTAGCCTGTGTCTAGGTTCGTCTACCCCATCGTGGGTTCGGCTAAGAGCATGTAGTCACACAGGTTCGGTCTCAAAGAGCAAGGGTTCGGGGTTATAAGATTCGGCCACCATGCTCATCATCACAGGTTCGCCTAGATAACCTGTGTGCCAAGGCTCGTGACTCCAAAGGTTCGTGAAGGTCCGATGCTATCATGGGTTCGTGGCTAGTCATAGGGTTCGCATATGGTTCGTCGATCATGGATCTGCATGAAGGTTCGTCTCTAGTACACGAGCATCAGGGTTCGTGAGTGGTACTTGGGTTCGGTGGCAGGTGGGTTGTGCATGGGGTTCGGCACCCATCACTCACGAACCAAGGGTTCGGCCATATGCAGCCCACGAACCTGCAACTAATTCTCTCATCTTCTTCGTCCTGCCATGGAGTTCCAGGTTGTTTCCACGACCACAAATATACAACATGAAGTTTAGGATGGTGAGGGATTTGAAGATGGTGACCTAAAACCGGTTTTTGAGTATATATTCAGATTTAAGCATAAAACCCTATTTTTCAACGACTTTATCACTTCATACCTCGAAATCAGTAGGCCAAACTCTCCGATCAGTTGTACTTCCTTGTAGAGGACTTCAAGATGGTCGTTTAGGCGCAAGAATCACGTGATTTGGTCAAGGAACGAGTGAAATATGCTTGTTTGAAGCTTGGATCTTGGGTGAAAATGGTGGTGACGGGTTGAGAGAATTTGAGAGAGAGATGATGATAGAAAATGAATTAAATGCATTCATCCAATGCTTATATACCCCGAGGGTATCTGGGTCCGTTTCGGTTGCTCGGTTCACGGTTTTGTCGCGTATCCGGCGCGTTACGCGCGTTTTTCGTAAGATAAAACAAAGTGAATATTTTAGGATGACCAAATTATAAATATTACTAGGAATTATATTAAATATCGTTACGTATAAATAAATATCAGATTTTAATAGTTTACGCGCTTTGCTTAATTTTAACGTTTAGATAATTTGATCGCGATTAAAATTAAGATAGTTAAAGTTAAATTATTTTAAGATGAGTTTCAAAATTGTAAAATAAGAAATATAATATTTCTTTGAAATTATGATCGTTCGTGTCGTTATTCGATTTCGTTATCATTTCATCAGATCGCGTCACCATCGCGCGTATTCGTTCGAATCGTCATTCGAACGAACACGTCGATGGTTTGGCTTTCTGATTCTTGTTTTCTACTGTTAAGTCATTATTTCAGAACGTTAAACTGTCAGAATTATTCGTACAGATCGTCACCTATACGAATAACACGTCGGTTTAGCATTCTGAAACGACAACTGTTAAGGTTTTGTTTTGTTAAACCTCACATACGTTTATACAACTAATATCACATCATGTATTCGTGTTTCAACACCGTGTTGTCTGACATGTTTTCTGACTGTTAAACCCTAAGGTTTAAGTCAGATTCAGACAATCGTTAAATAGTTTCATGATAATCAAATGTATAAATAGTATAAAAATAGTTTAATGAAATGTGTACCTGAACCACTGTTCATGTTTACTGTTACGATCACTGTTCCGGCACACGTCCGGCACTGATGTTACAGCTACTGCTAGTTGTTGTTCACAAATCATCTGGATACAACAGCAACTCAGGGACTATGGGTTACATTTTTCTAACACTCCTATTTATGTTGATAATACTGCCACCATAGGTGTCACTAAGAATCCAGTCCAGCACTCAAAAACCAAACACATCGAGATCAAATATCACTTCATACATCATTGTTTTGAAAAGCAACTCATCGATGTTGTTAAAATACACACCGATCACCAGAAAGCCGGTCTTTTTACAAAAACTTTTGATAAACCCAGATTTTTATATCTGCTATCGGCTAATGGTGTTTTTCAAAAGGATAAAGTCATTCTTTATCTGAAACTAACAAATGATCATTACTTTTATTAGTTAGTTTTGTTTTTATTTTATTGTTCATTGTTGAGTATTTCTATTATTTCTTTTATTTAATCAAAAACTCAAAAAGATTTTCTGTTTTAGGTTTTTAGGGGGAGAAAAAGTAGATTAATTGAAAAACCAAAAACATCTAAAAATTTGAAAAATACAAAGACATTTAAAAAATCATAAAAATGAGAAAGTCTTCTTAGAGAAAGTAATTTATTAACCTTTCATGTCTTAAAAGCTAAAGTGAATGCATAAGCTTAAGACACATGAAAATTATGAATTGATGTACTGATAGGCCGACTTTACAAAATGAATAGACAATTTGTGACAGCTTAGAAAGTCTGGTTTGTGGGATCCGTTTTAGAAAATCAGCTAAGTGAGAAATAGTTTTTGACTCAAATCAGGCATATACATGTCATCATAGGATCTAATAAGGTTACCAATGATTCATGAGTTCAAGTCTGTACACGTGCCATATTGCTTTGTAAAGACCTAGCTAAAGCCGTCCATTCAGATGAGAGTGATTGAATCATAACAAAATAAAAAAAATCAAGCTGGTATTAAGCTTGAAAAATACAAAAAGAATAAAAATAAAATAAGTTTGATTCCATACACGTGCCATATTGCTTTGTAAAGACCTAGCTGAAGCCGTCCATTTGGATAGAACAAGTCAATCATGTCAACACAATTCTGTATACGTGCCATATTGCTTTGTAAAGACCTAGCTGAAGCCGTCCATGAGAATGTGTTGAAAATGAAAGACAAAGAAAATACAAAAATACAAAAAGAAATTAAAATTGGAACCTTATAGAATTTATGATTCTAGGTCCTAAGTTATGCAGAGATGAGTTACAAACTGATTTTAATCTTAGCTGGATAAATAAAATGGGTAACTCAGTCAGAAGATATGAGTGATCATCAAATTGGTTTTCATATTTTGTATTTTAAGGTTTAAAATGGACAAATATATCAGTAATCATATCATAAGACAAGTGTGTCTGAAGTGAAACATTCAGTAATGCTGATTTTATGTGACTAGGTGTATGTGTTATTTTCTCAAATGGACTTCTCACAAAAATATGTGTTTCTTTATTGTTAGTTGTTGGCTGTACAGTCGTATTTTGTTTCTGAAAATTACAAAAAGATTTTATATTTTCAGATTTGTTTTAGATGATCATTTGTGAGTTTGGATGTTCAATCATATCTGAATCTATAACCAACCAGACTATTCTTCATAAATGGCATCTTTTTAACTGATCAAAATGATAAAATTTTGAAATAAATTTGTGTTTTCTGGGTACCAAGTATCATTCGTACGAATGAACAAGGATAATAGCTCATTCGACCGAATGACATCATTCCAGTGAATGAGTCTTTCGGCCGAATCAATCTAAGCCGAAGTAGGTCATTCGACTGGCTTCATTCGCCGAATGAAAGGTTATAAGGGACTCTTTCGGCCGAATGAATTTAAGGCGAAGCAGCTCATTCGCTCGAGTCATTCGCCGAATGACAGTTCCTATTTAAACATTTGATTCGGCCGAACTACCTCATTCTCCCAAAACCTATTCTCTCGCCCATCTGTGTGTGTTATTCGCCCGAATCGCATCTTCACACTTGTTTCTTGATTTTTTATTCGATTCACTCAACCTTGTACTGATATTTCATCTACTGATCATCACAGGTACTTGTGGATCCAAGATGACAGATTTTTGTCCACTGATTTTGATGAGAACAGAACCAAATTTATGGTTTTAGGGTTCCTGAATGTCACCCTTGAAGAAATTTAAGAATTGAACATTAGACTATCTAAGATCTTTACTAATATCTTAATCGGTGGTCTCTGAGTATGTGGGTGTGACATTTGTGAACTGATTTGAAGATTTATGAAATTGGAATTTGAATCTCAACAGTCGATCGAATGACGCTATTCGGTGAATGACTCGTTCGGCGAATGACTCATTCGAACATACTCATTTGGCGAATGACTTATTCGGTCAATTAGCTCATTCGCCCAAGGGTCATTCGGCTAGATAAAGATCATTCGGCCAAATGTTTTACTTGTCAATTTTTCTGATTTGATTCAAATGTTCAACTGAATTGTTCTGACATGTTTATTTCTTTGTTTTTCAGTATGGCTGAATACAAGGCGGTGACCAAGAACAACATATGTGCGCACCTGGATCTGTCTACCGAGCATGTCGTGCATTTAAGAGATATTATCACATTTCTTAGACATTCCAGAATTTTCACTGCCATATCTACTGTATATGTGCCCTATCAGTCCCATTAGTAGGATTTCTGGAGATCTGCAGACATTGATTGTGAGGTTGAGCCGTCAATCATCAGCGGGAAGGTGCAGGGCCATGATGTTGTTATCTCTGCTGAACATATCAGGAGGATATGTGGTTTTCAGGATACATCGGATTAGCCTATTCTACTTGATCGCTACCTAGTTCGGGGTTGTTTTATGCGGTGCAAGTATGATAGTGATCTTGGAGCTGGGATACTCAGCAAAGCATTTATGTCTCCTCAGTTCAAGTATCTAGCTTATGTGCTTAATCATTGCAAGGGTTCTAGGAGAGGTGGATTTGATGATATACGGGAGACTATCCAGTGTGCATTCGTAGCTTTGTTGCTGAACCGGCCTTTCAACTTTTCAGAGATGGTGTTTACACATCTTAAGGAGAACGTCATGCTGAAGGGCGACAAGAAGTTTCTCATGTATCCCCGATTTCTATAGCAACTCTTTGACGCTCAAGTGCCCAACCTGCCGAAGAACAGCACTGATGTTATTCGTCTAGAGCACATAAATGATATCACTCTCAACAGAGTGATGTCATACAGAGGGAAGGAGAGGAAGCCTCCTGTTCGTTCATTGTTCGGTCATCTTCAGAGACCAAATTATGTTGCTCCTGGTGGCAGGAAGTGGAGGCATGATGATTCAGACTCTGACATAGAGGATATTGTGGAACCTGGTGATGTTGATGGAGATGATGGTGCTGGTGATGCAGGTGGTGGTGATGCTGGTGTTAGTGTTGTGTGAGTACAGTTGGTGTTAGTGTTGTTGAGGCTGGTGTGACGGGTGTTAGTTTAGGTGGTGTGAGCACTGTTGCTGGAGTCAGTACATCAGTTGCACATGATGATGATGTTGACATTGATTCTTTACTAGAGTTAGATTTCATGACCACCACTACAGCCACAATCTCTACTCCACTAGAAATGACAGGTACCACCTCTGCAGAAGACAAAGATGATTTAGAGGAATCAGGTGATAATGGTGGTGAGGCTGGAGGTGAAGAGGGCCTTGAGAGCTCAGATCCATAGGACAACCCTGATGAGTTTGAGGATGTTTAGGTAGGAGGTAGATTGGTGAAGAAGAGGAAGAGACGGAGTGAAGCCGAGCTTGAAGAGATTCATGATCCTAACTTTATTCCAGAGTTTGACTTGTCACCTCCTCCACGTACCTCTACTGCTACATACTCTGCAGCTGTGACTACTACTGCATCTACTGCTCAAGTCACTGCATCTCCTTCTGGCAAGAGGAGAAGGACTAGGTTTGTCCTGTAGAGAAGGTCAGAACTGGCAACTGCTGCTGCATCTACTGTTACATCAGCAGCAGCAGTTACAGTTTCCTCAATGACTAGGTCACGGGCTATTCCGACACGAGTTACCATTGCCCCTCTGACCTCCACTGGTGTTCCTGCTGTTATATACACTGCTGCTTCTTCTGGTCCTTCCACGACTCGTTCAGATCAGTATACCTGCTGTTTCAGTTATTGAGCAGCTGAGCACACTGAAGAGCATGGTTCTTTGGTTGATGGAGAAGAATCTGGAGCAAGAACAGAAGAACAGAGAGCAGGAACAAGTGATTGCCCAGCTCACTCAAAGGGTAAATGAGCAGGACACTTTATTACTCCAGGCTGCTGATCAGCGAGCAGATCTGAGGGCTCGATCTGCTCAACAAGAGGAGCATCTGCTTAAGTATATTGATGAGCACAACCAGCTGGCTTTGACTGCCACTGGTTTCAGTGACCGTATCCTTGCCCTGCAAGCTGAAAATGCCAGACTCACTAAGCAGGTGGAAAGTCTTAGGGAGGGCACCCCAAGGATTGAAGGCACTGTAGCTCACTCCGATGATTCAGAAAAAGAAGAAGATGATGATGATGACGACGAGTCTGATGAGGAGAAAGTCGATTATGAAGATTCAGATCAAGATGATGACTCTGATGGTGATGATGAGGATGGTTCGGGGAGCGGGTCTGCAAGTTCCTCAAGTTCAGATGATGCAGATGATCAAGCCCCTCCTCCTGAGATACGGACCAAGACCAAGCACGATAAGAGTGCTTAGGCTCCTCCTCCACCTCCTCCTACTCAGACATAATAACCAACAGCTACTGAGGAAGTAGAAGCTGTGCCTTTGAGACGTCGATTAGATGAGACACTGACGATGATTTTAGACGCTCAGGGCATTATACAACACTCAGTTGAGCTGTTCAAGGAGCAGATTGCCGAGCTGTTCAAGTTGAATCCTGACGAGGTTGTGATTGATGACACCTCAACTCCTGTTTTTGATGAGCCTTCTCCAGAGATTTTTGATGACATCGATGAGGTTATCTTGGAGGACATCACATAGGAGGAAACTACAAAGTATACTTCGACTGAGGGCGAACTATTAACTTTTACTGACCTTTTTGGACAAGCCACTAAAGAGGAACTGAACAGAAATGTAGAAGAAAAGGTCAGTGGTGCTGAGTCGTCAGCTGAAGACATTCAGCAAAGGAAAGAAGAGTGGAAAGCCTGTTGGGAAGCCTTGAAGAAGGAAAGTACTGTGAAGATGCCAGCAACTCACACTAAAGTCTATAGGACCAAAGGCTACAAGGCTGGTCAGATTCTTAGTTGGGCATACTTTCATGATTTGGGCTGCTATGCTGTCAAGAGAGAAAAGGGAATTGATTATTTCAAGCATCCACATGATTTCAAGACGTTGCCAGGATTCGAAGTCAATCAACATGCACACTTGAAGATGCTATACAGTGAAGACTTAGGGATGTCTGCTTGGTTCTCGAGACAAATACAGTATGAGTATAGGAAGAGATGGGTAAATTTCAGGCCTCAGCAACCTGAAAGATATTATTTACCTGAGATTGATGGAGATACCCGCAAGCATAAAGTCGTACTGAAGTGGCTACCTCCAAAAGTAATGAAGAAGATTTCGTTGAGGAAGATGCGTCAAGACTTTTTGGAAGGCTTCTGATGGTGGTATTATGACGGGAGCACTGGAGAAGCTGTGATAGTGCTCTGCAAAGATAAGAAGTGGGAGACTAAAAGTATATTTGACCCGATGTGGTTGAAAAATCTGTCACACAGCAACATCAAATCTCTTTACATGCACCAGATTTTGTTTGATGTAGAAGACTTGGAACATGCATTACAGTTTATGAGAGTACTCCGGATCTGTATGGTTTTTAGGATTCATGCTGGAACAGACTAGAAGGGCATTTCAGACAAGTACTTCAAGAAGGATGATGCAAAATAAGGTACTAGGTCCAAGGGGGAGTATGTTGGTGCACAAATGTCCCTAGTTCAGTTTTGTATGATCTATTGATGTATAAAGTTTATATCATTAATGAAATTAGTATTTCTATCTTGTTCTTAATGTTTATTTTGATTGATATGTGTTTGATTAAGTTTAAATATGATTAAGTATGTTTATAGACCCATTCAGGCGAATGACTCTACGAATGACGCCTACAAAATGTCTTGGGCGATCTAATGAGTCACCCGTATGACTCATTCGCTGGTTCAAGCTCATTTGGCTGATCCATTCACCGAATGAGCTACTTCGGCCACTCATTCGGCCGAATGAGTACAGTCTATATATACCAATTCAAACAGATTCAAACCTAATTCTCTCGAACCCTCCTTCTTCCCAGAGCACTCCAGTGTCAAACCCTAGAAGTTTTGAGCGGTTCTTGCTATCCAAGTTCGATTCTCAACCCGTGGTGTTCGATTTAGCTTCAAACGTTCATCCTTTACCTTCGGATCACCACGGTTGCTATTGGTTTCGATTGAAAAACACTGGAATAGGATTCCGCACTATTCCAGAGGCTGTCGAGTAGATCTCCATTGGAACCGGGTTGTTTCCGGGCTCCTAGTTGGTCCTACACCTCGTAATTAACCTTCTCCTCATCAAATTCGTCTACTTCTTCTTCTTCTTCATCTTTATCTGAATCATTGGAGGCAGCCTCGGTGCCCTCGATCCTAGGAGTAGACTCCTTGAGGCTTTCAACTTGCTCTGCTAGTCGCAAGTTTTATGCCTCAAGAGCTAAGATCCGATCACTGAATCCCGAGGTAGTCAATGCCATCTGGTTATGCTCATCAACATACTTGAGCAATCCCTCCTCCTGCTCAGCAAATCGTGCCCTCAAATCTGCCCGTTGGTCAGCTGCCTGTAATAAAAGAGCATCTTGCTCGCTGACCCTCTGTGTAAGTTGGGCAATAGCTTCATCCTGTTGGTGGTTCCTTTCCATCAGCCTAAGAAACAAACTGTTCAGTGTGTTGAGCTGTTTAGCAACCGAAACAGTAGGTATATATGAATCAGCTCGAGTGATGGAGTGACCACGGAAGCTGCAGTAAAGACAGCTGTGGCAGCAACAGAGGATGTTAGAGGGGCAGTAGTAGCACGTGTAGGTATAGCCCTTGACCTGTTCAGTGAAGAATTCGAGACTGTTGCAGCTGATATAACGGTGGTTGTCACACCCCGAGCCGACGGGGTAGGATCGGGTTTCCCCGACGGGCGGAAGGTTCCCGGGGCGCGATATCGTGAGTGATAATCGAAATGATCAGATTGTTTACATTGCACATGATATACAAATGAGAAACTTACTAGAATAAAATAGAATTACAAAGTTAAATTACATCAGTTAAGTTTATAATTTAACAATGTAAATCTACTATAACATCATAAATCTTCAATCTTGTATCTGCACAAGATATACAAAATAACTGTGTATGATGTCCAAAAGTATGCATGTCCAAAAGCTAGGTCCTCTATCTGTAACCTAGTCCAAAATAAACAACTCTTCAGTTGACCTGTTCGTCACCTGAGAAGTCATGCAAAAATAAAGTCAACACATGGTTGGTGAGTTCATATAGTTTAGTAATTGAAAATGATTTGAAAACCTCTTTCGGTAAAGACCCTAACCTCATTAACTTCACATGTAATATCCATATCGGTAGCTTATATATAGGGCATACCCCTGGGTCGAGCTAACAAACCCGCCCAGACGCCATCCCACCACATACTAATACGCATATGACACTGTTGTTAATGAAAATTAAGCATTTTTACCCTACACACCTCTGATTTCGATTATGCTTTCCAATAATTGATTTACCTTTGATTCTCTTGAGTTCATCACAGATACATGATTTCCCAAAAGTCAGTAATAGAAATAAAATGTTAAATATTTAATTAAATAAATAAATAAAACATTTAAATACAACTAAGACATGATGATCGGGCCTTATTTGACTCAATCAATTAGACTTAGCTGTTGGTGGTTGTCTAAGTTGTAACCTCTCACACGTGACCCATGTCAGGTATAACTCACAAGGAGTACACCTGAACTGAGCGGGATTTTAATGTTTTTCCCTTACAGCTTGACCCAATGGTCTTCTGTACATGCGGGGACTTTAAGGATATCCTTTGGTTCTTGATCTCTTTGATTCTCTTGATATGACTTTGATATTGATTCCTTTGATAGTTCACGTTATTGCCTGTATAGCCTGACTACAAGAGTCTTCTATACCTGAAGAGGACTTTATATGTGTGTTACACATGGTCTTGATTCCCTATACAACTGACATCCACCTTAACTCAAATATTGATGATTTCATTAGATTATAATGATTTCATTATTTCAACGATTCACACACATTTATGATTTCTGATTCCTTGAGTCTCTTGATCTTGATCTTTAGAATTTCCATGATTCACAATGATATTTGATTCTTGATTATGATTCTTTTGTTTTAGTTCATTTGATTTCACTTTGAATTTAGATTCTTGAATTTGAGGTTGATGGCCTAAAGGTTTATTTAGAGTTTAAATTTAAAGTATTACTCATAAGAGTACTTTAATTAACTTGATAATTTTATCTGTTTAATAATTACCTAGACAGGAGTCTAGGAGTATCAACAAACATATATATGTAAAACATATAATAAATAAAAGCATTTAAATAAACAGTTTAAATAAAACAGTTTACGCATGCTTCTCAGCCCCGCGTTTTAAAACAAAAATGTTTAGAAAAGGGGCAAAGAACTCACCTGTGCTGCTATGTAAATGATCTAACACAAATGTGCGCTCTTGTTGTAGCTTAGGTTCCTTCTGTTCCTGAGTTATTTTATAAGAATTCGAATATAATAACTACGCGTAATAGTCGTTGTGCCTAAGGTTGGGTCTTGTTTTGTGTGCAACTAAGTGCCTTAGTGCTAAGTGCATCTAAGATCTAATCTATCTTAGTTACCCTTTCATGACCCAATCCCAAATTAGTTACAACACTTATAATTTATTTTACAAAATTTGGGCAGAGTCTCCTTTGTTTTCTGTTAAAATCCAGACAATTATATTGTCTCTTTACATTCAAATCCCAACAATTTAAATCACAATAAGTCTTTAAACCAAAACATTACAATTAACTTAATAAACTAAAAAGGAAACCAATAACATTTATAAATAAATTCCATTTCATTTTGATTTACAAGATTTTAGAAAAGTATCAAATTAGATTTGTTAATACTTAATAACACCTTTGTTTTAATTAAGAAAAAACATCATTACTTGAATTTTAAATACATCTAATGTATAATGGGCTTAATGAAGTCTCATTGGGCCCACTTAAGCCCACTTGAGGATCTTTGGTTTCTAATTAATCGTTGCTTTATGAACCTTGAAAACTTTGTATAACTGATCCAATTACATTGTTTGAGATTAGAAAATCTCATTCCATCTTATAATGCTCGTGCTAAGATCTTCCCGATTTAATAGTAAATTAATAAGATGTCAATTTATCTTATTAAATATGAATACTCCTATTGACACGTTATAATGTCTCAACTAACACCCGTCATATCCTTCGAGGACCACATAACTCGTTTAATAAGAATGGTAAGTTTTCTTGAGTTTAGATACCCTAGATCATTCCCATGCACTCACACATGATATTCATCCATGGATGCCACTTATGGGATCCATCCCTCATAAAAACTTAGGTTAATGACCAACAATTCATTTCTTATGTTCTTTACACTAGTTTTGAGAATGCTAACCCCACGTTAACCAAATTAAGCAACCATAGGTTTCGGACCCTGGTTAGGGCAGCGAACCTATTGCCCTGACCCTTAGGTTCGGCTGCATCTAAGAATGGTAGGGTTCAGCTAAGTCATCATCCCTCACCACCTTTTAGGTTCGGCCATAGTAGGGCTGAACGAACCCTTAGGGTTCGGCCTTTAAGGTTCGTGGTTCTAGGGTTTTATCCAAGGGTTCGGCAGCTATAGTTCGGCTAAGAAATAAATGGTTCGTGGATCAACTGGTTCGGCTCGCCGGTGAAGCTTCGCGGCTTATTTGGTTTTAAAGGTTCGGCAGATAATAGCTTTGCATGGCCTTGGTTCGGCCATGCAGGTTCGTTGTAGGTTCATCTGTTGATCGTCACAGGCTCGTGTCAGGGTTCGGTGCAGGAATTAGTCAGGATCAACAGGTTCGTGGCTCAGGGGTGCAGGGTTCGTTGCAGTGAAACGAAGGTTCGTCTGAATTATTTGGTTCGGCCGGCTGTTGTGAGAAAGTTTCGGCAAAGTGTAGGGGGTTCGGCCGACTAGCTGATGGCGAACCTGTAGCACCACCATCATTCCATCTTGTTTAACCTGCTTCAATCGATTTATATAACTAACTAGTTGTCTACCCGTATCTATGTTAGTGTGTTTAAGTGTTTTAAGTGTGCTAAATCAACAAAATACGTGGGTCACCATATTCATACCAAACCGAGTTAAATTTCGAATATTACCTCAAAATTAGTGGACAAACGACTAGATTCTTTGTACTTTCGTGTTCTTCGTGAAGAGAGGGTCGTCTTGATGCCTATCTTGCTTGAATCCGTCCAAAATCGAGCTTCAAATCTTAGAAATACATGGGTTTTTTTTTCTCGAAAGAAAGTTAGAGTGAGAGAGAGAGAACGATCTAGAGGGAGAGAGAGAGAGAGAGGAAATGAGGTGGTTGTGGCATTAAATGGCCACATTAAATGTGCTGAAAAATACCCCGTTGATCGATCTCGTTCGGTTTCGCGTAACATGCCGGTTCGTGTAGTTTTCGCGACGAAAAGACACAGTTTTAAAATTAGATATCATTTAATTATTCTAGGTTGTAATTCCTAATAAATTAACTAATATCTTCTATTTATTTTAGAATTTAAAATATTAATTCACTGTTTAAATCGAAATGTACGGTCGTCGCGCGTATTCATTCGAATCGTCACCCGTACGAACACGGCGATAACTATACTTTTCAATCTTGTTTTCTAATTATAGAATATCATTCAGAACGTTAAACTTTCAGATATATTCGTACAGATCGTCACCTATACGAATAACCCGTTGATTTAGCATTCACATAACAATATTCCTGTGTTTTGTTCCATAAGGCCTCACATACGTTTATACATAATAAATCCTAACAAATAATCACAAGATGGTTCTGTGTTGCCAGATAATTATCTGACTCAAGAACCATTGTTCTGAACTTTGTTTTCTAAATTGAATCTGAACTGTGATTTGATAACTTGTAATGAAAATGATATAAAATTGATAACTGAAATATGTACCTGATTTACTGTTCATGTACTGTAGAGATCACTGTTCCGGTGACGGTTCCGGCACTGAAGTTACAGTCTCCCCTTGTTAGAGAAATTTCGTCCTGAAATTTAAGAGTTGTTATCGGGTACAGCTTCCTCTTCAAACAGTTGGGGATACTTTGACTTCATGTGATCTTCACGTTCCCAAGTAAACTCGGGCCCGCGTCTTGAGTTCCATCGAACTTTTACAATAGGAATACGGCTTCGCCTCAGTTGTTTGACCTTGCGATCCATAATCTCAAAAGGTTCCTCGATAAAATGTAACTGTTCAGTGACTTGAATTTCTTCGATTGGAATGACGAGAGACTCGTCAGCAAGGCATTTCTTTAGGTTTGAGACGTGAAACACGTCATGCACACCACTGAGTTCATCAGGTAATCTCAGTCTATACGCCACAGGACCAATACGTTCAGTGATTTCGAACGGTCCTACGTATCGTGGTGCTAGTTTGCCTTTCGTTCCAAAGCGTACAACGCCTTTCCATGGGGATAACTTCAACATGACTCGGTCTCCCACTTGAATTCCAACGGCTTACGCCGTTTGTCAGCGTAGCTCTTTTGTCTGCTCCTTGTTGCTTGTAGTCTTCTTTGAATCTGAGCTATCTTGTCAGTGGTTTCTTGAATGAGTTCTGGCCCAGTTATTCGATTGTCTCCAATTTCAGTCCAACAGATCGGTGATCGACATTTCCGACCATAAAGAGCCTCGAATGGTGCACATCCGATAATGCTGTGATAATTGTTGTTGTAGGAGAACTCGATCAGTGGCAAATGGGAGTCCCAGTTCCCACCGAAGTCCAATACACATGTTCTCAGCATGTCCTCTAGGGTCTGGATAGTACGTTCGCTTTGACCATCCGTTTGTGGATGGTAAGCTGTACTCAGGTTTAACTGTGTTCCTAGAGATTTCTGTAGTGATTACCAGAACCTTGATGTAAATCTGCTGTCTCGATCAGAAATAATAGACAATGGCACACCGTGGCGTACCACTATCTCGTTGATGTACAATCTTGCCAGTTTATCCATTGTGAAAGTCTCACGCATAGGCAAGAAGTGAGCAGATTTTGTTAAACGATCAATGATCACCCAAATTGTATCATGACCACTGGAAGTGCGGGGATAGCTATTTGTTCCCACTTCCAGAGCGGAATCTCAGGCTGTTCCAGTAGACCAGACGATCGTTGGTGTTCCGCCTTTACCTTCGCACACGTAAGACACTGACCGACGTACTCGGCTCTGTCTTTCTTCATTCCAGGCCACCAATAAAATCCACGCAGGTCTTGGTACATTTTATCAGCACCTGGATGAACAGAGTATTTAGTCTTGTGTGCTTCATCGAAGATAAGTGTTCTCTAATCATCTACCGCCGGTATCCATATACGTTCCCGGTAGTAGATCATTCCATCAGGTTTCGTGTTGAACTGTTTCTCTGCTACGCAATCAAGTTCCTTCTTCAAATTACCTCGGTCAAGTGCTTCTTGTTGTTCTTGAAAAATCTTGTCACTTAAACTGGTCTGCACGGTTATCCCCATTGCTCTAACACGTAGGGGTTTGACCCGTTCCTTCCGGCTCAAGGCATCAGCTACAACGTTCGCCTTTCCCGGATGGTACTTGATCACACAACCATAGTCATTTAGAAGTTCAACCATACGGCGTTGTCGCATGTTGAGCTCCTTCTGATCAAAGATGTGCTGCTGACTTTTGTGATCAGTGAATATGGGACACTTGGTGCCATATAAGTAATGTCTCCAAATCTTCAAGGCGAAGATTACTGACCCCAGCTCAAGATCATGAGTAGTGTAGTTCTTCTCATGAATCTTTAATTGTCTTGATGCATAGGCTATGACTTTGTCCCGTTGCATTAACACACAACCGAGTCCCAGATGGGAAGCATCACAGTATAAAACAAAGTCATCGCTTCCTTCTGGGAGAGACAGGATTGGAGCATTACATAATTTCTGTTTCAATGTCTGGAAACCATTCTCTTGTTTCTGTTCCCAGACGAACGATTCACTTTTCTGAGTTAGTTTGGTGAGTGGCAAGGCTATCTTAGAAAGGTTTGAGATAAACCTTCTGTAATAACCCACCAATCCCAGAAAAGACCGTATCTCCGTCGGTGTCTTCGGAGTATCCCAGTTCTTTATCGCCTCGATCTTGGCAGGATCTACGTGTATTCCCTCTCTGTTGACCACATGACCCAGAAATTGAACTTCTCTAAGCCAGAATTCACATTTGGAGAATTTAGCATAGAGTTGTTCTTTATTCAACAGCTCCAAGATCTTTCTAAGGT
This sequence comes from Mikania micrantha, assembly GCA_009363875.1. Taxonomy (NCBI): domain Eukaryota; kingdom Viridiplantae; phylum Streptophyta; class Magnoliopsida; order Asterales; family Asteraceae; genus Mikania; species Mikania micrantha. Next base: position 71,000,066 of record CM018691.1, on the reverse strand, counting down.
GTTGTTCATGATCTGCTTTGCTCTAAGAATAAATCAGGATGTCATCAATAAAAACAATGACAAACTGATCCAGGTACGGCTTGCACACTCGGTTCATGAGATCCATGAAAACCGCTGGTGCATTTGTCAATCCGAAAGGCATCACCATGAATTCGTAATGCCCGTATCTGGTTTGAAAGGCCGTTTTAGGTATGTCTTCATCTTGTACTTTAAGCTGATGATATCCAGACCGCAAGTCAATCTTTGAGAAGTATTGAGCTCCTTGCAGTTGGTCAAACAAATCATCAATCCTCGGTAATGGATACCGATTCTTGATGTTTAGCTTGTTCAGTTCCCTGTAACCTATGCACATTCTGAACGATCCGTCTTTCTTCTTCACGAACAAGACCGGAGCTCCCCAAGGTGAGTAGCTCGGTTTAATGAAACTGTGACACCTCGTAATTTCCAGGTCAGCAACTTATTTATTTAAATGTTTATTTAAATGCATTGTGTATACGTGGCACTAGAATTAGATTAATTTAGTGTGACACGTGGCACGGCGGTACGAACACTAACACATGACTAGATAATTCGTGGAATTATCGACAAGCACACACACGTGTCAAAACACACGAACGTTGGTGAACATCAAGCACATTGTGTAGCACAACACTCTAAACCTCACGAGACACTCACACATTGAACTAGGGAGTTCAAACAAGGCCAAACGATAGTTCGGAAACGGGAAAACGACGACGAACGGATCAAACCCATTCAAAAGGGCTTATTGGGCTCTCTGGGAGCCCATCGCGGTACGCGATGGCCCAACAAGAAGACCACCGCGGTACGCGACAAACACCGCGGAGAGTTGACTCCCGAAATCCGCCGCGGTACGCGGAGCATGTTTTTGAACCTTCTCCGCGGTACGCGACGCAGTCTCTGCGACAAAATCTTATAAATCCAAGATTGTAATCATATCAAGCCACCCTAGTCTCTTATTCTCGATTCCCAGACACTCAATCTTCGTCTTCTTCATCAGAAAACCATCTGGAAGCCATTAGAGACCTGCAAAAAGCTTAGAACTTGAAGGGTTGAAGCTCATCAACCTCCTAGAAGTCGAAGAACCATCACCACCATCTTGCTATTCGAAGGAGCTGCTGTCCAGAAGCACTTAGAAGCCTTCTAGCTCGATCTCATCATCATCTCAGTCTTTTAGGAGCACTCAAAGGTAGTATGTCCTTCCTTGTAGCCTAGAAACACTCACAAGCACACATGCATGGCTTGAAACTTGCATGCAAGCACCTTTGAGGCACATGCACGAATTTTATTTCTGGGTTTGTTGATCAGGATGAGTTTCTTGATGATCTATGATGTTTAGATTGAGTTTTGTGACGATCCATGATGATGTGTGTCGTTGGAATGCACGATTTGGTCATTATCAAGTGAAAAACCCACATGCATGTATGATCCATGGCATGTGGGATGACTTTTAATGTTTAGATATATTTCTTGATGATGTTGGAAGATGATTACATGGCTAGATGATGTTGAAACGATTAAAAAGATGATTTTTGATAAACTTTCTATTATTAGAAACTTTATGTTGTCAAAAGGATGTTATGGGTGAAATGATGAACATGCATGTATGTGGATTTGATATTGGGATGATATGATGATGATTAGAATGCTTAGAATGTGATCTTGATAATGTTTATGGTCATTTTTAGCAATATTACTATATATAGTAACTTTTGTGAATGAAATATTGTTAAATGATGATTTGGGTTAAGATGACATGATTAAATGATGTTAAGTGGTTTATTATGATGATTAGTAACATGAAAATAGGATTAGAAATATTAAAATGGTTATTTCTATACAAAACAATAAAGTTACTATTTATAGTAACTTTATTTTTACAAAAACCGAATTGTAATCATATTGTGTGATTTGAGCATGCTAAGTGACTTGTTATGTTGTAACATGTTGACTAGATGTTAAGTTAGATGGTTTCCGATATCGCGTATGCTAGAAATGGAAACTTTCCATTTTAGGAAACTTTTATGTGCTAACTTGCTATAAACGACGTATATGACCTTGTATGATAATGTGTTACGTGTTAACATGACCCCGTAGGACCATTGAGCATGCTAGAACTCTAACACCGATATGCTTTGTGAACTTTCCATAAATGGAAACTTACTATAAATAGTAAGTTGTCCATAGACGCGACATGCGCGTTTTGCACACGACAAACACTTACACGATTGCTACACGATTCACAACCGTCACACGGTTCACCAACGGGTCGTTGACTTGACACGGTCAACTTTGGTCAACTCTGGTCAAACACGGTCAATGTGGGCCAACACAGTCAAACACGGTCAATGTGGACCAACACGAGCAAACACGGTCATTGTGGACCAACACGGACAAACATGAACAACCAAGGGTTGTTGGATACAAACACGAGCACTAACACAAACACTAGCACGGTCCCTTACACGAACTCACGTACGGTATACGATATAGGTTGCCGGTGACCGACGTGCTACACGACAACTCAGGAGCTTACGCTTACGTACAATCATATCACTAAGGTGAGTTTACGGCCCCTCTTTAATCTTTTTCAAACGCTTTTAAATAGGGGGAGAATACTTGTTGCATCGAGTCAAACATCTATTACTGTACAAACATTTTGGTGTATGCTGGTTTATTAGACAAACATTAAGTGTTGTAATCGTAAGAAGTCCTCACAAAGTCTTACCGTTAATGTACAAACAACGAGGCGAGTTTGAATGGATCCGTTTGGGGTGTGACTAACCCCGCGTGGCGAAATATTGACTGGATGTCATAACACGTGAAAACTTGACCTATCTTGCCATGTTATTACGAGACATGGCAGAGGCAAAGACTAACAAGTCTAGTTCGGTAGTGATGCACTGACACTTTGGGCCAAGGGCTCGGTACTAACATATGATAAACAGCATGACACACTTTCTTACTATATGTATATCAAAACCTGTGAACTCACCAACCATTGTGTTGACACTTTTTAAACTTGTATTCTCAGGTAACTAGCATGACAGGCTCGTGGAGCAGGAAAGCACATAGGGGACATGAGCATAGGGTCCCACATGCATTTGTTTTCGTGTCTTTTGAAAACAATTTGACTTCATTCTATTTAAAACGTTGTTGTATTAAACTACTTACAATTTCCGCTGTGTAAACAATCATTTTCCGCTGCATGTTATGACTTACTTATTCCGCTGCAATACTACTTTATTTCCGCTGCAAACTATTTTATCAAGTGTATGTGTCAAACTTGGATTTGTAAACGCATATAGAGGTGTTCTATATGACCTTGAGCTGTGATTCTGGACACGTCACATCCACGTGGACATACGCCACGAGTGGGAAATTGGGGGTGTGACAGACTGGTATCAGAGCCCTTGGTTATAGAGAACTAGGTTTGCATGTAGTGAACTTAGACTATAGCCATTGCTCAACTTTAGACACTACACGTAGAACTTGCACACTGATGACATTGTTACTTATTAAACTATTGCTTACTAACTTAAAACTTACAGGATGGCCAACAATGACAGTACCGGCAGGAACGCAGACCGACACCCGATCACTGATGACATGGCCGCAGAGAGCCGACGCCGGGTCCACAATATAGTATCACAGGTTGACGCCGAGATGGACCGGCGGGCGAGGGACGCAGCACGGGCCAGATATTGGGGATGGCTTCCCACCATACTCCAGAGTTGGATCGTCGAGGAGAGAGTACCTCCATATCGATATCCCGGCGACACCACTCCAGGACACCGACTACCACCGTTCGGAGTGCCGATGGAGCAGGCCTTCGCGGCACATGTTGCTTGCACCCGACGGGAAGTCTGGAGGGGTAGGGAGCTAACAGACGAGGTCCGAGTTCTTCGCGAGAAGAGCGATCGATTGGAGAGGCAGAACGAGAGGCTGGAGGAGCGCAACAACAGATTGGAAGCCCAGATGGAGGCCCTACGACTCCAAATGTCCCAACTACTGACCGAGCATGGACAGGTCGTCGATGTCGTGCAGGAACACGACGTGCGTATAACCGAGAATCGGACGGACATCACCGAGACTCAGGCCATGGTGCAGGCCAGTGATGCCATGCTTAATGCATGGGCTGCACAGTTTATTGAGGAACCACCTCAGGAGGATGGTCCCGAGTTCGAGGCCGAGGACCTCGAAGAAGAGAACCTTGATGAGGATCCTAATGAGGATCCGGAGGAGGATGATGATGACGGGGACGCTGCTAGCGATAGCTCACACGTCTCTATGGATTCGGATTAGAGGACTGTTGTATTTTGTATTTTTCTTATTTTGGCCTAGACGAGCGGGATGTGCTCGAGGAACTTATTATGTATTTCCTTTTGAAATTATTGTACTTCAAGCTTATTATTAATGAGAATTATGTTTTGTTTTACTTATCGCATTTATGACCATGACTACTTGATGACATAACATCTGACTTGACTACTATCATGACATGTGACCTGACTTCTGACATGACATCTGACTTGCCTTCTCTCATAACATTGGCTAACACTCTAACTCATGCTAACTAACATTCTAACCTTCCGTATAGAATATGTCGGGAAGAGGAGCTAATGCCCTGAGACTCAAACGTAAGGCCGAAAAGGCAAGGATCAACATGATGGTTGAACGCAGATTCAACAGGATGCTTGCGGAGTACGAGGCGAACAAGCACGCCAGCGAGACTAGTGGCACTAACAACGGTACTAACACTTGCCTAACATGACTAACACAGTGTAGATGTCACGCACTAACACACGACATTGGTTTCTGACCAGCAGGATCGCAAGGGAACAACAACAAAGGATGTTCTTTCAAATCCTTTCTGAACTGCCACCCCCACAAGTTCAAGGGGACTGAGGGAGCTGTTGGGATGCTTCGCTGGGTGGAGAAAGTTGAATCTGTGTTCGCCATGTGCGACTGTGCTGAAGAGAATAAGGTTAAATACGCAACCGGTACACTGGAGGGACCGGCCCTCACATGGTGGAATACCCATGTTCAAACCCTGGGGTTGGACGGTGCCAACTCCATGTCATGGGCTGACTTCACCCGGCTACTGCAAGACGAATATTGTCCTCGTGATGAGATCAGGAAGTTGGAAGCTGAATTCTGGGTGCATAAGATGGTGGGATCTGAGATCGAGCAGTACTGCACTCGATTTCACGAACTATGCAAGCTATGCCCGGCTATGGTGACGCCGGAATACAAGAAGATCGAGCAGTTCATCAGTGGACTGCCCGAGCAATTTCAAAGCATAGCAATGGCATCTGACATCACCACCATCCAACCACTGATCAGACTGGCTCATAAGCTGACTGATCAAGCCGTAGCACAGGGCAAGCTACCGAAACGAGGCGAACACGTGAAGCCTCAAGAAAGCCAGAAGAGGAAGTGGGAACCCAGCCACCCTCAAACTCATCAACCTCAACAACAACAAAGATCTGCACCAGCCAGAGCTTTCACTGCCACCCAACCCGATGACAAGGGGAAGGGTGTATACCAAGGGAAATACCCACTGTGCAACCGATGCTCATACCATCACACCGGGCAATGCGAACGATACCGATGCCTGAAGTGCGGGAGGCATGGTCACATGGCCAAAGATTGCAGATCAAGATTTCCTATCAACAACAACAATCCCAACAACCAACAAAATCAGCACAACAACAATCAAAACACTCTTAAGGGGTGTTATGAATGTGGCAAGCCGGGCCACATGAGGAGGGATTGCCCTCAACTAAAGAAGGCCGGAGGGGGAGCGGCCAAAGGCCGAGCATTCGTGATTGGCTCGGGGGAAGCCAAGGGTGATCCAAACATCGTAACCGGTACGTTTCTTTTAAATAATGTCTACGCTAGCATATTATTTGATACCGGTGCCGATAGGAGTTTTATATCTAGTGAGTTTAGTGAATTGTTAGACATTACCCCAACACCACTAGATTATAAGTATACCGTAGAGTTAGCTGACGGCAAACTGATTGAAACACAACACATCTTCCGAGGATGCGTCATGGTTTTGGCGGATCATGAACTCGAAATCGATTTAATGCCTGTGACTCTCGGAAGCTTTGATGTGGTCGTTGGAATGGATTGGTTATCCACTAACCAGGCTGAGATCGTATGCAACGAGAAGATCGTACGAGTGACGTTGCAGAACGGAGAACAGATCTCGATTCAGGGGGAAAGACGGGGAGTACCTCTGAACATCATGTCGTGCATGAAGGCGAACAAGTACCTACAAAAGGGATACACTGCCATACTAGCCCTCATCGCAGAGCAACCAAAGAAGGGGAGGAAGATTGAGGACATCTCCGTAGTCCGTGATTTTCCCGAAGTGTTTCCCGAGGATCTACCTGGATTACCTCCGAAACGACAAGTCGAGTTCCAGATAGATCTTACCCCTGGAGCAGCACCGATTGCCAAAGCTCCATACCGACTAGCACCGACTGAGATGCAAGAACTGTCTAACCAGTTGCAGGAGCTGTTAGACAAGGGATTTATCAGACCGAGCTTCTCACCTTGGGGAGCACCGGTCTTGTTCGTAAAGAAGAAAGACGGGTCATTCCGTATGTGTATCGACTACAGAGAGCTGAACAAGGTGACGATCAAGAATCGATATCCCTTACCGCGAATAGACGATCTGTTTGACCAGTTGCAAGGGTCAAGCTACTATTCGAAAATCGATTTAAGATCGGGTTACCACCAACTAAGGATACAGGAAAACGATATTCCTAAGACTGCCTTCCGAACTCGATACGGACACTACGAATTCTTGGTTATGCCCTTTGGACTGACCAACGCACCAGCCGTGTTCATGGATCTCATGAATAGAGTGTGCAAACCTTACCTTGACAAATTCGTAATAGTGTTCATTGACGACATTCTGATTTACTCGAAGAATCGGGAAGAACATGCTGAGCATTTGAGGCTAGTCTTAGAACTATTAAAGAAAGAGCAGTTGTACGCAAAGCTTTCAAAATGCGACTTTTGGATTCGCGAAGTCCAATTCCTTGGACACGTGGTTAATGAACGGGGGATACACGTAGACCCAGCCAAAATCGAAGCCATCAAGAACTGGGAAGCACCCAAGACTCCAACTGAGGTGCGACAATTCCTAGGTCTGGCCGGGTACTACCGGAGATTCATCGAAGGATTCTCGAAGATTGCCCAATCACTGACCTCCTTGACTCATAAGGATAAGAAATTTGATTGGGGAGACAAACAGGAAGCTGCTTTCAACTTGTTGAAACAGAAACTATGCACTGCACCCATCCTATCCCTACCGGAAGGATGTGATGACTTCGTGGTGTATTGCGACGCTTCGAAACAAGGACTCGGTTGTGTGCTGATGCAACGCGAGAAAGTGATCGCATACGCTTCACGTCAACTGAAGGTGCATGAGAAGAACTACACGACTCATGACCTTGAGTTGGGAGCCGTGGTTTTTGCCTTGAAGATCTGGCGACACTACTTGTACGGCACGAAATGTACAATCTTTACCGATCATAAGAGCCTACAACACATCTTCGACCAGAAAGAGTTGAACATGAGACAACGAAGATGGGTTGAACTAATAAGTGATTATGATTGCGCCATCAAGTATCATCCCGGTAAAGCCAACGTAGTGGCCGACGCGTTGAGCCGAAAAGAAACAACAAAACGCGTGCACGCACTACAACTTACGATCCATTCCGAACTGCCGAATCAAATTCGGATAGCACAACAGGAAGCTCTGAAAACTGAAAACCTCACTCTTGAAGCCATGCGTGGCATGGATAAGCAAATAAAGGCAAAGGACGACGGAGCTTACTATTTAATGGATCGAATCTGGATTCCACGCTACGGAGGATTGAGAGAAGTAGTGATGGATGAAGCTCACAAGAGCCGGTATTCCGTACACCCAGGCTCTGATAAGATGTATCACGATTTGAAGACAACCTATTGGTGGCCAAACATGAAAGCCGAAATAGCAACATACGTGAGTAAATGCCTAACGTGCTCAAAAGTCAAAGTTGAGTACCAGAAGCCATCAGGGTTACTTCAACAACCGGAACTACCAATGTGGAAATGGGAGCAGATTTCCATGGATTTCATCACTAAACTGCCAAAGACGGCAAGTGGTTGCGATACCATCTGGGTTATCGTAGACCGACTGACAAAGTCTGCACATTTCCTACCCATTAAGGAGACTGACAAGCTAGACAAACTCACCCGGATTTACTTAAAGGAAGTGGTCACTCGGCATGGAGTGCCAATCTCCATCATATCTGATCGCGACAGTCGATTCACGTCGCATTTCTGGAAGTCCTTGCATAAGGCTTTGGGCACGAGATTGGACATGAGTACTGCTTACCACCCGCAGACGGACGGGCAAAGTGAGCGAACGATACAGACACTGGAGGACATGCTCCGGGCATGTGTCATTGACTTTGGAAATAGCTGGGAAACTCATCTACCATTAGTTGAGTTCTCCTATAACAATAGCTACCACACTAGCATTCAAGCTGCACCATTCGAGGCACTTTACGGACGTAAGTGTCGATCACCCATCTGCTGGGCGGAAGTTGGAGACAGCCAACTGACTGGTCCAGAACTGGTGCACGAGACAACTGAGAAGATCGTGCAAATACGCAAACGAATGGCAGCAGCTCGGGACAGACAGAAAAGCTACGCCGACAAGCGACGCAAACCGTTAGAGTTCCAGGTGGGAGACAGAGTGTTACTCAAGGTCTCGCCCTGGAAAGGTGTCATTCGGTTTGGCAAACGAGGAAAGTTGAACCCTCGTTACATCGGACCTTTCGAGATTACAAAACGAATAGGCCCTGTAGCCTACGAACTAAACCTGCCAGTTGAACTGAGCAGTGTGCACAACGTATTCCATATCTCGAACCTCAAGAAGTGCCTATCTGATGAAACACTTGTTATTCCTCTCGAGGAGATACAAATCGACGAACAATTGAACTTCGTTGAAGAACCGGTGGAGGTTATGGACCGGGAAACCAAGAAGCTCAAACTCAGCAAGATTCCAATAGTAAAAGTGCGATGGAATTCGCGACGAGGACCGGAATTCACGTGGGAACGTGAAGACCAGATGAAACAAAAGTACCCACACCTGTTCGCGAAACAGACAAACACTGACAACACAAGTTGAATTTCGGGACGAAATTCTTTCTAACGTAGGGAGGATGTGACACCTCGTAATTTCCAGGTCAGCAACTTATTTATTTAAATGTTTATTTAAATGCATTGTGTATACGTGGCACTAGAATTAGATTAATTTAGTGTGACACGTGGCACGACGGTACGAACACTAACACATGACTAGATAATTCGTGGAATTATCGACAAGCACACACACGTGTCAAAACACACGAACGTTGGTGAACATCAAGCACATTGTGTAGCACAACACTCTAAACCTCACGAGACACTCACACATTGAACTAGGGAGTTCAAACAAGGCCAAACGATAGTTCGGAAAGCGGGAAAACGACGACGAACGGATCAAACCCATTCAAAAGGGCTTATTGGGCTCTCTGGGAGCCCATCGCGGTACGCGATGGCCCAACAAGAAGACCACCGCGGTACGCGACAAACACCGCGGAGAGTTGACTCCCGAAATCCGCCGCGGTACGCGGAGCATGTTTTTGAACCTTCTCCGCGGTACGCGACGCAGTCTCTGCGACAAAATCTTATAAATCCAAGATTGTAATCATATCAAGCCACCCTAGTCTCTTATTCTCGATTCCCAGACACTCAATCTTCGTCTTCTTCATCAGAAAACCATCTGGAAGCCATTAGAGACCTGCAAAAAGCTTAGAACTTGAAGGGTTGAAGCTCATCAACCTCCTAGAAGTCGAAGAACCATCACCACCATCTTGCTATTCGAAGGAGCTGCTGTCCAGAAGCACTTAGAAGCCTTCTAGCTCGATCTCATCATCATCTCAGTCTTTTAGGAGCACTCAAAGGTAGTATGTCCTTCCTTGTAGCCTAGAAACACTCACAAGCACACATGCATGGCTTGAAACTTGCATGCAAGCACCTTTGAGGCACATGCACGAATTTTATTTCTGGGTTTGTTGATTAGGATGAGTTTCTTGATGATCTATGATGTTTAGATTGAGTTTTGTGACGATCCATGATGATGTGTGTCGTTGGAATGCACGATTTGGTCATTATCAAGTGAAAAACCCACATGCATGTATGATCCATGGCATGTGGGATGACTTTTAATGTTTAGATATATTTCTTGATGATGTTGGAAGATGATTACATGGCTAGATGATGTTGAAACGATTAAAAAGATGATTTTTGATAAACTTTCTATTATTAGAAACTTTATGTTGTCAAAAGGATGTTATGGGTGAAATGATGAACATGCATGTATGTGGATTTGATATTGGGATGATATGATGATGATTAGAATGCTTAGAATGTGATCTTGATAATGTTTATGGTCATTTTTAGCAATATTACTATATATAGTAACTTTTGTGAATGAAATATTGTTAAATGATGATTTGGGTTAAGATGACATGATTAAATGATGTTAAGTGGTTTATTATGATGATTAGTAACATGAAAATAGGATTAGAAATATTAAAATGGTTATTTCTATACAAAACAATAAAGTTACTATTTATAGTAACTTTATTTTTACAAAAACCGAATTGTAATCATATTGTGTGATTTGAGCATGCTAAGTGACTTGTTATGTTGTAACATGTTGACTAGATGTTAAGTTAGATGGTTTCCGATATCGCGTATGCTAGAAATGGAAACTTTCCATTTTAGGAAACTTTTATGTGCTAACTTGCTATAAACGACGTATATGACCTTGTATGATAATGTGTTACGTGTTAACATGACCCCGTAGGACCATTGAGCATGCTAGAACTCTAACACCGATATGCTTTGTGAACTTTCCATAAATGGAAACTTACTATAAATAGTAAGTTGTCCATAGACGCGACATGCGCGTTTTGCACACGACAAACACTTACACGATTGCTACACGATTCACAACCGTCACACGGTTCACCAACGGGTCGTTGACTTGACACGGTCAACTTTGGTCAACTCTGGTCAAACACGGTCAATGTGGGCCAACACAGTCAAACACGGTCAATGTGGACCAACACGAGCAAACACGGTCATTGTGGACCAACACGGACAAACATGAACAACCAAGGGTTGTTGGATACAAACACGAGCACTAACACAAACACTAGCACGGTCCCTTACACGAACTCACGTACGGTATACGATATAGGTTGCCGGTGACCGACGTGCTACACGACAACTCAGGAGCTTACGCTTACGTACAATCATATCACTAAGGTGAGTTTACGGCCCCTCTTTAATCTTTTTCAAACGCTTTTAAATAGGGGGAGAATACTTGTTGCATCGAGTCAAACATCTATTACTGTACAAACATTTTGGTGTATGCTGGTTTATTAGACAAACATTAAGTGTTGTAATCGTAAGAAGTCCTCACAAAGTCTTACCGTTAATGTACAAACAACGAGGCGAGTTTGAATGGATCCGTTTGGGGTGTGACTAACCCCGCGTGGCGAAATATTGACTGGATGTCATAACACGTGAAAACTTGACCTATCTTGCCATGTTATTACGAGACATGGCAGAGGCAAAGACTAACAAGTCTAGTTCGGTAGTGATGCACTGACACTTTGGGCCAAGGGCTCGGTACTAACATATGATAAACAGCATGACACACTTTCTTACTATATGTATATCAAAACCTGTGAACTCACCAACCATTGTGTTGACACTTTTTAAACTTGTATTATCAGGTAACTAGCATGACAGGCTCGTGGAGCAGGAAAGCACATAGGGGACATGAGCATAGGGTCCCACATGCATTTGTTTTCGTGTCTTTTGAAAACAATTTGACTTCATTCTATTTAAAACGTTGTTGTATTAAACTACTTACAATTTCCGCTGTGTAAACAATCATTTTCCGCTGCATGTTATGACTTACTTATTCCGCTGCAATACTACTTTATTTCCGCTGCAAACTATTTTATCAAGTGTATGTGTCAAACTTGGATTTGTAAACGCATATAGAGGTGTTCTATATGACCTTGAGCTGTGATTCTGGACACGTCACATCCACGTGGACATACGCCACGAGTGGGAAATTGGGGGTGTGACAGAAACCCTTGTCAAGTAACTCTTGCAACTATTTAGACAATTCCTGCATTTCTGAAGGTTCTAACCTGTATGGAGATTTAGCAACAGGAGTTGGTCCAGGAATTAAATCAATACGAAATTCTACCGGTCGCACAGGAGGCAAACCAGGTAGATCTTCTGGAAACACTTCAGGATATTCTTTCACCACAGGTACATCTTGAATCCTTTTCTTGTCTTTCTCCTTTTATACCACATGAACCAAGAATGCAACGCACCGCTTCTGTAAACACTTACGCGCTTTTATACATGAGATAATTTTGACACTTCGTTTTGCTTGATCCCCTTTCACTTCCAACACACGATCACTCGGCAATGGAATTCGAAGCAGCTTTTCAGAACAGATGACTTCCACTCGATTAGAAGAAAGCCAATCCATTCCAACAATAATGTCGAAACTACCCAACTCCATCGGTATCAAATCGATGGTGAATGTATGACCATTAAGTGTCAATGGGCAATTTCTATAAACTGTGCTAACTGTATTCTGTTTTCCGTTAGCTACCTCTATAATGTAAGGGGAATCTAACTCTTCCTCTATAGAATCTAATTGGCATGCAAAATTGGCGGAGATAAAACTCTGATCCGCACCAGTGTCAAATAGGACAGATGCATAAAAGTCGTGTAAGAGAAACGTACCAGTGACCACATTCGGGTCCTGGCGTGCAGCTGGTGCTCCAATGGCAAAGGCTCGTCCACGAGGAGCTTGAACTGCCTGTGGAGCCTTCTTCGGGCAGTTCTTTGCAAAGTGGCCTTGTTCACCACAGTTATAGCATCCTCCATTGTTCTGATTAGCTGGTGGAGGAATAGCCAAAGCAGCATTGTTGACTGCTTGGTTAGGTGTCATCCGGCAGTATTGGACCCAATAGCCCTTTCTTCCACATCCCGTACATTGCTTGCAGGGAGTGTTAGCAATGTGATGATACTGACACTTGATACACAAAGGATGTGGGCCAGTATACTGTTTCTTGGGCACATTTTGTTGTGCCACCGCTACTTGGTTGAGGGGAGTAGCCACAGTGTAGTTCTTGATGGTCTTCCATTTCTTGTTCTGATGGTGATGGGGTTTCTATGAAGACTCTTCCTTTCTCTTACCAGTGTCAGCCTCTTTCTTCAGAACTCCAGAGGCTACCATAAGGTCAGTGAGTTTCCCAGCCAATCTCACTGCAGACTCGACAGTGGTAGGGTTGGCTGAAACAACCATGCCCTGAATACATGCAGGAAGTCCACCCACATACCTGTCAATCCTTTTCTCCAAACTTGGTACCATGTCTGGCACCAAAGCAACTAACTCGTGGTAACGAGTAGTGTAACCCATGTGATCAGCCCCTTTCATCACATGGTTGGATAATTCAACCTCTAATTTCTGTAGCTCATTCTTGGGGCAGAATTCTGTTCGCAGCACAGTCTTGAAGTCTTCCCATGGCATGGCCATAGCTTCCTCTCTTCCTCGGGCGTTGATCTGACCATTCCACCAAGTCAGAGCCCGTTTGTTGAATGTTCCAGCTGAGTAACGGACCTTGTGATGTTTGGGACAGCTGCAAAGATCCAGAGTAGCTTCTATCTTTTCAATCCATTGGATTAATCCAACGGCTCCTTCAGACCCACTGAAGCTGGGTGGTTTACATCCTACAAAGGTCTTGTAGGAGTAATGAGATGATCCTCCAGTATTTCCACTGGCTTCTCCTGATGAGTTGCCAGTGTTATTGATCTCGTTGCAGAGACGAAGGAACATCTCCGGTGTTGCCTCTTTCATCTGATTTGTCATCTGGCTACTCAGTAACGTCACCAGGGCAATGGTAGCAGGATCCAAGGTAGGTGTTGTACCCGAACCAGATGTTTGGGTAATCAAAGGAGGAGGGGGAGGAGGCGGTGGAGGAGGTGGCGATGGTGAATCAGGTGGTGATGGTGTCGAAGAATGTGGAGCTTGGTCTTGTGTTGATGTCAACAGAGGAGGTTGTCTTCGTGGCGGCATTCTGATCATAACCAATAAAGTTATTGGTTAGTGTAATGATCAAATATAGAAGACAGTATGCAAGAAACTCCTAAGTCCTATTTCTCTATATGCAGGGTCCCTAGGTTATAGTCTAGGCCAAACCGTTTAAATAAGTGACCTATATTTCTCTATAACCATGGCTCTGATACCAATCTGTCACACCCCGAGCCGCGCGGGGTAGGATCGGGTTTCCCCGTCGGGCGGAAGGTTCCCGGGGCGCGATATCGTGAGTGATAATCGAAATGATCAGATTGTTTACATTGCACATGATATACAAATGAGAAACTTACTGGAATAAAATAGAAATACAAAGTTAAATTACATCAGTTAAGTTTATAATTTAACAATGTAAATCTACTATAACATCATAAATCTTCAATCTTGTATCTACACAACATATACAAAATAACTGTGTATGATGTCCAAAAGTATGCAGGTCCAAAAGCTAGGTCCTCTATCTGTAACCTAGTCCAAAATAAACAACTCTTCAGTTGACCTGTTCGTCACCTGAGAAGTCATGCAAAAATAAAGTCAACACATGGTTGGTGAGTTCATATAGTTTAGTAATTGAAAATGATTTGAAAACCTCTTTCGGTAAAGACCCTAACCTCATTAACTTCACATGTAATATCTATATCGGTATGCTTATATATAGGGCATACCCCTGGGTCGAGCCAACAAACCCGCCCAGACGCCATCCCACTACATATTAGTACGCATATGACACTGTTGTTAATGATAATTAAACATTTTTACCCTACACACCTCTGATTTAGATTATGCTTTCCAAAAATTGATTTACCTTTGATTCTCTTGAGTTCATCATAGATACATGATTTCCCAAAAGTCAGTAATAGAAATAAAATGTTAAATATTTAATTAAATAAATAAATAAAACATTTAAATACAACTAAGACATGATGATTGGGCCTTATTTGACTCAATCAATTAGACTTAGTTGTTGGTGGTTGTCCAAGTTGTAACCTTTCACACGTGACCCATGTCAGGTATAACTCACAAGGAGTACACCTGAACTGAGCGGGATTTTAATGTTTTGCCCTTACAGCTTGACCCAATGGTCTTCTGTACATGCGGGGACTTTAAGGATATCCTTTGGTTCTTGATCTCTTTGATTCTCTTGATATGACTTTGATATTGATTCCTTTGATAGTTCACGTTATTGCCCGTATAGCCTGACTACAAGAGTCTTCTATACCTGTAGGGGACTTTATATGTGTGTTACACGTGGTCTTGATTCCCTATACAACTGACATCCACCTTAACTCAAATATTGATGATTTCATTAGATTATAATGATTTCATTATTTCAATGATTCACACACATTTATGATTTTTGATTCCTTGAGTCTCTTGATCTTGATCTTTAGAATTTCCATGATTCACAATGATAATTGATTCTTGATTATGATTCTTTTGTTTTAGTTCATTTGATTTCACTTTGAATTTAGATTCTTGAATTTGAGCTTGATGGCCTAAAGGTTTATTTAGAGTTTAAATTTAAAGTATTACTCATAAGAGTACTTTAATCAACTTGATAATTTGATCTGTTTAATAATTACCTAGACAGGAGTCTAGGAGTATCAACAAACATATATATGTAAAACATATAATAAATAAAAGCATTTAAATAAACAGTTTAAATAAAACAGTTTACGCATGCTTCTCAGCCCCGTGTTTTAAAACAAAAATGTTTAGAAAAGGGGCAATGAACTCACCTGCGCTGCTATGTAAATGATCTAACACAAATGCGCGCTCTTGTTGTAGCTTAGGTTCCTTCAGTTCCTGAGTTATTTTATAAGAATTCGAATATAATAAGTACACGTAATAGTCATTGTACCTAAGGTTGGGTCTTGTTGTCTGTGCAACTAAGTGCCTTAGTGCTAAGTGTATCTAAGATCTAATCTATCGTAGTTTCCCTTTCATGACCCAATCCCAAATTAGTTACAACACTTAAAATTTATTTTACAAAATTTGGGCAGAGTCTCCTTTGTTTTCTGTTAAAATCCAGACAATTATATTGTCTCTTTACATTCAAATCCCAACAATTTAAATCACAATAAGTCTTTAAACCAAAACATTACAATTAACTTAATAAACTAAAAAGGAAACCAATAACATTTATAAATAAATTCCATTTCATTTTGATTTACAAGATTTTTGAAAAGTATCAAATTAGATTTGTTAATACTTTATAACACCTTTGTTTTAATTAAGAAAAAACATCATTACTTGAATTTTAAATACATCTAATGTATAATGGGCATAATGAAGTCTCATTGGGCCCACTTAAGCCCACTTGAGGATCTTTGCTTTCTAATTAATCGTTGCTTTATGAACCTTGAAAACTTTGTATAACTGATCCAATTACATTGTTTGAGTTTAGAAAATCTCATTCCATCCTATAATGCTCGTGTTAAGATCTTCCCGATTTAATAGTAAATTAATAAGATGTCAATTTATCTTATTAAATATGAATACTCCTATTGACACGTTATAATGTCTCAACTAACACCCGTCATATCCTTCGAGGACCACATAACTCGTTTAATAAGAATGGTAAGTTTTCTTGAGTTTAGATACCCTAGATCATTCCCATGCACTCACACATGATATTCATCCATGCATGCCACGTAAAAACTTAGGTTAATGACCAACAATTCATTTCTTATGTTCTTTACACTAGTTATGAGAATGCTAACCCCCACGTTAACCAAATTAAGCAACCATAGGTTTCGGACCCTGGTTAGGGCAGCGAACCTATTACCCTAACCCTTAGGTTTGGCTGCATCTAAGAAAGGTAGGGTACAACTAAGTCATCATATCTCACCACCTTTTAGGTTCGGCCATAGTAGGGCTGAACGAACTCTTAGGGTTCGGCCTTTAAGGTTCGTGGTTCTAGGGTTTTATCCAAGGGTTCGGCAGCTATAGTTCTGCTAAGAAATAAATGGTTCGTGGATCAACTGGTTCGGCTCGCTGGTGAAGCTTCGCGGCTTATTTGGTTTTAAAGGTTCGGCAGATAATAGCTTTGCATGGCCTTGGTTCGGCCATGCAGGTTCGTTGCAGGTTCATCTGTTGATCGTCACAGGCTCGTTTCAGGGTTCGGTGCAGGCCTTAGTCAGGATCAATAGGTTCGTGGCTCAGGGGTGCAGGGTTCGTTGCAGTGAAACGAAGGTTCGTCTGAATTATTTGGTTCGGCCGGCTGTTGTGAGAAAGGTTCGGTCAAGTGTAGGGGGTTCGGCCAACTAGCTGATGGCGAACCTGTAGCACCACCATCATTCCATCTTGTTTAACCTTCTTCAATCGATTTATATAACTAACTAGTTGTCTACCCGTATCTATGTTAGTGTGTTTAAGTGTTTTAAATGTGCTAAATTAACAAAATACGTGGGTCACCATATTCATACCAAACCGAGTTAAATTTCGAATATTACCTCAAAATCAGTGGAAAAACGACTAGATTCTTTGTACTTTCGTGTTCTTCGTGAAGAGAGGGTCGTCTTGATGCCTATCTTGCTTGAATCCGTCCCAAATCGAGCTTCAAATCTTAGAAATACATGGGTTTTTTTTTCTCGAAAGCGAGTTAGAGTGAGAGAGAGAGAGAGAGAGAGAGAACGAGCTAGAGGGAGAGAGAGAGAGAGGAAATGAGGTGGTTGTGGCATTAAATGGCCACATTAAATGTGCTGAAAAATACCCCGTTGATCGATCTCGTTCGATTTCGCGTAACATGCTGGTTCGCATAGTTTTCGCGACGAAAAGACACGGTTTTAAAATTAGATATCATTTAATTATTCTAGGTTGTAATTCTGAATAAATTAACTAATATCTTCTATTTATTTTAAAATTTAAAATATTAATTCACTGTTTAAATCGAAAGGTACGGTCGTCGCGCGTATTCATTCGAATCGTCACCCGTACGAACACGGCGATAACTATACTTTTCAATCTTGTTTTCTAATTATAGAATATCATTCAGAACGTTAAACTTTCAGATATATTCGTACAGATCGTCACCTATACGAATAACCCGTCGATTTAGCATTCACATAACAATATTCATGTGTTTTGTTCCATAAGGCCTCACATACGTTTATACATAATAAATCCTAACAAATAATCACATGATGGTTCTGTGTTGCCAGATAATTATCTGACTCAAGAACCATTGTTCTGAACTTTGTTTTCTGAATTGAATCTGAACTGTGATTTGATAACATGTAATGAAAATGATATAAAATTGATAACTGAAATATGTACCTGATTTACTGTTCATGTACTGTAGAGATCACTATTCCGGTGACGGTTTCGGCATTGATGTTACAGTGGTTGCTGCAACAGACACCGAATCTGACCGTCTTTGCAGGACAAAGCGCGTCCTTCTTCGCTTGGTAGGAGGGGATCATGTGGACTGAACAGCAGCAGTGGTAGTAGGAGATGTAATAATGGAAGTGCATGGGGGAGGAGAAAAATCAACTCAGGGACAAAAGATGGATCCCTGATCTCCTCCCTCTCCTGCTCGGTCACACTAGGCCTCTTCCTCTTCTACACTAGCCTCGTCCCCACCATAACGTTCTCAAACTCATCATCTGGCATGTCAGAATCTGAGCTGTCAGAGCCTTCTTCATCATCACCTTCACCACCAGCCTCACCTGAGTCATCTGAATCATCTCTTTCCTCTGCTGCAGTGGTACCACCCATCTCTAATGGGGTGGAAATGGTGGCATCAGTGGTAGTCATGAAATATAAATCAAGTAAAGCGCCAACATCTACATCATCTTCACCAACAGCAGAAACACTAACTCCACTTACACCAACACTAGCATCACCTGCACCAGCACCAGTAACATCAACATCAGCATCTGCACTACTAACACCCACATCACCAGCACCAACATCTCCACCACCATCACCATCATCATCATCTCCATTATCACCACCCGGCACTACGATATCCTCTAAATCTGAATCAGAATCATCATGTATCCCAGTGGGTGCAATGTAATCAGGGTTGAGGAGATGGCCAAATATAGTACGAACGGGAGGCTTTGTCTCCTTTCCTCTGTATGATAAAACTCTGTTAAGACTGATGTCGTTCATGTGCTCTAATCGGATAATGTCAGAACTGGCTTTCGGTAGCTCAGGCACTTGTGCATCAAATATATGCTGAAGAAATCTCGGGTACATAAGGAACTTCTTGTCACCCTTGAGATAGACATTTTCCTTCAAATGCGTGAATACCATCTCCGAGAAGTTTAATGGTATATTCAGCACCAAAGCCACGAAGGCACCCTGTAATGTCGCTCTGAGTTCATCAAATCCCCCGCGTCTAGAACCCAAGCAGTGAATGAGTATATGAGCCAAGTACTTGAACTGCAATGATAGAAAAGCTTTGTTCAGGACTCCGACTTCTAAGTCACCATCATACTTGCATCGCATAAAGCATCCTCGTAAAATATAGCGATCAAGTAGAAAGGGATGATCAGGTGCATCCTGGAATCCACACACCCTCCGAATATGCTCAGCAGAAACTATAACTTCATGTCCTCGCACCTTGCCTCTGATCACAGGAGGCTTGACCTCACAATCTATGTCTGCAGATCTCCAGAAATCCCGCTGATGCGACAAATAGGGATCATAGACAGTAGATATGGCAGTGAAGATCCTAGAATGCCTGAGAAATGCAATAATCTATGTAAAATGCCTGGCGTTCTTGGTGGCAATATCTAGATGAGCACAAATATTGTTCTTCGTTACAGCTTTGTAGTCTGCCATACTGAAAAACAAGAGAATTGACATGTCAGTTCAATTCAGTTAAACATTTAAGCCAAAACAGAAATTTTACACAAGTATACAACTTGTGCGAATGAGGCAACAATGCCCGAATGAGACTTGGCGAATGAGTTCAATGACCGAATGGGTCATGTCATCCGAATGACAGGCAAATGAGCTCATTCGGTTGACTCATTTACCGAAAGAATCAAATCATCCGAATGACAGGCGAATGAGAACAATGGCCGAAAGAGTTTCATTCGGTCGCTGCGTCTTATTTGGTCCACCCTGAAGTCCGAATGGTCGTCATTCGGTCGACCGAAGTATTTCAAAAATCCAAGTTCCCAAGACAACAAATTAGACCATAAAATTGACAACATCATGTTCAGATATGTCTGATTAAACTTTTTAGAACATGTCTTAGGTGTTTTAGGGTTCAAATTGACCATCTATTAAACGGTTCCAGTTACGTGTGCTAAAACCTTAAGTAGTGGACCGTTTCTAGTAAATTAGCGGTCAAAATTTGAAGAAACTAGTTTCAAATAGTATCTGTTACAACCACAAGAAGAATATCAGCAGTATGGTCGGATTAATCGGTTAAAACGAAGTACAGTGAAGGGAGAGTGAGTCGGGCGAAAGAAAATCACACAGCATGCCCGAAGGAAAGATATGGGGGAACGAGTTGGTTCGGCCGAAAGAGCCCAATAAATAGGAAGATTCATTCGGCTTAGAGATCAACCGAATGAGTTGCTTCGCATCAGAATGATTCAGCCGAATGACCTATTCGTATGAATAAAGTCATTCGGTTGAATGAGTCTTTCGCCTGCTTCATTCGGATGAATGAAGTCTAGCACTCAAAAACACAAATTAATTTCAAATTTGACATTTTGAGCATTTAAATGTGTATCATTATGAAGATTAGTCTGGTTTGGTGATGGATTCAAATAAGATTGAACATCTGAACACACAAATGATCATCTAAAAACAAATTTTTAAATTTAAAATCTTTTTGTATTTTTCTGAAATGAAAGACAACTGTACAACTAACAAATAAAACTAAAACAATTTAGAAACACATATTTTTGTGAGCAGTCTTTCAAGAAAAATGACACATACTCCTAATCACATCAAATCAGCATTAATGAATGTTAAACTTTTGACACACTTGTCTTATGATTTAATTAATGATATACTTGTGCACTTTAAACCTGACAATACATCATTTCTAAACAAATTAATGATCACTCATATTTTCTGACTAAGTTACCCATTGTATTTAACCAATAAAGATCAAAACTAGTTTGTAACTCATATCTGCATAGCTTAATACCTAACATCATAAGTTCTATAAGGTTCCAATTTATTTTCTTTTTGTATTTTTCTTTTTGATTTGTCTCTCATGTTCAACACATTCTCATGGACGGCTTCAGCTAGGTCTTTACAAAGCAATATGGCACGTATACAGAATTGTGTTGACAAGATCAACTTGTTCTATCGAAATGGATGGCTTCAACTAGGCTGCAACCCGGTAATATGGCACATGTATGGAATCAAACTTATTTTATTTTTGTATTTTTCTTAGCTTATCCTATCTGAATGGACGTCTTCAGCTAGGCTGCAACCCAGCAATATCGCACGTGTACAAAATCGGATTTACTTTTATTTTCTTGTGATTCAATCATTCTCATCTGAATGGACGGATTCAGCTAGGTCTTTACAAAGCAATATGGCACGTGTACATACTTGAATTCATGAATCATTGGAAAACTCATAAGATCCTTTGACAACAGGTGTATGCCTGATTTGAGTTAAAAACTGTTTACCCCTTAACTAGTTTTCTAAGTTGGATCCCTCAAATCAAACTTTCTAAGCAATCACTAACAGTCTAATAACTTTGTAAAGTCGGCCTATCAGTACATCAGATCATAATTCTCATGTATTATGAGTTTATGTATTCAATCTTGCATTTAAGACATGGTAGGTTAACACGTCACTTTCTCTAATCAGACTTTCTCATTTTTACAATTTTTAAATGTTTTTGGTTCTTCAATTTTTCAAATGTTTTTGGTTTTTCAATAATCACTTTCTCTCCCCCTAAAAACCTAAAACTAAAAATCTTTTTGAGTTTTTGATTAAGTGAAAGAAAAATAACAGAAATACTGAAAAGTAAAAATAAGATATAAGAAACTAAGAAAAAACAATGATCATTTGTTTGATTCAGATGAAGGAATGACTTCATCCTTTTGAAAAACACCATTAGCCGATAACAGATGTAAAAATCTGGGTTTATCAAAAGCTCTTGTGTAAAGATCGGCTTTCTGGTGATCGGTGTGAATTATAACAACATCGATTAGCTTCTTTTCAAAACAATCACGTATAAAGTGATATTTTATGTCGATGTATTTGGTTTTCGAGTGCTGGACTGGGTTTTTAGTGACAGCAATGGCAGCGGTATTATCAACATAAATAGGAGTGTTAGAAAAATGTAACCCATAGTCCCTAAGTTGTTGCTGTATCCAGATGATTTGTGAGCAACAACTAGCAGCAGCAATATATTCAGCTTCACATGTTTAAGTAGACACCGACGTCTGCTTCTTGCAATGCCAGGTAACTAAACGGTTCCCAAAGAACTGACATCTTGCAGATGTTGACATGAAATCTCTTTTGCATCCGCCATAGTCTGAATCACTGTATGCAGGTAAGCTCAAAGTTATCATCACTAGGGTACCATAAGCCAAGATCCGGAGTACCCTTCAGATAACGCAAAATCCTCTTCACCGCAATCAGATGTGATACTCTTGGTTTGGACTGATAACGAGCACACAAGCATGTGGCGAACATGATGTATGGGCGAGAAGCAGTGAGATACATGCGAGACCCAAACATTCCTCGGTACAGAGTGGCATCGATTAACTCCCCCTTTTCGTCTGGTGTAATCTCGTGATTGACAGCCAGTGGGGCACTAGCAAGTTTTGCATCCAACATACTGAACCGGCTCAGAATATCACCAACGTATTTGGTCTGATGAATGAAGATTCTTGCCTCAGACTGATCCACTTGTAATCCCAGAAATAATTTCATCTCCCCCATCAAGCTCATCTCAAACTTTTATTTCATCATCTTCTCAAATTCCTTGCACAAAACATCATTTGTAGAACCAAAAATGATGCCGTCCACATAAACTTGCACCAAGAGTAAATCACCATCCTTCTCTCGAATAAACAAAGTGCAGTCAATGACACCTCTTCTAAACCCGTTATTCAGAAGGTGAGTAGACATTGTCTCGTACCATGCTCGCGGAGCTTGGTGCAATCCATACAAGGCCTTGTCTTGCTTGTAGACTTGGTAACGATGCAATGGATCTTCAAACCCGGGAGGTTGATTGACATACACCACTTCATTGATCACACCATGAAGGAATGCACTCTTGTCATCCATTTGATTAGACTTTGAACTTTTTGAAAGATGCATATGCCAAGAATATACGAATTGCTTCTAGACGAGTAACCGGTGCAAACACTTCGTTGTAGTCAAGTCCCTCAATCTGTCTTAATCCCTGCACCACCAGACGTGCATTGTTTTGCACAACGATCCCGTGATCGTCCCTTTTGCAATGAAGAACCCATCTTGTGCGTATAACCTTTGCGCCTTTTGGTTTCTCAACAAGTTGCCAAACACCGAGTTTCTTGAATTGTAAGAGTTCTTCTTGCATGGCATCAACCCACGATTCTTCTCTCAGTGCTTCAGTGACGGTTCATGGTTCAACTTGAGATATGAAGCAAGAATGGGCACAATAGTTCACATTAGCAAAGTCAGGAATATCTACAAGACCACCTAAAGATAACTGATTTCTTGTCTTGACCCCATCAGACAGACTTCCAATAATGTTTTCATGAGGATGAATGCGATTAATTCTTCCAACAGGATGAGTAGGATCCTCAACCTGTGGATCAAGGTTGTTCAGATTCAAGTCCTCAAGAGCATGTACAATGTTGTCCACATTTGGTTCGGGGGCAACTTGTTGAACTGGATTATCATCTGTGTCTGAGTTGACATCATGTGTCTGTATGGGAATTGAAGCTGATGAAGGCTGCACAGGTTCATCCGGTGCATTTTGTGCATCATACATCATTTGAACAGCAAGATCTTCATCTAAGTGCATAGGAGGCATATTGAAAGAGTCGAAAAGGTCTAAATAATCAAACATCCAGTCTGGACATTTCCCAGGTGGGGGCATAGAATGTCTTTGAACGTCCACATGGTACCACTCCTCCACATTTTGAGTTGATCTATTGTAGACCCTTTTATTAGGAGTAATGTACCCAAGAAAATACCCTTCTTCCACCTTCTCATTGAACTTGCCTTGCTCGTGTTTCTTAAGCATTGGGCATGGTGCACCAAAAGGTTCAAGATACTCAAGATTAGGCTTTCTGTGTGTAGCAGCTCAAAACAAGTCTTCCCATGTCTCTGGACTATCAAAACCCGATTCAATGTGTAGCAAGAATTTGCAACAGCTTCATTCCAGAATTGAACTGGAAAGGATGAATCAGCAAGCATAGTCCAAGCAGCCTCAATCAATGTTCTGTTCATGCGCTCAGCAACGCCATTCATTTGAGGGACATATGGAGCACTGAATTGTTGGACAATGCCACGTTCATTGCAGAAGGTCTCCATATTGTGATTCTTGAACTCTGTCCCGTTATCTGTTTTGAGCATACGGATCTTGTGCTTATAAAGTGATTCAAGTTTAGTTACCAAAACTTGAATACACTCGATTGTTTTCTGATTTCTCCTTCGGAAAGAAAACCCAAGAATATCCGTAATACTCATCGGTGATGACTAAGCAGAATTGATCTCCAGCTATACTCCTACGGTTGACTGGACTAAATAAATCTATATGGAGAAGCTCAAGAGGAATAGTGATTGAATGATACTTTTTCAGTTTGTGAGACTGCTTGGTTTGCTTTCCCTTCTTGTACGAAACACAGACATCTGACAGCTTGAAATTCTCTACGCTGACACCCTCAACCAAATTCTTGTGTACCAAATGGTTCATCTTACATAGACTCAAATGGCCCATCCTCTTATTCCAAAGAATAGAATCTTTCTCTGTAGATTTTGACATAAAACATGAAGCTGAGAAGGATTTTGTTGAAGCTGTAGCCCTGCTGAGAACATACAATTCTTGCTTACGGGGTGCAGACATCAGAATCCAGTCTTCAGGAATAGTGATGCCTTTCTTGAGAATGTAACAGCTGGAGTCATCAAAAAGAACTTTGTACATCTTGTCACAAATCTGTGAGACTGAAAGTAGATTGTTCTCCAGCTGCGTTACATATCTGACTTTGTCAAATGAAACTTGGCCGTTTGAAAGAATACCCTCTCCAGTAATGAACCCGCCTTTATCACCGGCAAACGCTACATATCCACCTTGAATTGAGTTGACATTGGTGAGCAGCGAAATATCTCCAGTCATGTGCCTTGAACCCACTATCAACGATCCAAGTGCTGTAAAGAGCAGCAGTTGGGGCAGCCTGCACAAACACAAACTACTCTTTCAATTTGGGAACCCAAGCCTTTACAGTCTTGGGTTGACCCAATGAGTCTCGGATCAAAACATCAATCCATTTTCCATCTGGGGTTGACTTTTCTGGAGTATTTGAAACTGAATTCTCAGAAGACTTAACTTTCCAGACTATGTTTTTACTGAAAGAGTTTTTCAAGTAGATGGATGATGGTTTGGATTGATTGACATTAAAAACCTTGGGAACATCAAAATTCACAACTTTCCCTTTACCCTTAACCAAAGGCTTGACAGGATTGGGTTGTTTGGGCTTTGCTTGAAAGGATTTACAATCAGATTTGACTTGTTTAATAAAATGTTGATTTTATTTTCTGGGTGGCGCAACCTTACGTATGATCAGATGAAGACAAAATCTAGCAATATGCCCAAGTGCACCACACTCAAAACAGGTGCCTTTGTATTGATGATAAAACTGTTTGGGTTTATAACAAGACTGCTTGTTTTGATGAAAAACATTTGATTTTGTCATGTTTTGCTTAAAACCCAAGCCCTTGGTCCCATTAAAAACAGATTTCTCAGTCTCTTTGATCTCACTTGCTTCACCATCCTGTGAAGACTTCACAAAGCAAATGTATTTGGATAACTTTGAAGCCATGTTTATCTTAGGTAAGATTGGGTCAGCCTTTTTGGCAATAGATGTCTGATTCTTAATACAAGACACTAGAGGAGAAACATCAGACTCATCCTCAGAATTAGAGACACAATCTTCAACCACGCCCTCCACAAAAGATTCCTCAGACAATGAGGAACCCTCATCAGAAATAATCCCAATAGGATCAATAACTAATGGAGTTTTCACTTGAAAGTCTTTAATCTCTTTGTCATTTGCATAATTTACAAAGCAATTCAAGACTAGTGGGGGGCAATGATTATATTTTTTTTCTTTACCCTTCCCAGTTTGATCAGTCCCAGTACTGATCATGTGCTCAATAATGTAAGATGAGCTCTCACAGCTCTTGAGCTTCTGGCTTAATGTCTCATAGTCACACTCGACTATGGGAAGTTTCTTCTTAGTCTCATTTATGGTGTTGAGATAATAAGTAACTGCATCCTGCTTATTGAGCACAGCGATCTCAGCCTCACGAAACTGTCTGTTTAACAAATCAATTTTAGCCTGAAAATATTTTTCATTTGATTTTAAAATTCTATTTGCTTCAATCATTTGGTTAAGAACGCTGATCAAGTCAGAACTGTGCTTTTGATAAGCCGAGACCTTACTGTCAAGGTCAATAGTAAAGGATCTGGAATGAGAAGAAGAACAGTCATCATATACCTGATCTAACTGAGAGTTAGCAGAAGTGTTCACCATCATCGCAAACTGTGTAGCAGCTTGTTCTTCGAACTCAACATCAGAATCTCCTTGAGTTTGTGAGTCTGAAGTGCTTTCTGATTCTGATCCTGATGATTCCTTCAGACTGGTCTTTGTTTCTTCTGAAGTGCTTTCATCACTGGATTTATCAGCTTTCTGGATTTCTGCAACACAAGCTTTATCTTCTCCTCCCTGATCAGGATTGAATCAGAAATCCTAGTTTTCGCCTTCATAATTTTCAACCATCAAGGCCTTGCTTGCATTTGAAGAACTTGCATGATTGGGAGTATCAATGGGTACAAATTTTCATTCTGGATTTGCTGCAGATGATCTTTGATTCTGAAAAGGATTCTTGTTGCCCATCTTCTTTGGTTTGTTGCACTGTCTTGCAAAGTGTCATTTTTCTCCACAGTTATAGCGAGTCACAGAAGACATATCAAAACAAAATTTTGAATCCTTGTTCAGATTGATGCCTTTTCCAGTTCTTCTTGCAGAATCCTTAGCTCTTCTTACTGCACTAGAAAGAGCCCACATGCTGTCTATCCTCTCCATATCATCCGAATCAATCGAAGAATAATCTTCATTTTTCAAGTGAGGATTACCGATCTGCCCGGCTAGTAATCCATCATAAGAGCTCACAAGTGTAGACAGAAGACCCATATGCTCCTTGGCAACCTCTACTGTCACTTTATCAAAATTGTCTGTCTTCGTATTCGTGACTGTATGATTATCTTCTTTCTGAGAATTAGAAGTTGAGAATGATTGACTGAGGTGGGTCTGGTTTGAAACAGGAGCTTCTTTAGTCTGAGAGACAAAAGTAGTTTTCTATGGAGCATGAGAAGAAGCTCTTTCCATAGTAGGAGTATAGTAATACAATGAAGGATCTTGAACTTGAGCAACTCTCTTTGCCTTCCATTTGTTCTCGATCTCCTGTTCTTTCAGCTTCTGGATAAACTCATTGATAACCATATTAGCCATCATCTCATTCGGCTTCAAGACCATAAGGAATGACTCCCATTTGGGAGGTAAAGCATCTGCCAAACAATGAATCTTCTCTTGTGTTGTAGTCTTGACCTGATGGTTGAACAGCTCACTAAGAAGATGATAAAATCTAGCAATCAGATCATCTAGAGACTCATTTCCCACATACATGAAACTGTTAAACTCTTTCCTCAAAGCTTTATACTTTATGTTTTTCAAAGCATCATTTCACTCATATCTTTGTTGCAACGCATCCCAAAGTAACTTAGAAGAAGTAAACTGTGTGAACTGATGAAAGATATCAGTAGAAATTGATTGAGACAGAATAGCCTAGGCTTTCTTCTCAAAGTCATATAGCATCCTCTAGGGTTTAGTCATTCGGGTGACTAACATGGGAGTTTCATCTTCATTCAGAGGTCTCAAATAACCACTCTCTATCATCATCCACAAGTTTGTATCAACTCCATTAATGTGGTTCCCAAATCTGTACTTCCAATGAGGGTAATCATCTAATGAAAGCAACTTATGAGCTTTATTAGAGTTCCCTGTCTCAGTCTCTGTGAGTAGCATGTTCTGAATCCTATGATTCTAGTTAGCCATCAAGGCTAGATCCTCCATTATGTGAAGAACAAATGTATCCAACACTTAGAAAAATTTTAAAAACTGATTGCCGAATGACACTGACAAGGCTGAATGTCGGGGACCGAATAAGTGTGTATTAGCCGAATGACCTGAAGTCCGAATGAGTAGAAAACCGAATGACTGGTAGATAGAAAGAATGAGCAACCTAATGAACAGATGACCTAAAGAGTAGTTGGGCGAATAAGTGGAAGACCGGAAGAGATCTATTCGGTCGAATGAAGCTATTCGGCCGAAAGAGAGCTATTCGCATGGTGATTCGGATGATCGACTCATTCATACAATCTGGGGTTTTCAGCAACAAAAATCGTGATAACTTTTGATTTAGAGTGAATCTAACCACCAAAATTGGTACAGAACTTCAAGACATCATTAGTAAGCAATTGCAATGATCGATTTGTCAAAACATCCACAAAAACCCACGAATCTATAATGAAACAATAACTTGAAGGGCAAGAAAGTTAGGGTTTTTGAAAATCTCGAACAACCAATCTGAAATTTGGTGATTTGGATTGAAAATCGAGCAGAATCAAGAGCCAAGGCTCTGATACCACTTTGTAGGACCTAAGGAACCCTAGGAATCAACTTGGTTCCTTGGTAGATCTGCTCAACAGCCACTGGAATAGTGCGCAAGCCGTTGGAATTTCAAGTGGGAGACCGTGTTATGTTTAAGGTATCCCCATGGAAAGGCAAGGTCCGTTTTGGAAAGAAAGGCAAGTTAGCGCCAAGATACGTAGGACCGTTCGAGATCATTAAACGTATTGGTCCTGTAGCGTATAGACAGAGACTACCAGATGAACACAGTGGTGTGCATGACGTGTTTCACATCACGAACTTAAAGAAATTCCTTGCTGATGAATCACTCGTAATACCAATCAAAAAAATTCAAGTGGACGAGCAATTACATTTTATCGAAGAACCTTTGGAGATTATGGATCGCAAAGTTAAACAACTAAGGAGAAGTCGTATTCCAATTGTCAAGGTTCGATGGAATTCAAAGCGCGGACCCGAATTCACTTGGGAATATGAGGATCACATGAAGTCCAAGTATCCCCGACTGTTTATAGAGGAAGCCGTACCTGATAACGATGCTAAAATTTCGGGACGAAATTTCTCTAACAAGGGGAGACTGTAACATCTGTGCCAAAAACGTAACCGGAACAGTGATCTGCACAGTAACTTGCACAGTAAATCAGGTACAAACTATGTGTATTTGTATGCTGTTATCATGTAATGCTTGACACAGAACTATTACGCAATTGTTTCAGAAACATGATTCAAACCCACGGTTTAACAATCAGAAACATATCTGACGACACAAGAATATCACATGAATGCTTGTTAGGACATTACTATGTATAAACGTATGTGAGCATTTACAGAACAAAACAACAGCGGATGTCGTTACGTAAAAGCTAAACCGATGGATTATTCGTATAGGTGACGATCTGTACGAATACATCTGAAATTTTAACGTTCTGAATGATGTCCAATATTTAGAAAACCATATTGAAAAGTGTAGTTATCGTCGTATTCGTACGGGTGACGATTCGAACGAATACGCGTGACGACTGTACGATTCGATTTAAACTGTAATTTAAATATTTTCAGCAAATTTAAAATAAACGGAAGATATCTAGTTAATTTACTAGGAATTACCACCTAAAATAAATTTATAAAATTTACTTTTAAAATCGTGATGTTTCGTACGAAAACGAAATGAAACCGACATTTCTACGCGAAACTGAGCGAGACCGAACGAACCCGAACCCAACTGGTGGTTGAAAGATTTTAATGAGGCATTAAATGCCTCATTCTTTTCCCACCAACCAGCCAACACCACCATTTTCATTCTCTCTCTCTACTTTCTCTCTCTAGATTTCAAAACTATATCTTCTTCATTTGACCACCAAATCGAGCCATCTTGGTGGCAAAACGACCATTACAACTCGTAGAACACACAAGTACACCCAATCAGAGCTTTGAACCATCTGTTTTGAGGTAAAAACGAGTTCTAAGTTCGGTTTTTAGGGTTTCAAAACCCTATGTTCAAACCCATCTTCTAGCCGGTTCTAGGCCTTAAAACCTTAGGGAAACCACACATTAACACCTTAGAATAGTGTAGGAACAAGTATTATACCATGAGCTGGTCTTAGATTTCGATTATAGTCGGAGGCACCCATGATGTCCGGCTGGCCGAATGGCTGCTAACAGGTAGGCCGAAAGGCCACCATGCCGAAGGAACCAACTATTCGGCCGAATGGCTCCTAGGCTGAAGAGACCCCTCATTCGGTCTGCCTGGGCCTGGTTCGGTCAAGGTTTATTCGCACCATCTCCCTATTTGGCTAAACCTCTCATTCGGGCTGACATCCATTCTGTCGGCAAAGCTATGCGGATCAAGCCTCATGCGGCTAGCTTCATTCGGCCATGCCAGCTCAGTCGGCCCACACCCCATTCGCATGGGCCTCCATTCGGTCGGGACCCTCATTCCTTCGGACAAACCAAACCAAGATCATGGATGGTTAATTGTGGAGGGTTATTAAGCTTTGGGACCTATACATGGGTTAGGATTACGTGAATAGTATGCATGAGGTGAACGTGTGTGTGTGCATGGGAAGCTTATTAGGGTTTTCATAATATGAAACCAACTTGTATCATCTATGGTTAAAGTATGGGTTTTAACGAGAAAGAGTGTAAGGTCATTGTTATTGTATAATCCAATCCATGGAATCCATAAAGGGTATTATGGGCTCCATTATGAGACAAAGAACTAAGGGAAAACAAGTGGGAATTCTTTAAGAATCAAGAAAAACAAGCTAAGTGTAGGTGTGAATTAAATTGTAACCCCTAATACCTAGTGATTTCTATGCAATCATATAACTAAGTTAGAGAGTTCCATTGGATTCTATAAGATACGTTATACACAAGATTGATTCAAGAACCATGGGAAAACAAGGATTTGACAAAGGACTTAGGGTTAATCGAATGAAATTAACCTAAGTCTAACAAGTTAAATTAAATTATGTTTTAATTAAATAAAATGACTTATAAATTTCTTTATTTAAAGTGTTTCAAAATAAATAAAATGATTTCCAACTTAAAGACTAAACTAAAATGAGTTTTATGAATGATACTTCCTTTCAACGGAGTTATGAATGTAATTAAGATTAACCTTACACAATTAAGGTTTAATAATGATTATTCATGGGGCCAGAGTTTATAGATGGGTAATACATTAGACTAGTTATATAGAGTCATAGAAACACATTAGTAACATAAAACACTTAGTTGCACACCGCTACCAAAACCCTAGATACGACTATTATAAACATTTATCGTATTCGAATCTTCTTAAAACAACTCAGGTGTTGAAGATACTTAAAATACAATTATTGAGCGCGCATTGTCTGTTGTTATTCAACTCTTAGCAACACTAGTGAGTTCATTTCTCCCTATTCAAACTATTTTGTTTTTACTTCGGGACTGAGAAGCATGTTTACACATTTTAAATAAATGTTTAAATGTTTCTTAAACGCTTTTACACTTATTCATAATGCTAATGCATTATACAGTTATCTTTAATGCTAATGCTATATACACTTATTCTTAATACAAATGCTTCATACACTTATACTTGTTTGCTTAAAACTGGTGATGCTTTTAAATGCCTAAGAAAAAAAATACTAAAACTTTGAAATGCTTTTATAAACTAAACTTTTGAAAGCTCGTATACTTAAACTCAGGAAGACTTAGATCCTTGAAGTGCTTGATATGCTCGAAATGCTCGAAATACTTGGAATGCTTTAAACACTTGAATGCTTGATATGCTTGAAATGCTTTACAAACGGAATGGGATTCCGGTTGTGAAGCTGGTACTTGTGCACAGGATACGTAAATGCTAAGATATGTGAATTCTATAAACTTGTATGCTAAAGCTATGGGTCTTAGTAAGACAGACTGATTGACCGCCGAGTGTTGACCTATGGTGTCAACCCCTACTAGTCATTCAGTGTTCTTCTTGATTCCACTCGGGTTTAGTGATGAGTGACTAAGATGATTTAGTTTTTCTTTAGTTGACTTTGTGCCATCTTGAGAAACCCTTTATCAAAACACCGATGATGCAAATCATATTTAGTTATGTTAGGGATTGATATTGAATTTCCTCAGGGTGTTCAGTTGCCCATAAAGGTAGCTCTTAAAACTTGACTTCCAAATGCTATTGTGTGCGTGTTTGAAACTCTCAACAGAATGCTTAAAGCTATAATGGAAATGAAATTGGATGGTAGGTAAAATGCTTAATTATCATTAACAACAATATCCTATGTGGTGGGATGTCGGCTGGGGCTTGTTCCCCTACGTATGCCCTATATATAAGCATACTTGACTGGATAGTTTAGATGGTTGTTAATGAGGTTAAGGTTGTTACTGAAAAGGTTTGAAAAGTTATTTTTCAAATACTAAACTCTATGAACTCACCAACCATTGTGTTGACTTTGTTTCCTTACATGCTTTCTCATATGACGTACAGGAGTAAGCTAAGGCTCAGGATTGCATACTAGGATGCCCAGTTAGAGGACCTAGTAGTTTTTGGGAAACCACATACTTTTGTTGATTTATGTGGATCACTTTTGATATCTTGTGCAGATACAAGATAGGAAACTTATGATTCTGTTGATAGGTTTACTTAGTTAAACTATTAAACATTGACAATTGTAATTTAACTTTGTAATCCTAGTTTAATGGCATTTGTGCTTTAGTTATTCTCAATGTTGATGCTATGTATACAGTCTGATCACCTTGATTATCACTCCGATATTGTAACATCAGTGCCGGAACCGCCACCGGAACAGTGATCTCTACAGTACATGAACTGTAAAACAGGTATGAATCATACACATTTTAGTAATTTTCATATTCATATCATTTATCATTATCATGGTGAGTTGTCATAGAACAGTTTCAGACACATTTAACAGGAACACAGTTCAGAACAATGGTTTTTGAGTCGGATAATTATCTGGCAACATAGAACCATCATGTGATTATTTGCTTAGGAATTATTATGTATAAACGTATGTGAGGCCTTACAGAACAAAACACACGAATATTGTTAAGTGAATGCTAAACCGACGGGTTATTCGTATAGGTGACGATCTGTACGAATATATCTGAAAGTTTAACGTTCTGAATGATATTCTATAATTAGAAAACAAAATTGAAAAGTATAGTTATCGTCGTGTTCGTACGAGTGACGATTCGAACGAATACGCGCGACGACCGTACGTTTCGATTTAAACAGTAAGTTAATATTTTAAATTTAAAATAAATAGAAGATATTAGTTAATTTTTTAGGAATCACAACCTTAAATAATTAATTTATTTCTAATTTTAAAATCGTGTCGTTTCGTCGCGAAAATTACACGATCCGGAGATTTTGCACGAAACCAAACGAGATCGAACGACGGGTATTGTGACACATTAAATGAAGTCATTTAATGTATCATCAACTCCCACCAACTCATTTCACCCACCAAATTTTCGTCTCTCTCTCTAGCTCTCTCTCTCTCTCTCTAGAAACTTTAACTTCTCTCTACGATTGGGAACTCGTTTCAAGTCGGATTCAAGCAAGATTGGTGTCATTACGATCCTCTCATCTTGTAGATCACGAAAGTACAAGAAAAACAAGCATTTCACCGTGGAAAATTGAGGTAAACAATCATTTTAAATTCGGTTTTTTTTAGGGTTTCACGAGCCTTGTGGCTGTTTCTTGAATAATCGGTTTAAACACTAGACTTTGATGAGATAAGTCAAGGTTAGTAATTAGGAAGCTATGGGGAAACGAGTTGCAACAGGTCCAGCTCGAGGATTTCTGATGGCGATGCAGGTTCGTGGGATCTAGTCGGCCGAACCCTGATGATACTTGGCCGAACCCTTCTTGGTAGAGAACCCTGCAACGAACCCTGTTAACTACCTGCACCGAACCTGCGGGACCCTGCAACGAACCCTGCACCCAACTGATCACCGAACCTATTACCCACGAACCCTCCTTGGACGAACCCTAGAAGACGAACCTGCATGCATGGCGAACCTTCACTTGCTAACTGAACCATAGGGTGACGAACCATGGGCAAACGAACCTTCTAGACCACGAATCCTAGACTTTGACCGAACCTTTATGGAAGTATAGATGCAGCGAACCCTGAGGGACCGAACCTTAAAGATTCGTCCAACTTCAATAGGGCCGAACCCTTGACTGCCTTAGGGTAGGTTCGCTGCCCCAATCAGATTCCAAACCCAATGAGTTGCCAGATGCGATTGGTATGGTTCTAAGATGGTTAGAGCTGGTGTTTATAACCTAGGGAATAGTTGTATGACCATAAACCTAACCTTTTCATGGGAGTTGGATGATAAAGTGCATGCATGGTTTAATAGAATGAGATGTGTGTGCATGAGATTGATATAAGAGCTAGTTATAAGTAATGGCGAATCATGAAATTCATGTGTGGGGTCGAAATTTCTATAACTAAGGTCACTCACACGTACTAATGACTTAAAATGAGTTGTTAATTTGACTAAATTGGACATTGTGTTGTATGATTCAAACATTTTTGATTATGGACAAGGAACAATCAAAAGGATATTCAATTGGGCCTAAATGGGCCCAATGGGGCTAAATTAAGCCCAACACACATCGAAAGTTAGTTAAATTCAAGAAAACGAGATTTTAATGAAAGAAACCTATTTGTAATTTGTTAGATGTCATTGAATGGTTTTGACTTAATATTGAATTAAAATGGAAATTCATTTATGTAAAGTCAATAATTTTCTAAATCTTTTAGTTTGAAATGTGAATTATAAGGGCACTGTTTTCTTGTTAGTTTAATTTCGTTATAAAAGATTAGTTGTTATAGCATTGATTGGGAACTTGTTATAAAATAGACAAGATAATTGTCTGGGAATGCTTTAAAAACAAAGGAAACTCTGCCAAAATTTTCTAAAATATAAAAGAGTGCTATTATAATTAATCATGGGAATTGGGATCATAAGAAGGGTAATTAAGATAGAGTAGATCTTAGATACACTTAGTACTAAGACACTTAGTTGCACACACAACAAGACTCAAAGTCTTAGGCACAACGACTACTACGCATACTTATCATATCCAAAATTCTTATAAAATAACTCAGGAACTGAAGATACTTAGCTTACATACAGGAGCGCGCATTTTGTGTTAGATCAAATTACATAGCAGCACAGGTGAGTTCATTGCCCCTTTTCTAACATTTTTGTTTTAAAACGCGGGGCTGAGAAGCATGCGTAAACTGTTATTTAAATTGTTTACTTAATTGCTTTTAAAATTATATGTTTTACATATATAAATGTTATCCTAGACCATGTCTAGGAAGATTTTATGCAGGTTTACCACTGATTTTACTTGTTTATATCAAGTGAATAATCGAGTTAAACTAAACTTTTCAATAAGTCAAAACATTTCAAAGGAATCAAATCAAACATTTTGACAAATCAAGTGGGTGAATTCAAGGAAATCAAACCAAACATTTTGACAAATCAAGTGGGGTGAGTTCAAGGAAATCAAACCAAACATTTTGACAAATCAAGTGGGTGAGTTCAAGGAAATCAAATCAAACCAAACATTTTGACAAATCAAGTGGGGTGAGTTCAAGGAAATCAAACCAAACATTTTGACAAATCAAGTGGGTGAGTTCAAGGAAATCAAATCAAACCAAACATTTTGGACAAACAAGTGTGGGACTTCAAGAAATCAAACAAAACAATCTTTGCAAAGTTAACATTCGATGTTCAATAAACCAAGTGTTTGATGAACAACGAACCAAGAGTACATTCGATCACCGAATCTAGTATTCCATGATCAACATTTCAAGTACTTCTTGTGACAGAATCAGACGATCATTAAATCATTTTTAAGGGATAGTATGGGAAATATCAGAGATAACATATGCCAACACATTGAATTCAGAAATCCTATATTTCAAGAAGTCCTAGCTAGACTGATTGACTTGTAGGTCTTATGTTTGAGGATATTTACAGAATTCCCTAACTACTAAGTACCTAGATTGACAGACTAGTCTACTCGAGTATGACCACAGGCCCCAATCAATAGGACTTAGATTTTATTAAATGTTTATTTATTTGTTTAATTAAGCATTTATAACTGTTTATACAATTGTGTGGTTGATCATATTGTGTGATGAACTTGTGAAATCAACATGGATTTCAAATGATTGTAAGGACAGGGACAACAAACAGAGGAACTTATGGGATTGTGGTAGGGTAAAAATGCCTAATTATCATTAACAACAATGTCCTATGCGGATTAGTATGTGGTGGGATGGCGTCTGGGCGGGGTTGTAGCCTCGACTCAGGGGTATACCCTATACATAAGCATACCGATCTGGATGATACATGTGGAGTTAATGAGGTTAGGGTCTTTACCAAAGGAGGTTTTCAAATCATTTTCAAATCATGTTCAAATCATTTTCAAATACTAAACTACATGAACTCACCAACCATGTGTTGACTTTTATTTTTGCATGACTTCTCAGGTGATGAACAGCTCAATTAAGAAGTCATTTCTTTTGGACTAGGACTTCAGATAGAAGACTTAGTATTTTGGACCTGCATACTTTTGAAGACATCATTATACAATTTATTTTGTATATCTTGTGTAAATACAAGATAGTTATTTTATGATGTTTACAATAGATTTACATTGTTAAATTATAAACAATACTGATGTAATTTAACTTTGTAATTCTATTTTAATTAGTTTTTCTCATTTATATCATGTGCAATGTAAACAATCTGATCACTTCTGATTATCACTCCCGATATCGCGCCCCTGGAACCTTCTGCCCGACGGGGACTCCGATCCCACCCCGCCGGCTCGGGGTGTGACAGATTGGTATCAGAGCCATGGTTATAGAGAAATATAGGTCACTTATTTAAATGGTTTGGCCTAGACTATAACCTAGGGACCCCTGCATGTAGAGAACATAGGACTTAAGACTTATTTGCATATTGTCTTCTGTATTCGATCATTGCACTAACCGATGACTTTATTGGTTATGATCAGAATGCCTCCACGAAGACAACCTCCTTTGATACAGCTACCACCACAAGACTTGGCTCCACACTCCTCCACACCGTCACCAAACGATTCACCACCACCACCTCCTCCTCCCCCTCCTCCGTTGATTACTCAAGCATCGGGTTCAGGCACAACACCGACTATGGATCCCGCTACTATTGCTCTGGTGACGTTACTGAGTAGCCAGATGACAAATCAGATGAAAGAAGCAATACTGGAGATGTTCCTTCGTCTTCATAATGAAATCCTCAACACTGGCAACACATCAGGAGAAGCCAGTGGAAATACTGGAGATTCCTCTCATTACTCCTACAAGTCCTTTGTAGGATGTAAACCACCCAGTTTTAGTGGGTCTGAAGGCGCCGTTGGATTAATCCAATGGATTGAGAAGATTGAGGCAACATTGGATCTTTGCAGCTGCCCCGAACACCACAAGGTCCGTTACTCAGCGGGAACATTCAACAAACGGGCTCTGACCTGGTGGAATGGTCAGATCAACGCCCGAGGAAGAGAGGAAGCTATGGCAATGTCATGGGAAGATTTCAAGACACTGCTGCGAACAGAGTTCTGTCCGAAGAATGAGCTGCAGAAATTGGAGGTTGAATTATCTAATCATGTGATGAAAGGGGCTGATCACATGGGGTATACAACTCGTTACCACGAGTTGGTTGCTTTGGTACCTGACATGGTACCAACCTTGGAAAAAAGGATAGACAGATATGTGGGTGGACTTCCCGCCTGCATTCAGGGCATGGTTGTTTCAGCCAACCCTACTACTGTTGAATCTGCAGTGAGACTGTCTGGGAAACTCACTGACCTCATGGTAGCCTCTGGAGTTCTAAAGAAGGAGGCTGAACCCAGTAAGAACAAAGCTGAATCTTCAAAGAAACCCTCCCATCATCAGAAGAAGAAACAGAAGACCATCAAGAACTACGCGGTGGGCACACCTCTGTAACAAATAGCAGCAACACCACAAAACCCCAACCGCAAACCCTACACTGGCACATATCCTCTGTGTGCCAAGTGTCAGTATCACCACACTGCTGACACTCCCTGCAAACATTGCACGGGATGTGGACGGAAGGGCCATTGGGTCCAGTACTGCAGGATGACTCCTAATCAAGCAGTCAACAATGCTGCTTTGGCTCTCCCTCCACCAGCTAATCAGAATCACGGTGGATGCTATAACTGTGGCGAACAAGGCCACTTTGCGAAGAACTGCCCAAAGAAGGCTCAACCAGCAGTTCAAGCACCCCGTGGACGAGCCTTTGCTATCGGAGCACCAGCTGCACGCCAGGACCCAAATGTGGTCACTGGTACGTTTCTCTTACATGACTTTTATGCATCTGTCTTATTTGATACTGGTGCGGATCAGAGTTTTATCTCTACCGATTTTGCATGCCAACTAGATTCAGTAGAGGAACAGTTAGACTCCCCTTACATTATAGAAGTGGCTAACGGAAAACAGATTACAGTTAGTACAGTTTATAGAAATTGCCCATTGACACTTAATGGTCATACGTTCACCATCGATTTGATACCGATGGTGTTGGGTAGTTTCGACATCATTATTGGAATGGATTGGCTTTCATCCAACCGAGTGGAAGTCATCTGTTCTGAAAAGCTGCTTCGAATTCCATTGCCGAGTGATCGCGTGTTGGAAGTTAAAGGGGATCAAGCAAAAAGAAGTGTCAAAATCATCTCTTGCATAAAGGCGCGTAAGTGTCTGCAGAAGCGGTGCGTGGCGTTTTTGGCTCATGTGGTAGAAAAGGAGAAGATTAAGAAGAAGATTCAAGACGTACCGGTGGTGAAAGAATATCCTGAAGTATTCCCCGAAGACTTACCTGGTTTGCCACCTGCGCGACCGGTAGAGTTTCGTATTGACTTAATTCCTGGAGCAACTCCTGTTGCTAAATCTCCTTACAGGTTAGCACCTTCAGGGATGCAGGAATTGTCTAATCAGTTACAGGAGTTACTTGACAAGGGTTTCATCAGACCGAGCTACTCACCTTGGGGAGCTCCGGTCTTGTTCGTGAAGAAGAAAGACGGATGGTTCAGAATGTGTATAGATTACCGTGAACTGAACAAACTAACCATCAAGAATCGGTATCCATTACCGAGGATTGATGATTTGTTTGACCAACTGCAAGGAGCTCAATACTTCTCCAAGATTGACTTGCGGTCCGGATATCATCAATTGAGAGTTCAAGATGAAGACATACCGAAAACGGCCTTCCGAACAAGGTATGGGCATTATGAAT
Source organism: Mikania micrantha (assembly GCA_009363875.1). Classification (NCBI taxonomy): domain Eukaryota; kingdom Viridiplantae; phylum Streptophyta; class Magnoliopsida; order Asterales; family Asteraceae; genus Mikania; species Mikania micrantha. The sequence goes on along the minus strand of CM018691.1, from coordinate 70,960,103 downwards.
TTATGGTGATGCCCTTCAGATTGACAAATGCACCAGCGGTTTTCATGGACCTCATGAACCGAGTGTGCAAACCGTACTTGGATCAGTTTGTCATTGTTTTCATTGATGACATACTGATTTATTCCAATACCAAAACAGAACATGAGCAACACCTTAGAAAGATCTTGGAGCTGTTGAGAGAAGAGAAACTCTATGCCAAATTCTCCAAATGTGAGTTTTGGCTAAGAGAAGTTCAATTTCTGGGTCATGTGGTCAACAGTGAGGGAATTCATGTAGACCCTGCCAAGATCGAAGCGATAAAGAATTGGGACACTCCAAAGACACCGACGGAGATACGGTCTTTTCTGGGATTGGCGGGTTATTATAGAAGGTTTATCTCAAACTTTTCTAAAATAGCTTTGCCTCTCACTAAGCTAACTCAGAAAAGTGAACCGTTTGTCTGGGAACAGAAACAAGAGGATGCTTTTCAGACCTTGAAACAGAAATTATGTGATGCTCCAATCCTATCTCTCCCAGAAGGCTGTGATGATTTTGTTGTATACTGTGATGCTTCCCATCAGGGACTCGGTTGTGTGTTAATGCAACGGGATAAAGTCATAGCCTATGCATCAAGACAGTTAAAGATTCATGAGAAGAATTACACTACTCATGATCTTGAACTGGGAGCAGTAATCTTCGCCTTGAAGATTTGGAGACATTACTTATATGGCACCAGGTGTACCATATTCACTGATCACAAAAGTCTGCAGCACATCTTTGATCAGAAGGAGCTCAACATGCGACAGCGCCGTTGGGTTGAACTTCTGAATGATTATGATTGTGTGATCAAATACCATCCGGGAAAGGCGAACGTTGTAGCCGATGCCTTGAGCCGGAAGGAACGGGTCAAACCCCTACGTGTTAGAGCAATGGGGATAACCGTGCAGACCAGTTTAAGTGACAAGATTGTTCAAGCACAGCAAGAAGCACTTGACCGAGGTAATCTGAAGAGGGAACTTGATTGCGGAGCAAAGAAACAGTTTGACACGAAGCCTGATGGTATGATCTACTACAAGGAACGTATATGGATCCCTGCGGTAGATGAATTGAGAAAACTTATCTTCGATGAAGCACACAAGACTAAATACTCTGTTCATCCAGGCGCTGATAAGATGTACCAAGACTTGCGTGGATTTTATTGGTGGCCGGGAATGAAGAAAGACATAGCTGAGTATGTCGGACAGTGTCTTACGTGTGCGAAAGTAAAGGCGGAACACCAGAGACCGTCTGGTCTATTGGAACAGCCTGAGATTCCGCTCTGGAAGTGGGAACAAATAGCTATGGATTTCATTACCAAGCTACCCCGCACTTCCAGCGGTCATGATACAATTTGGGTGATCATTGATCGTCTAACCAAATCTGCTCATTTCTTGCCCATGCGTGAGAACTTCACCATGGATAAACTGGCAAGATTATACATAAACGAGATAGTGGTACGCCACGGTGTGCCATTGTCTATTATTTCTGATCGAGATAGCAGATTCACATCAAGGTTCAGGCAATCATTACAGAAATCTCTAGGGACACAGTTGAATCTGAGTACAGCTTACCACCCACAAACGGATGGCCAAAGCGAACGTACTATCCAAACCCTAGAGGACATGTTGAGAACCTGTGTTCTAGACTTCGGTGGGAATTGGGATTCCCATTTGCCACTGATTAAGTTCTCCTATAATAACAGTTACCACAGCAGTATCGGATGTGCACCGTTCGAGGCTTTTTATGGCCGGAAATGTCGATCACCGATCTGTTGGACTGAAATTGGAGACAACCGAATAACGGGGCCAGAATTAATTCAAGAAACCACTGACAAGATAGCTCAGATTCAAAGAAGACTACAAGCAACGAGGAGCAGACAAAAGAGCTACGCCGACAAACGGTGCAAGCCGTTGGAATTCCAAGTGGGAGATCGTGTAATGTTAAAGGTATCCCCATGGAAAGGCGTGATAAGCTTTGGAAAGAAAGGCAAATTAGCACCACGATACGTGGGACCGTTCGAGATCATCGAACGTATAGGTCCTGTAGCTTATCGACTGAGATTACCAGATGAACTCAGTGGTGTGCATGACGTGTTTCACGTCTCAAACCTAAAGAAATGCCTTGCTGACGAGTCTCTCGTCATTTCAATCGAAGAGATTCATGTCGATGAACAGTTGCATTTCATTGAAAAACCTTTAGAGATTATGGATCGCAAGGTTAAACAACTGAGGCGAAGCCGTATTCCTATTGTAAAGGTTCGATGGAATTCAAGACGCGGGCCCGAGTTCACTTGGGAACGTGAAGATCACATGAAGTTAAAGTATCCTCAACTGTTTGAAGAGGAAGCTGTACCCGATAACAACACTTAAACTTCGGGACGAAATTTCTCTAACAAGGGGAGACTGTAACATCAGTGCCGGAACCGCCACCGGAACAGTGATCTCTACAGTACATGAACAGTAAAACAGGTATGAATCATACACATTTTAGTAATTTTCATATTTATATCATTTATCATTATCATGGTGAGTTGTCATAGAACAGTTTCAGACACATTTAACAGGAACACAGTTCAGAACAATGGTTTTTGAGTCGGATAATTATCTGGCAACACAGAACCATCATGTGATTATTTGCTTAGGAATTATTATGTATAAACGTATGTGAGGCCTTACAGAACAAAACACACGAATATTGTTAAGTGAATGCTAAACCGACGGGTTATTCGTATAGGTGACGATCTGTACGAATATATCTGAAAGTTTAACGTTCTGAATGATATTCTATAATTAGAAAACAAAATTGAAAAGTATAGTTATCGTCGTGTTCGTACGAGTGACGATTCGAACGAATACGCGCGACGACCGTACGTTTCGATTTAAACAGTAAGTTAATATTTTAAATTTAAAATAAATAGAAGATATTAGTTAAATTTTTAGGAATCACAACCTTAAATAATTAATTTATTTCTAATTTTAAAATCGTGTCGTTTCGTCGCGAAAATTACACGATCCGGAGATTTTGCGCGAAACCAAACGAGATCGAACGACGGGTATTGTGACACATTAAATGAAGTCATTTAATGTATCATCAACTCCCACCAACTCATTTCACCCACCAAATTTTCGTCTCTCTCTCTATAGAAACTTTAACTTCTCTCTACGATTGGGAACTCGTTTCAAGTCAGATTCAAGCAAGATTGGTGTCATTACGATCCTCTCATCTTGTAGATCACGAAAGTACAAGAAAAACAAGCATTTCACCGTGGAAAATTGAGGTAAACAATCATTTTAAATTCGGTTTTTTTTTAGGGTTTCACGAGCCTTGTGGCTGTTTCTTGAATAATCGGTTTAAACACTAGACTTTGATGAGATAAGTCAAGGTTAGTAATTAGGAAGCTATGGGGAAACGAGTTGCAACAGGTCCAGCTCGAGGATTTCTGATGGCGATGCAGGTTCGTGGGATCTAGTCGGCCGAACCCTAATGATACTTGGCCGAACCCTTCTTGGTAGAGAACCCTGCAACGAACCCTGTTAACTACCTGCACCGAACCTGCGGGACCCTGCAACGAACCCTGCACCCAACTGATCACCGAACCTATTACCCACGAACCCTCCTTGGACGAACCCTAGAAGACGAACCTGCATGCATGGCGAACCTTCACTTGCTAACTGAACCATAGGGTGACGAACCATGGGCAAACGAACCTTCTAGACCACGAATCCTAGACTTTGACCGAACCTTTATGGAAGTATAGATGCAGCGAACCCTGAGGGACCGAACCTTAAAGATTCGTCCAACTTCAATAGGGCCGAACCCTTGACTGCCTTAGGGTAGGTTCGCTGCCCCAATCAGATTCCAAACCCAATGAGTTGCCAGATGCGATTGGTATGGTTCTAAGATGGTTAGAGCTGGTGTTTATAACCTAGGGAATAGTTGTATGACCATAAACCTAACCTTTTCATGGGAGTTGGATGATAAAGTGCATGCATGGTTTAATAGAATGAGATGTGTGTGCATGAGATTGATATAAAAGCTAGTTATAAGTAATGGCGAATCATGAAATTCATGTGTGGGGTCGAAATTTCTATAACTAAGGTCACTCACACGTACTAATGACTTAAAATGAGTTGTTAATTTGACTAACTTGGACATTGTGTTGTATGATTCAAACATTTTTGATTATGGACAAGGAACAATCAAAAGGATATTCAATTGGGCCTAAATGGGCCCAATGGGGCTAAATTAAGCCCAACACACATCGAAAGTTAGTTAAATTCAAGAAAACGAGATTTTAATGAAAGAAACCTATTTGTAATTTGTTAGATGTCATTGAATGGTTTTGACTTAATATTGAATTAAAATGGAAATTCATTTATGTAAAGTCAATAATTTTCTAAATCTTTTAGTTTGAAATGTGAATTATAAGGGCACTGTTTTCTTGTTAGTTTAATTTCGTTATAAAAGATTAGTTGTTATAGCATTGATTGGGAACTTGTTATAAAATAGACAAGATAATTGTCTGGGAATGCTTTAAAAACAAAGGAAACTCTGCCAAAATTTTCTAAAATATAAAAGAGTGCTATTATAATTAATCATGGGAATTGGGATCATAAGAAGGGTAATTAAGATAGAGTAGATCTTAGATACACTTAGTACTAAGACACTTAGTTGCACACACAACAAGACTCAAAGTCTTAGGCACAACGACTACTACGCATACTTATCATATCCGAAATTCTTATAAAATAACTCAGGAACTGAAGATACTTAGCTTACATACAGGAGCGCGCATTTTGTGTTAGATCAAATTACATACAGGAGCGCGCATTTTGTGTGGTTGATCATATTGTGTGATGAACTTGTGAAATCAACATGGATTTCAAATGATTGTAAGGACAGGGACAACAAACAGAGGAACTTATGGGATTGTGGTAGGGTGAAAATGCCTAATTATCATTAACAACAATGTCCTATGCGGATTAGTATGTGGTGGGATGGCGTCTGGGCGGGGTTGTAGCCTCGACTCAGGGGTATGCCCTATACATAAGCATACCGATCTGGATGATACATGTGGAGTTAATGAGGTTAGGGTCTTTACCAAAGGAGGTTTTCAAATCATTTTCAAATCATGTTCAAATCATTTTCAAATCATTTTCAAATACTAAACTACATGAACTCACCAACCATGTGTTGACTTTTATTTTTGCATGACTTCTCAGGTGACGAACAGCTCAATTAAGAAGTCATTTCTTTTGGACTAGGACTTCAGATAGAAGACTTAGTATTTTGGACCTGCATACTTTTGAAGACATCATTATACAATTTATTTTGTATATCTTGTGTAAATACAAGATAGTTATTTTATGATGTTTACAATAGATTTACATTGTTAAATTATAAACAATACTGATGCAATTTAACTTTGTAATTCTATTTTAATTAGCATTTCTCATTTATATCATGTGCAATGTAAACAATCTGATCACTTCTGATTATCACTCCCGATATCGCGCCCCGGGAACCTTCCGCCTGACGGGGACTCCGATCCTACCCCGCCGGCTCGGGGTGTGACAGATATCGCGCCCCGAGGCCTTTCCGCCCGACAGGACACACGATCCGGCCCGCCGGCTCGGGGTGTGACAAGGAGGCTCGGGAAAGTTATGTTTGAATCTGTTTGCAGGAGTATATATAGGCTGTACTTATTCAGGCGAATGAGTAGCCGAATCACTCATTCGGCGAATGGCTCAGCCGAATGAGCTTGGTGAACCGAATGAGTCATGCGGACGACTCATTCGTTCGCCCCATTCATTCGCTAGGCGTTCATCCCTGAATTTGGGAGGATTTCCTAAAAACAATAATCCTTGACACGTTATTAGAAAACTAATTTTATGAATTTAGGAATTTTATTTATAATTTTTGATAATTGCAAATGGATGGAATCAATAAAAACAGAAATAAAACGGGTTAGGGGTACCCACCCCAAGGTTCGAACCCGAGACCTATTGAATCGAATCATAAGCTTTAACCACTAGGGCGGAACCCTGTGGACAATGAGGATTCGAAACATAATTATTAAACACCTTATGGAAATCCTCCCAAATTCAGGGATGAACCCTACTTTAGGTTTGATCCAACATCGATCAGCACACAGTTCTTTAGCCCCTCAATCCATAGGGCTTTTGATCTATTGATTAAAACGAGTTGAATGGTATATCACTTAGTTGGTAACGATTTCAATTGAAGCAGTTCGAATGATGATAGCTGTCAGCTTGTTCTTGACTTAAAATCGAACTTAAGATAGTTTGTGTGTGTGTTTTTCTTGCACAGACTCGAACGTGAGGACCAAAGGATCCTAATAGTGTGGTTTAATTGTTGATTTATACTGGTTCCCAATGATTTTGATTCTCAGTCGCGATCGGTTAGACATGGAAGGGAAATCACGCGTTTACGGGTTTGATTTCGATTAATTGTTGATTTAGAAAGATTGCGCGTTCGAATCTATTCCAAAATTACCTTTGATTGATCTGGGTATGAGCTGGAATGAAATTGGTTCGCAAGCGGGTTGGGTCAGGTTTGGGGTATGCTGGGCGAAGAAGGAAGAAAAGGGGGACTATAGGGTGTTGACAGTTTTAGCCCCTCCCCTTTTCCTCTTTATTAGTAGTTTTAAATTGACAGGAATAGCCCTTTAACTTAATAAAAACAATGTTTTTAATTGTTATAATCTTTGTAAATTTATTAAAATTTCTCAAATTTTCAATATATATAGTTTTTTTTAAAAAAATTTAGATAACTAAAACATAATTACTATTATCGTTTTCTATTTTTTTATTATTATTATTATTATAAGTAATAAATTATAACTAATAAAGTTTCTTAAGATAAACTTTAGTTATAATGTATAAATATTCATATAAATATATTTTTCACCCATAATGATTTTATTTTTATTTTTTTTATATAAATCTTATTAAGATTTATTTTTTGATCATCAAATTTTGTTTATTAACTATGGGGTAACATTTATGTATTTATGAAGTTATAAGTGAAAACTTTTTATTAAACTTAAAAGTAATACTCTTAAAATTTAAATTCGAAAGAGAAAATCCTGGGGTTACAGTCTCCTCTACTTTAGGGAATTTAGTCCCAAAATTTAATAATAGTCACATTTGGTGACCGTTTCTTTATTTTCAATTACCACTTGCTTTTTTATATAACTTTTATTATTTGGTTTAATCATATCAAAGTTATTATTATTTTATTAGTGTCTCAAAATAACCTCTAAATTCATAGACTACTATTTGTCCTATCTAGATATATGCGAGTAATTTATGAACTTTTAGTGTTTATGTTTACTTGACTTTGCTTTAGGAATCGTATATGTATAGAGATTCAAACAATTCCAATCTTGCAATAGGATCTCATGATTGTATAGCTTGATATATATATATGATTTTGAATATACAATTGAAATAGAATACACTAGTATGTGATATTATATGGTTGTGATAACTAATTATCATTAACCTTATTATAATATCATCGAATCTTTTGAATTTTGTTTAAACATGAGTATATAGATCAATTTACTTAGAATTCAATAATATGAACTTGTTGTGAAAGATTTCTATCGAATCACCCATACCAAAAATTTCATTAGTTCAAGTCAATCATATTGAAATCTAACGAAATACGAATAATAATGAAACATAACATTCTAGTTGAAATAGTTCCACATACTGATACGTGACTAACAATATTGAAATCTAACGAAATGCGAAAAATAATGAAACATAACATTCTAGAGATATGCGAGTAATTTATATGCTTTTATTATTTGGTTTAATCATATCAAAGATATTATTATTTTATTAGTGTCTCAAAATAACCTCTAAATTCATAGACTACTATTTGTCCGGTCTAGAGATATGTGAGTAATTTATGAACTTTTAGTGTTTATGTTTACTTGACTTTGCTATAGGAATCGTTTATGTATAGAGATTCAAACAATTGCAATCTTGCAATAGGATCTCACGATTGTATAGCTTGATATATATATGATTTTGAATATACAATTGATATAGAATACACCAGTATGTGATATTATATGGTTGTGATAACTAATTATCATTAACCTTATTATAATATCATCGAATCTTTTGAATTTTGTTTAAACATGAGTATCTAGATTAATTTACATAGAATTCAATAATATGAACTTGTTGTGAAAGATTTCTATCGAATCACCCATACCAAAAATTTCATTAGTTCAAGTCAATCATATTGAAATCTAACGAAATGCGAATAATAATGAAACATAACATTCTAGTTGAAATACTTCCACATACTGATACGTGACTAACAATATTGAAATCTAACGAAATGCGAATAATAATGAAACATAACATTCTAGAGATATGAGAGTAATTTATATGCTTTTATATTTGGTTTAATCATATCAAAGTTATTATTATTTTATTAGTGTCTAAAAATAGCCTTTAAATTCATAGACTACTATTTGTCCTATCTAGAGATATGCGAGTAATTTGTGAACTTTTAGTGTTTATGTTTACTTGACTTTGCTATAGGAATCGTATATGTATAGAGATTCAAACAATTGCAATCTTGCAATAGGATCTCACGATTGTATAGCTTGACATATCTATATCTATACTTTATAATAAAAGAAAATCTTTTTGCCTATGTGTCATCACCACATTAACTCTCTCTTTAAATTTGACACATGTCATTACAATATTAATTCTTAATTAAAATTGACACTTGTCAATCAACTATTAAATATACCTCAAATTTTTAGTATATGTAAATTTAATTTAAATAATAAAAATACATTACAGATCCTATTTTTTAGTTTATTATCTCCGTAGTTAGTTGGATTCAATTAAAAAAAAAAGTTGGATTCAATTTGACCAAGAGAAAGAAAATAATCAAATACCATAGGTTGATTTCGAAACCGTAAAACAATCAACTGGGTTCAGATTCATTCTCCTCAATCGACTGGGTTCACCTTGACTACGAGAATAACACAGGTTCGATTTCAAAACCCTAAAACCGTTTTCAGTATTTTAATATAATCTGTTTCAAACCGTTGTATTTGATTCAGAGTTCTTCTCCTTCTCTTAGAGTTGGATTCAATCCGAATACGATTATCCCACATGCTTGATTTTGAAACCCTAAAACGCTTTAATCATTAATTCGATCTAATCTGTTAATTAGATCATTTTGATTCATTTTTCTTCGTCTAATTCTGTTGGCTCAATTCGACTTCCGGTCTTTGAATTTGGAAGGTTTGCTTTTGAGACCCTAAAGATCTTAACACTAATATGTTCTCAATCTCTTTTATTTCGCTCAATTCGACGACCAGACTATGAATACGTAAACTTTACAACTAAAACATGAAGCTTTTAATTAGTATTTCGAAAGTATATGTTTCTTAATCGAATTTACCTGGAAATATTAGCAGCTCGGGCTGAATGGGGTACCGGGTTAGGGTCGAAATAATTTTTTTTCTTGATTATTTAAGATTATTTAAGTTTTATCTAAATTATGACTCTTGGTTTGACTATATTAGACTTGAGGAGAGTGTGGTGAACAAATCAATGATTTGGGAGGTTTTTGAGATAGCTATTGCAAATGTTCCTCCAGCTGATGATAAAAGATATTAGCAAAGATACATTTATTTGTGTATTAACTATGCTTTGTATGAAGAACTCGATGCTCAAGATGTTTACAGAAGTAGGGATGTTTATATTGAGTGTTTGAAATTGATTCCACGGAAGAAATTCTCATTTGCTAAGATTTGGTTATTGGGTGCTTATTTTTAAATTAGAAAGTTAAATCTTTCTGGTTATTGCCTGATTCTTCAGAAAACTATTGGAATTGTTCCTAATGATAAAATATGGTATCAGTATGAAACTGAGTTGACATTTTTTCTCTATGTATTTGGTTTGACCATGCTTTAATGTAAATGAAAAAACAGATTTTTAGGAAGTACATTGAGATTGAGTTGCAGCCAACCCCATTGAGATTGATTTCCTCTTCTATTGCAATTTTAAAGTATTTGTGTTTGCTGGGGTAGCTGGCCTTTGTGCTATTCTACCAATCAGTTATATGACAAGTCAAATAGTCATTGATTTGTTTGATTTCACAAACAAATCTCCGAAATCATTCAGTATTTCAAATGTCAACGATGGAAATAAAAAATTGAGTATTTACCATCTTGATTCTTCTATTGCAGCCATCTTTTATTGTGTATTCATGTTTTGTATTTTAATCTTAACTCATGATATCACGTGTTTTTATCTTAGATAATTATTTGTTCTATTTATTGAATACAATTCTATGGTCGTTAAGGGTTATGGGTTCAATTTGGTGTGGTATATGCCTCATTGCATTTATGGACGTGGGATACTGAGATACTTGCGTTGTGATCTTAGATGTTGATGGAACTATGATCAAGATTATTTTTCTTCTTATTTTTTCAAAAAAAGATGCACATTGCTTATTTCGTTTATATTTAGCCAATGACAGATAGTTCTTTATCACTTTCACATTTATTCATTTTCAAATATTATGACCCAACATTTAAGGAAGTGGTGTAGTGGTTTGAGTGGAGTAGAGACAACCTAAATGTCTCAAGTTTAATTCCCACAAAGATCAATTTTCTTTGGAAATCACCGACCCGGTTGTTTGCTGACGTGCTTTACATGTTTACCCGGTTAGACGAGTATTGGAGGGACCTAGAGGTTTACTACGTAAGTGAGTTCTCACAGTAATCAAAAAAATTAAAATAAAATAAAATCACGACCCGGTAGAAACTTGGGCAACAATAGTACATGGTTAGCACGTCTATCATAAAGTCTATAGTTAATGCAAGAAACTTAAAAAAAAACACATGTCATGACTATTAGAATATATGCCATTACTATTGGATGATAAAATTGGACTGTATTATAGCCTAAATGGTGATAAATTATAAGGGGCATAGGCTCATGCTCTTGGACAATTCATGCCTTTGGTTGGAAGAGAGATTTGACAAATTATGATATCACACGTATCTTTATTTTTGTAATCAAGTTAAATATATTGACATGCTATTTAATTTTTTGTGAAATTATGTAGGTATCAAACTGGGTAGATGATCAACCTGTCCACATTATAAAACGTCATACTTTATTAAAGTTAATGGCGAATACGGGTATCATTTTTCTTAATTAACTTATGTTTCAAAGGTTGACTTTACAGTAAAAGCTCGTATTATTAAGTTTTGGAAGCAATATTCCTTCATACCTAATGGTAGCTATACATTTGTAATTAAATTGTAAATGCAACATAAATCATCTTATGTACTTATTTTTTATAAATGCATTTTAATTGCATCATTTTTTGTATCCAATCCCATGTATTACATGGGTTTATAACCTAGTATATATATATATATATATATATATATATATATATATATATATATGATTTTGAATATACAATTGATATAGAATACACCAGTATGTGATATTATATGGTTGTGATAACTAGTTATCATTAACCTTATTATAATATCATCGAATCTTTTGAATTTTGTTTAAACATGAGTATATAGATCAATTTACTTAGAATTCAATAATATGAACTTGTTGTGAAAGAATTCTATCGAATCACCCATACCAAAAATTTCATTAATTCAAGTCAATCTTATTGAAATCTAACGAAATGCGAATAATAATGAAACATAACATTCTAGTTGAAATAGTTCCATAGAGTGATGCGTGACTAACAATATTGAAATCTAACGAAATGCGAATAATAATTAAACATAACATTCTAGAGATATGCGAGTAATTTATATGCTTTTATTATTTGGTTTAATCATATCAAGGTTGTTATTATTTTATTAGTGTCTCAAAATAGCTTCTAAATTCGTAGACTACTATTTGTCCTATCAAGAGATTGCTTACATAACTCAGAGTACGAATAATGATCATTCTCATTGATTTGACCTGGTGTAAGAATAAATGCCAAATATTGATATGTGACTAACAATTGATTTGACTATTGTGCTTGATTGAAAGATGGTTTGCTTGACTATATAGAATAAACTGACTCATCTAGCTCTTGATCAAGCTTTTGGTGCTACGATCAATGTATTATTGATGCATCTATATATAGGGTATACCGCAGCCAACCCATCACATCACTAATACTTTGATAGCATACCAAACACCTACCAAGACTATCCTAAACTCTAAATATGTTTAGTGTTGAAGACTTGATTGTAGAATGAATCACTCGAATTGCAGCTTGAATTGACAAATCCTTTCCTTGGTCAAGCTTTCGGTACTACTATCAATGTATTAGTGGAGCTTATATATAGGGTATACCACAGCCAACCCACCACATCACTAATACTTTGATAGCATTCCAATTACCTACCAGGACTAATATAAACTTTGAACGCAATTGAATACTTGACTTTGCTTTAGGAATCGTATATGTATAGAGATTCAAACAAATGCAATCTTTAGATAGGATCTCATGATTGTATAGCTTGATATATATATATATATATATATGATTTTGAATATACAATTGATATAGAATACACTAGTATGTGATATTATATGGTTGTGATAACTAATTATCATTAACCTGATTATAATATCATCTAATCTTTTGAATTTTGTTTAAACAGGACTATATAGATCAATTTAATTAGAATTCAATAATATGAACTTGTTATGAAAGATTTCTATGGAATCACCCATACCAAAAATTTCATTAGTTCAAGTCAATCATATTGAAATCTAACGAAATGTGAAAAATAATGAAACATAACATTCTAGTTGATATTGTTCCACATAAAATCAGAAATACATGAATCAGAAGAAAAAAATGAAAGTTCAAATTAAACTACTTGAATAGGTGGAATATCAAAATCGGCTCATCAAACCGCATTGTTCACCACTTCATTGTTATCTTGATCCAGGTTCACGTTAACATTGAAAACACGACCCCTTGCTCCTTGATTGGCTAGATTGTTTGGGGATACCACAATGTCGTTGTTATTGTTGGCCCTCAATGGACAAACTTTGATGAAATGATTCGGATCCCCACATTGAAAACAAGCTCTAGCCACTGGTTGTCTTGGAGCGGTAAGGAGGGGCACATTAGCTTGGTTGGCTTGTGCTTTAGGCAGTCGGCAATGAATCGCACAATGACCCAAACGATTACAGTTTGTGCGCAATCGGCACGATTTTGTAGGCATGTGATGGAAGTTGAAAGTATGACATAGTGGATGTGGACCGGTGTAAGCCTTCTTGTAGACCTGGTTAGTTGCAGCAGTAGAGGCAACTTGTTGGAGTGGGATTGCATAAGTAACGAAGTTCAGGTGATCGGCTTTTCTTTTGTTATTCTTGAAAGGAACAGATGAATCAGCTTTGGTTTGTTCATTTGGACCTTTTGTTGATCATTATCTTTCTTGACCTTTCCTAGTTAAGGTTCCAACTTTGACATGGTTGTCAGTCAAAGTTGCAGCCATCTGGATGGCATCAGCAATAGTAGTAGGCTTGCTACTAAAGACCGACTCTTGGATTTGCATTTGTTAGTGCATAGAATGTCCCTAGTTCAATAGTTTGTATAATTTGATGTATAAAGTTGATATTATTAATGAAATCTGTTATTCTATATAGTTTGTATATGTTTAATTGAGTTTATTATGTTTATATATGTTTGACTTTGACTTTGACTATGATACAGACCCATTCGTGCGAATGATATAACCTAAGAATGAGTTCATTCGGACGAATGAACGCCTAGCGAATGATTTATCCGCATGACTCATTCGGTCGACTAAGCTCATTCGGCTGAGTCATTCGCCGAATGAGTGTTTCGCACTACTCATTTGGCCGAATGAGTGTTTCGCACTACTCATTTGGCCGAATGAGTACAGCTTATATATATAGCTGCAAACCGATTGTTTCACAACTCTTCGAGCCCCCCCTCTCCCTTGCGCACTCCTTTGTCACACCCTTAGGGTTTTGAGCCACTCGTTGCTATTCAACTTCGATTCTCACCCCGTGGTGTTCGATTTTGATCAAAACATTGACTCCACATCGTCGGATTGCCACGGGGACAGGTGGTTTCGATTGGAAAACCGTGGAATAGGATTCCGCACTATTCTAGTGGCTATTGAGTAGATCTCCCAAGGAACCGAGTTGTTTCCGAGGGTTTCTTAGGTCCTACAAAGTGGTATCAGAGCGTTGGCTCTTGATTCTGCTTGATTTTCAATCTAAATCATCATATCTCATATTGTTTGTTCGAGATTTTTGAAAACCCTAAGTTTCTTTGGCTTCAAGTTACTATTTCATTAGAAATCAGTGGGTTTTTCTGGTTGTTTTGGTAAATCGATCATTCCCATAGCTTAGTAATGTTGTCCTGAGGTTCTATACCAAATTTGGTGGTAAGATTTGATCAAAATCGTGAGATATCAAATTTTTGTTGCTGAAAACCCCAGTTTATGCGAATGAGCCGATCATGCGAATAACCATCATGCGAATCAGTCATTCGGCCGAATAAGTTTCATTCGGTCCAAGTGTTCGTGCGAAGAACTATTCATTCGGCTGAGTAATCATTTGGTTGTATACTCATTCGCATCAGAAGAAGTCATTCGGTCAACAAGTCATTCGGTTGACTTCTCATTCACATCAGAATAGTCATTCGGCTTAACCAGTTCATTTGGATTCATTCATACCCTGACATTCGGCTGAAATCACTTCATTCGGCAATCAGTTTCTGAAAATTTTCTTAGTGTTGGATCAGACTATTTTTGACAACAGGATTCAGAACCTGCTTCTTACTGAGACTGAGACATGGAACTCTAACAAAGCTCCAAAGTTACTTTCTTTAGATGATTATCCGCATTGGAAGTACCGATTTGAGATTCATATCAATGGAGTTGATACCAATCTTTGGATGATGATTGAGAGTGGGTACTTGAGACCACAGAGTGAAGATGGTTCACATATGCTTGTCACACAGATGACTGAGCCTCAAAGGAAGCTATATGATTTTGAGAAGAAAGCAAATGCCATATTGTCCCAGTCTATTGCTACAGACATCTTTCATCAATTCAGACAGTTTACTTCTTCAAAGTCATTGTGGGATGCTTTACAGCAAAGGTATGAAGGGAATGATGCATTGAAGAGCATCAAGTCTAAAGCCTTGAAGAAAGAGTTCAACAGCTTCATGTGTGTGGGGAATGAATCTTTAGATGACTTGACTACTAGATTTTATCATCTTTTAAGTGAGCTCTACAGTTATCAAGTCAAGACCACTACACAAGAAAAGATCCAGTGTTTGGCTGATGCTTTACCTCCTAAATAGGAATCCTTTCTGATGGTTCTGAAAAAAAGTGAGATGATTGCTAACATGGACATCAATGATTTCATTCAGAAGCTGACAGAACAAGAGACTGAGAACAAGTGGAAGGCAAAGAGAGTTGCTCAAGTTCAAGATCCTTCATTATACTATTCTACTCCTACTGTTGAAAGAGCTTCTTCTCATGCTCCATTGAAGACAGCTTTTGTATCACAGACTAAAGAAGCTCCTGTTTTAGGGCAGACATCCTTCAGTCAGTCATCTACAACTTCATCCTCTCAGAAAGAAGAAAGTCATTTAACAAAAAGTTTGAAGACAGACAACTTTGATAAAGTAACTGTGGAGGTTGCTAAAGAGCATATGGGTTTGTTGACTACACTTGTGAGTTCTTATGATAGGCTGTTAGCTGGGCAGATTGGTAACCCACATTTGACAAATGAATATTATTCTCAGATTGACCCTGATGATATGGAAAGGATTGACATTATGTGGGCTCTTGCAAGTGCAGTTAGAAGAGCAAAAAAATTTGTTAAGAGAACTGGGAAAGACATCAATCTGAACAAAGACTCCAAGTTTGGATTTGATATGTCATCTGTCACTTGCTACAAACTGTGGAGATAAAGGTCATTTTGCAAGACAGTGCAACAAGCCTAAGAAGATGGGTAACCACAATCCTTTTCAGAACCAAATATCATTAGCTGCCAATCCAGAGAGTAGATTAGTACCAATTGACACTCCTGCTCAAGCCAGTTCATCAAATGCAAACAAGGCACTCATGGTCCAGAATGATGAGGGAGAAAACTGGGACTTTAGATTCAATTCTGAAAAGGGTGGAGCAGATAAATCTTTTGTTGCAGAGATCAATGAAGCTGCTGGATCCAGGGATGAAGATAATTCAGAAGAAACAAAGACAAGTCTGGATGAATCATCAGGATCAGAATCAGAAAGCACTTCAGATTCAGAAACTCAAGGAGAATCAGATGCTGAATTTGAAGAACAATCTGCTACGTAGTTTGCTTTGATGGTGAATATTCTGCTTCATCTCAGTCAGATCAGATATATGATAACTGTTCCTCATCTCATTCTGATTGCTTTAAATGTGTTGACCTTAAAAGTAAAGTTTTGGCTTATCAGCAACACAATGCTGACTTGATTAGCGATCTCAACCAGTGTATTGAAGCAAACAAAATTTTAAAATCAAATGAAAAATATGTTCAAGCTAAAATAGAGCTATTAAACAGACAATTGCATGAGGCTGAGATCGCGGTGTTGAATAAGCAAGATGCTATTACTTCTTATCTCAATACCATCAATGAGATAAAAAAAAAATTAGCCTTAGTATAGTATGACTATGAAACCTTAAGTCAGAAGCTCAAGAGCTATGAAAGCTCCTCACACATCATTGAGCATATGATCAGTAGAGGGACTGATCATAAGGGTAAGGGAAAAGAAACAAAATACAATCATTGCCCCCCACCAGTCTTGAATTGCTTTGTCAATTCTCCAAATGACAAAGAAATCAAAGACATTCAAGTTAAAAATCCATTAGTTATTGATCCTATTGGGATTATTTCTGATGAGGGCTCCTCATTGTGTGAGGAATCTTTAGAGGGAGTGGTTGAAGATTGGGTCTCTAATTCTAAGGATGAGTCTGATGTTTCTCCTCAAGTGTCTTGTGTTAAGAATCAGACATCTAGTGTCACAAAGGTTGACCCAATCTCATTTAAGACAAACATGTCTTCAAAGTTATCCAAAGCTATATGCTTTGTGAAATATTCACAGGATGGTGAAGCAAGTGAGTCCAACAAGGCTGACAACCTTGTTTTCAATGGGACAAAGGGTCAGGGTTTTAAGCATGACAAGACAAAAACAACTGCTTTTCATCAAAAGAAAACGTCCTTTCCAAAACCCAAACAGTTTTATCATCAAGATAAAAGATCTTGCTTTGAGTGTGGTGCACAATCCAAGCCATCATCAGTGTATTTAAAGAAATCTTTCAGCAAAAACACTGTTTGGATGGCTAAGTCCACTGAAACTCTTGTTTCAAAACCTCCTGATAAATCAAAATCAGATGGACAATGTATTGAGATGAAAATTCTGGACTCTTTGGGTCAACCCAAGACTGTAAAGGCTTGGGTTCCCAAATTCAATGAATGATTTGTGTATGTATAGGTTGCCCCAAATGCTGCTTTTAACATGACTGGAGACATATCACTTCTTTTCGATGTTCATTCTATTAAAGGAGTATATGTGGCTTTTGCTGGTGACAAAGGCGGATTTATTACAGGAGAGGTTATTCTTTCAAAAGGCAAAGTTTCATTTGACAAGGTCAGATATGCGAAGCAGCTGGAGAACAATCTACTTTCAGTCTCACAGATTTGTGACAAAAAGTACAAAGTTCTATTTGATGACTCCAGCTGTTACATTCTCAAGCAAGGCATTACAATTCCTGAAGACTGTATTTTGATGTCTGCTCCAAGAAAGCAAGATCTGTATGTTCTCAACATGGCCACAGCTTCAACTACATCTTCTACAGCTTCATGTTTTATGTCCAAGGCTACAGAGAAAGATTCTATTCTTTGGCATAAGAAGATGGGTCATTTGAGTTTGAGAAAGATGAATCATCTGGTTCACAATAATCTGCTTGAGGGAGTGAGTTTGAAGAATTTCAAGTTGTCTGATGTCTGTGTTTCATGCAAAAAGGGAAAGCAAACCAAGCAGTCTCACAAACCTAGGAAGTACCATTCAATTACTGTTCCCCTTGAGCTTCTCCACAGGGATCTGTTTGGTCCTGTCAATCGCAAGAGCATTGCTGGAGATCAATACTGCTTAATTATTACTAATGAGTACCCTAGATACTCTTGGGTATTCTTTATGAAGGAGAAATCTGAAACGTTTCAATGTGTTCAAGTTCTTGTCACTAAGCTTGAATCACTGTATAAGCTCAAGGTTCGCATGCTCAGAACAGATAATGGGACCGAATTCAAGAATCACAATATGGAGACTTTCTGCAACGAACGTGGTATTTAACTTAGGTTTTTGCTAGGTTCGTCTGGCCCACGAACCTAGGCAAGATTTGTATAAGTTCGGCGAACCTAATGCTTTGTATTGTAAAGGTTTATCATAATGATTGTTTATCTTTGATTCATATAGATTTAATCTAGATTCCACATAGATTGAATTGTTAATAGAATTCCATTGATCGATCCAGAGAAATCTACAGTGGTATCAGAGCTTTGGAGGAGTTCTATACAAGTTCTTGAAGATTATCAATAATTTAGAAGACCAAGAGATGGCTGGAGTTTGATTTTTTGTATCTGATTGTTTGCTGACATTTTCATCATCATAAACTGCTATTTTGTTGGTTGAAATCAAAGAATTCTTTGTTGAAATTAGTGGATTAGAAGGTTGAAGCTTTGAAGGCTTTCCTTCCAGATTTTGAAGGTTTTCCCTCCAAAATTTTCAAGTTCAACTCATAGGCTCGTGAAATGAACCTGGTTGATTATCAGCTGCATTGTAAAGAAGAGGTTCACTGAAGAAGAAGATTTTAGTTGACGTTCGTATATTCAAAATTTTGGAGAGGTTCATTTAATAGGTTTGACAAAGGTTCGTCTATTGATGAGGATCGTCGTTCAAGGTTCGTTGTTGATTCATTGACTGAGGTTCGTTGGTCAAGATTCGTTGTTGATTCATTGACTGAGGTTCGTTGGTCAAGGTTTGTTGAAGGTTCGTTGGATGAGGTTCGTGAGTTCAAAGTTTGAAAGAGGTTCGTCTGATACTTAGGTTCGTGAGCTTATAAATTGGAAATAGGTTCGCTGATTAAAAAATTTTTTGAATCATGGCGGATATGTTTGCAGCAGTTCCTAATCAAAATTCTAAGATTCAGAGTATTTTGATTAGTGAAACTGAGTCAGGAATGTCAAACCCCGAGCCGGCGGGCTGGATCGACTTTCCCACCGGGCGGAAGGTTCTCGGGGCGCAATATCGTTTGATAATCAAAATGATAAGATTGTTTGCATAGCACATGATATATAATTGAGAAATGCTAACATGACAATGTTATAGAATTACAAAGTTAAATTACAATGTATCGTTCATAATTTAACCAAGTAAATCTATCCAAAAGAATCAATGAGTTTCTATCTTGTAACTGTACAAGATCTACAAAGGATGATTCATTGTTTTGTCATTCCAAAAGTATGTACAACACAAAATGTAGCTAGGTCCTCTAAAAGTCCACTAGCTATGTTCCTAATGACTGGTGACTAAACATGTTCGTCACCTGAGAAAACATGCATTTAAACAAACTCAACACGAGATTGGTGAGTTCATAATTTTGATAATTGAAAATATTGATTTGTTCGCATACACAGTCACAATGTCATACATGATTCATCTGTTCACACAATGGCCTCTCCATAGTTATAATTACAACTAGTATCTCATCCGATTAGCTATGTTTACATATAGGGCATATGTAGGCGAACAAGCCCCAGCCAACGTTCCACCACATACCTAATAGAACTCCACACCACTTGCGATACAACTATAGATACCCATTATCATCTCACATGTTCATCCCGTTTGATATTCACCCATCCATTGTGTTCATCACCCAGTGTTATATGTAGAAAAATATAATAAGAGGGGTTTAGTTATCAACCCAAAGTATTGATAAACCCTCAATGTGTTAAGGAGAATATATTAATTTAATCCGATCCTTGTTATTATTCTCTCGCTTGTGGGGTTTACTGTTAGTCACTTTTAACAATAAGAGTGTTAGTTAACCAATTGATATCTGTTCTCAACTTGAAAAGCATAGAGCCTAAAAGGAACCCATTGCAATCCTCACGTAAAATGATTACGATGCATCCGATTTATCTCTACCACTTGGTATTCCCCTGGCCTCATCGAAACTATTACTAGTAATATGACATGAGAGAAAATCAAATCTTCAGTCTACTAGTCAACAGGAATCGATGGATTAATAACAATTATCACTGTAGATAAATATCCCCATGTATCGCTTACCAGACCCTGACTGTTCGTCGCCCTGTCACCAGTCATACGTTATCAGCCAATGATCAATACGATCAACATACCAACCCTACAAGCTGGAGGTTTATCAAACCTATGGTACCACTATGCTATCTTCGGTTTAGTCACGTCAAACTAACTGGTCAGCGATTTGTGTGAGGGACTTACAATGATCAACTTGAATACATGGCACATGATTGAAATGATATAATACAGACAGTTCAATAGTAATCAATTGTTGTTGTGTGTTCACCAATGTTGTTTGTTTTCAATGTTGTGTGTTCTCGTTGTTGTTAACAAAGTTATATAAGAAACTTGCCTATTATAAAATGTTAGTTGTCGTGTCAATGATGTTGTTATCATGAAGATACATTATCATGATTATAATTCTTGTTGTTCCATATGGTCACCCTGTTGCCACTACAGTGTTGTAAGAGCTAATCTTACTACACTTAGTCGACTCAGGTGGTGGATGATATTTGTTTCGTGTTATCTCATAGTCCTCACCGAGTTGTATGCATAGTGTTGTAGAAACTTGTCCTATTACACTTAGCTAACTCCGGTGGTGAATGATATTATGAAGATATATTATCTTCATATCATTCATGTTCGTTCTTGTTGTTGTCATCATGTTCACCTGTGGTAATCTCATTGTTTGTTCTTATAAGAATAATTAAATGTTATAAGATAGAATCTTACAACTACTTAATTCTATTGTGTTGATGATTCATGAAGCTACATTATCATGTTTCATCTTATTTGTCTTTGTTATGTTTTGATCATACAAGCATACATACAATGATAAGCGATAATAACTCAAGCAATATTATCTAAATCATAGTATAAACGATATGTTGTACTAAAACTTTTAAGTAAATAAAAGATTTAGCATGTTTCTCAGCCCCAAGAGTTTAAAATCAATTAAGATTAGAAAAGGGGCGTTTGAACTCACCTTGTTGTTGTTGTAGTTGACTAAGTCTAAACAAGAATGCACGCGCTCTTTGTTGTACTTGTTGTTGTTTTCACGATCCTGTATTGATTTCACGTTGTTTGTAACTTATAAGTATATGTTGTATGTATTTGAGTGTGTGTTTGTGTTAGCCCTAAAGTTCGCTAACACCCATAAGCCTCGGTCGTCATTCGGCCCGATTTACTTGTTATTGAGTTTAATAACACTTAACCCAATTAGGTTAAAGTTAGCACACCTTGTTATTGATTTTATATCCAAATTTATGTGAACCTTGTCATGATGTGTAACCTTGAAAACTAATTTAGTTTATAAACATCAATTAGGTTTATGGTTTAAGACCACCCATGTGGTCCTTGTTAACTTGAATTGGTCATTACATAACGAATAAACAACCAAACAATAGTTCTTGAAAACTTGATGTTTTAGTTTTTGTGAAATGGGTTAACCCACACCCATCACCACCTTTGTAGTAGTAAACAAAGTCCCGTGCATTGTATCCCTTAGCTTTTGTTTAAAATGGGTTTACATCTTTGTCACGTGGGCCGAATAAGTTATGTGGAGTTTGCTTATTATTGATGTGGGCCTAACCAAGTAACCTTGGGCCGATTGAGATTGGGCATGGGCCAAAGTGGTCACATGGGCCAAACAAATGGACCTAAGTCGATTGGGCCGAATCAGTGAGTCGAATGGGGTGTGGTTCGAATGAAAGGGTGCATGGCCGAATGAGAGTTGCTTAGGTCGAATGAGCATGAGCCGACTGAACCTGCTTCGGCCAACTATGATTATGCTAGGCCGAATGTGGCTCCCTCGAATGACCTAACCAAATGGTGATGAAGCTGGCCGAGAGAATGACTCCAGCGAATGGCTATTGTGGACGAATGGAGGCTGCCGACTGAACCAGTGAGACCGAATGAAGGCACCATGTGAATGACAGCCTTGGTTCGGCTGATGCTCCCCTTCGGCCAAGCCCCTTCGGCCCTAGGCCTTTCGGCCTGCCGGGATAGCCCTCATTCGGCCATTGCGGTTGTCACGACTAGGAGCTCCTCATTTCATGGTCTACTAGTTGAAATCGAAGCCTCACAAGTCTCCCACACCATCATAACTAGTTGAGTGTTGTTTTCTAAGGGTTTGGGTGGGTAAAAAACCGGTTTCATGGAGTGGGTCGACTAAGAGATTGAAAACCCTATTTTTCAAAATGTTCAAGCTCAAATACCTCGATTTCAGATGGTTAACTCCTCAGATCGGTTGTTCTTCTAGGTAGAGGATGATTGTAGCTACGTTTGGACACCAAGAACACATTTTCATCGAGAAATGAATGAGTTACAAGGATTTGAAATTTGAATTTGTAGCGAGAGAGAGAATCTGGGAAAAGGGTTTTTAGAGAGAGTGGGAGTGGGAAAGTGAAGAAGATGAACTCATTGAGGGTATTTATACCCCGAGTGAGTTCGGGTTCGTTTCGTTTGCTCGGTTCGCGTTTCCGCTGCGTTTCCGGAACGTCACGCGTATTTTACGTATTTAAATAAAAAGGATTTGTTTTTAATATTTAAAAGGTGGTTATTCCTAGTAAATCTTCTAAATTTGTTTTTCTTAAATTATTATCGTTTGAATCGTTTATCGGTTTTGTTTCGTCAGATCGCGTCACCTTCGGGCGTATTCGTTCGAATTGTCACCCGAGAGAACACGACGATGGCTTCCCTTTCTGATTCTTGTTTTCTACTTTTCAGTCATCATTTCAGAACTCTAAACTCATAGATATGTTTGTGTGAATCGTCACCCACGCAAACACACTGTCAGTTCGTTATTCTGAAACGACACTGCAATTATGTTTTGAATTGTGTTTCCTCACTGGCGGACTCAATTAAACTTCCTGTTTTCACATTGTTTTCCTTGAATTCACATTGTTTTCATAATCAATTATCGGCCATCTGATTCCTGTCATTTATGGATATCAGATCGCAACCGATATGTTCTTGTCGTTTGCTTGTACACTGTTGTTTCTCTAGATTTGTTGTATTAACTGTACTTAGGTTTTCACCTGAATACAAACAACTGTTGTTTTTCGTGAGTTGTTGTACTTACAGTATTTAAGTTTTCACTTAAATACGTACAACGGTTGCTTGTTATCAGAGTTTTGTTGTTACACACACTGTTCACACATTGTATTTACACATAGTAAATAGTGAAAGTACACATACTGTATGGACTTCCCGGACGATCAGGTACTGGATGTCACAGTCTCCCCTTGTTAAATAAATTTTGTCCCGAAATTTAAGCATCATTGTCGGGCACTACTTTTTTTAGAACAGGTGGGGATACTTTGTCTTCATGTGATCCTCACGCTCCCAGGTAAATTCTGGTCCGCGCTTGGAGTTCCAACGAACCATTACAATAGGGATACGGCTTGACTTCACGATCCATAATCTCTACATGTTCTTCAATGAAATTTAATTGTTCATCCACTTGTATCTCTTCCAAAGGTATGCTCAATGATTCATCAGCGAGGCATCGTTTGAGATTTGATACATGAAATACATCATGTACTCCACTGAGTTCATCAGGGAGTATGAGTCTGTATGCTACAGGACCTATACGTTGAGTTATCTCAAACAGTCCGACATACCTTGGTGCTAACTTGCCTTTAGCCCCAAAACGAGCCACACCTTTCCACGGGGACACTTTCAACATGACTCGGTCACCCACTTGGAATTCCAAAGGCTTTCACCGTTTGTCTGCGTAACTCTTTTGGTGGCTACGTGTTGCTTGTAATCTCTGTTGTATTTGGGCTATCTTATCAGTAGTTTCCTGAATAAGTTCAGGCCTAGTGATTCTGTTGTCTCCCACTTCGGTACAACAAATTGGAGACCTACATTTTCTACCATAAAGTGCTTCGAACAGAGCACATCCAATACTTATGTGGTAGCTATTGTTGTAGGAGAACTCTATGAGTGGTAAATGTTTATCCCAACTTCCACCGAAGTCTTGGATGCATGTTCTCAACATATCCTCGAGGGTTTGAATTGTTCGCTCACTTTGTCCATCCGTTTGTGGATGATAAGCGGGCTCAAGTTGATACTTGTCCCTAAGGATTGTTGCAATGATTGCCAGAACCGCGAAGTAAGTCGACTGTCCCGGTCTGAAATAATAGATAAAGGCATGCTATGCCGTACTACTATTTCATCGACATAAAGTCTTGCTAGTTTCTCCATCTTGAAGTTTTCTCTGATCGGCAAGAAGTGTGCGGACTTGGTCAATCGATCAACGATGACCCAAATCGAATCGTGTCCGCTGGAAGTACGGGGTAGCTTCGTAATAAAATCCATAGCTATTTGTTCCCACTTCCATTGTGGTATCTCTGGTTGCTCCAGCAAACCTGACGGTTTCTGGTGTTCAGCTTTGACTTTGGCACATCTCAAGCATTTGCCAACATAAATAGCAATATCTTTCTTCATACCCGGCCACCAATAACATGACCTAAGATCTTGGTACATCTTATCAGCACCAGGATGAACAGAGTAACGTGTCTTGTGTGCCTCGTCAAGTATGAATATTCGACGTTCATCTACTGTCGGGATCCAAACTCGATCCTGAAAGTAAATAACTCCATCTTGTTTTGTCTCGAAATGTTTCTCGGCTCCACAATCGAGCTCATGTTTCAAGTTGTTAATTGCCATTGTTTCTTGTTGTGCTTGTATGATTTGATCTTTCAGACTTGTTTGCACGGTCATTCCCATTGCTCTAACGCGCAAGGGTTTGACTCTTTCCTTCCGACTCAAAGCATCTGCAACAACATTTGCTTTGCCCGGATGGTATTTGATCACACAGTCGTAATCGTTCAGGAGCTCAACCCAACGTCTTTGTCTCATGTTAAGCTCCTTCTGATCAAATATGTGCTGTAAACTCTTTTGATCTCTGAAGATAGTGCATTTGGTACCGTACAGGTAATGTCTCCAAATCTTTAAAGTAAGGACAACAGCTCCCAGTTCTAAGTTATGTGTAGTGTAATTCTTCTCGTAGGCGTAAGCAATAACTTTGTCTCGTTGCATTAAAACACAACCAAGTCCCTGATGGGAAGCATCACATTATACTACAAAGTCATCATTGTCCTTTGGGAGTGTTAAGATTGGAGCATTGCACAGTCTTTGTTTCAGTGTTTGAAAAGCCTCTTCTTGTTTCTGTGTCCACACGAATGGTTCACTCTTCTGTGTGAGTTTAGTGAGAGGCAAGGCTATCTTAGAGAAATTCGAAATGAATCTCTTGTAATAACCCGCCAATCCAAAGAAGGATCTGATCTCTGTCGGTGTTGTGGGCACATCCCAGTTCTTGATTGCTTCAATCTTTGAAGGATACACATGAATACCATTATTGTTAATCACGTGACCCAAGAACTGAACTTCTCTTAGCCAAAATTCACACTTGGAGAATTTTGCATAGAGTTGCTCGTCTTTCAGAAGTTCCAAGACTGTCCTGAGATGTTGTTCATGTTCCTTCTTGCTTCATGAGTAGATCAGTATATCATCAATAAAGACAATAACGAACTGATCTAGGTAGGCTTGCACACCCGGTTCATAAGATCCATGAACATTGTCGGTGCGTTCGTCAGTCCGAATGGCATCACCATGAATTCGTAGTGACCATATCGGGTACGAAATGTCGTCTTGGGTATGTCTTCCTCTTGAATCCAGAGCTGATGATAACCTGAACGCATGTCTATCTTCGAGAAGTACTGAGCTCCATGTAACTGATCAAACAAGTCATCAATCCTCGGTAACGGGTACCGATTCTTGATGGTAAGTTTGTTGAGCTCTCTGTAATCAATGCACATTCTGAAAGATTCATCATTCTTCTTAACAAAGAGAACCGGAGCTCCCCAAGGTAAGAAACTCGGTCGGATGAATCCCTTGTCGAGTAGCTCTTGTAATTGATTGGACAGTTCCTGCATTTCTGATGGTGCAAGTCTGTAAGGAGACTTAGCCACAGGAACCGCTCCCGGAATCAAATCAATTCGAAACTGCACCGATCTCTCGGGTGGCAATCCCGGTAAATCATCCGGAAACACGTCCGCATAGTCTTTCAAAACTGGTACATCTTGAATCTTGATTGCTTTCTTGTCTTTCTCTACCACGTGAGCTAGGAATGCGATACACTGTTTTCGTAGGTACTTGCGAGCCTTCATACACGATATTATCCTAACACTGTGGGTTGATTGGTCTCCGTGAACTTCCAAGACTTGATTGTTCTCTACTGGAATACGTAGTAGCTTTTCAGAACAGACGAACTCAACTCTGTTAAGAGATAGCCAATCCATTCCGACGATGATATCGAAACTGTCCAATTCCATCGGTATCGAATCGATGGAGAATGTGTGATCGCCAAGTGTTAGTGTGCAATTCCTAAGTACTGTGTCAACTGTTATCTGTTTTCCGTTTGCTATCTCAATAGTATAAGGGGAGTCTAAAGATTCCACAACATGATTAAGATGGCACGCAAAGTCGGATGAGATAAAACTCTGATCCGCACCAGTGTCAAATAATATGGATGCATAAAATTCAGATAGGATAAATGTACCCGTGACCACATTCGGGTCTTGTCGAGCAGCAGCCGCTCCAATCTGAAAGGCTCTTCCTCTAGCTACTTGAGCCCTTGGTTGGTTCTTCTTGGGACATTCCCGAGAAAAGTGTCCAGTCTCGCCACAGTTGTAGCAAGACATGTGATCAGCAGCAGCAGTAGTTGCTGCATTGTTGTTTCTGTTCTGAGCTCCCGTGCCCCGACATTGATTGGCCCAATGACCAAACTTCCCGCAGTTAGTGCATTGTCTGCACTGGATGTTTGGTGGATGATGATACTGGTAGCTGTTGCACAATGGTGCTGTGCTAGTGCAAAGCCTCTTGATTTGTAGTGGTGGTGGTTGGTTGACCATTGGTGTTTG
This sequence comes from Mikania micrantha, assembly GCA_009363875.1. Classification (NCBI taxonomy): domain Eukaryota; kingdom Viridiplantae; phylum Streptophyta; class Magnoliopsida; order Asterales; family Asteraceae; genus Mikania; species Mikania micrantha. Next base: position 70,932,759 of record CM018691.1, on the reverse strand, counting down.
GGTGGTCCCAGCGAAGTACCTGACCACCTTTTGTTTCTTAGCCATCCTTTTATCCGGCTTTCTTGAAGTTCCAACCTTTGCTGAGTCAGCTTCTTTCTTCAAAGCCCTGGAGGCAACCATCACATCTATCAAGGTTGCTGACAGAGTAACAGCCATCTCCATAGTAGTAGGGTGGGCAGAAATCACGTGTCCTTGGATACAAGACGGTAGTCCACCAACATACCGCTCTATCCTTTTCTCCAGTGTTGGCACCACGTCCGGTGCCAATGTAGGTAGCTCGTGAAATCTTGTGGTGTAGGCCAGATGCCCAGCACCAATCATAACAAGGTTGAGCAACTCAATTTCAACCTTCTTCAGTTCGTTCCTTGGGCAAAACTCTGCCCTCAGCATTGTCTTGAAATCCTCCCATGGCATAGATAGAGCCTCATCTCTGCCTCTAGTTTGCACTTGAGCGTTCCACCAAGTTAACGCCCGTTTGTTGAATGAGCCAGCTGCATACCTCACTCTATGTTGATCAGGACAGCCACTGATGTCGAGAGTTGTCTCCATTTTCTCGATCCATTGGATCAATCCGACGGCACCCTCACTGCCACTGAAACTCGGTGGTTTGCATCCTACAAAATTCTTCTAGGAATAGTGTTGATGGTGTTTGGTGTTGCCACTACGTTCCCCAGATGAGTTGGCAATGTTGTTACTGTTGTGGCTGTTGATTATGTTCATCATGTCTGGGATCACATCCCGCAATTGACTGGTCAGTAGTGTGGCCAGTGCAATGGTAGCAGGATCCAAATCATGGTTGGGTGGTGGAGGAGGAGGAGGTAAATGAGGAGGTGGAGGTAGATGTGGAGGAGAGTCAGGTGGTGTCGGTGTTGATGAGTGTGGAGCTGAATCTTGTGGTGGTGGCAGTAAAGCTGGTGGTCTTCTTGGCGGCATTCTGATCATAACTGAAAGAAAGTCGGCTAGTGCAGTGATCAGACACAGAAGACATATGCAAATAGAATCTTAAGTCGTATGTTTTCTACATGAGTGTCCCTAGGTTATAGTTTTGGCCAAACCGTTTAAGCAATATGACCTATATTTCTCTATAACCATGGCTCTGATACCAATCTGTCACACCCCGAGTCGGCGGGCTGGATCGACTTTCCCGTCGGGCGGAAGGTTCTCGGGGCGCGATATCGTTTGATAATCAAAATGATCAGATTGTTTGCATAGCACATGATATATAATTGAGAAATGCTTACATGACAATGTTATAGAATTACAAAGTTAAATTACAATGTATCGTTCATAATTTAACCAAGTAAATCTATCCAAAAGAATCAATGAGTTTCTATCTTCTAAATGTACAAGATCTACAAAGGATGATTCATTGTTTTGTCATTCCAAAAGTATGCACAACACAAAATGTAGCTAGGTCTTCTAAAAGTCCACTAGCTATGTTCCTGATGTCTGGTGACTAAACCTATTCGTCAACTGAGAAAACATGCATTTAAATAAAGTCAACACTAGGTTGGTGAGCTCATAAGTTTGATAATTGAAAATATTGATTTGTTCGCATACACAGTCACAATGTCACAGATGATTCATCTGTTCACACAATTGCCTCTCCATAGTTATATTTACAAGTAGTATCTCATCCGATTAGCTATGCTTATATATAGGGCATATGTAGGGGAACAAGCCCCAGCCAACATTCCACCACATACCTAATAGAACTCCACACCACTTGCGATACAACTATAGATACCCATTATCATCTCACATGTTCATTCCGTTTGATATTCACCCATCCATTGTGTTCATCACCCAGTGTTATATGTAGAAAAATATAATAAGAGGGGTTTAGTTATCAACCCAAAGTATTGATAAACCCTCAATGTGTTAAGGAGAATATATTAATTTAATCTGATCCTTGTTATTATTCTCTCGCTTGTGGGGTTTACTGTTAGTCACTTTTAACAATAAGAGTGTTAGTTAACCAATTGATATCTGTTCTCAACTTGAAAAGCATAGAGCCTAAAAGGAACCCATTGCAATCCTCACGTAAAATGATTACGATGCATCCGATTTATCTCTACCACTTGGTATTCCCGTGGCCTCATCGAAACTATTACTAGTAATATGACATGAGAGAAAATCAAATCTTCAGTCTACTAGTCAACAGGAATCGATGGATTAATAACAATTATCACTGTAGATAAATATCCCCATGTATCGCTTACCAGACCCTGACTGTTCGTCGCCCTGTCACCAGTCATACGTTATCAGCCAATGATCAATACGATCAACATACCAACCCTACAAGCTGGAGGTTTATCAAACCTATGGTACCACTATGCTATCTTCGGTTTAGTCACGTCAAACTAACTGGTCAGCGATTTGTGTGAGGGACTTACAATGATCAACTTGAATACATGGCACATGATTGAAATGATATAATACAGACAGTTCAATAGTAATCAATTGTTGTTGTGTGTTCACCAATGTTGTTTGTTTTCAATGTTGTGTGTTCTCGTTGTTGTTAACAAAGTTATATAAGAAACATGCCTATTATACAATGTTAGTTGTCGTGTCAATGATGTTGTTATCATGAAGATACATTATCATGATTATAATTCTTGTTGTTCCATATGGTCACCCTGTTGCCACTACAGTGTTGTAAGAGCTAATCTTACTACACTTAGTCGACTCAGGTGGTGGATGATATTTGTTTCGTGTTATCTCATAGTCCTCACCGAGTTGTATGCATAGTGTTGTAGAAACTTGTCCTATTACACTTAGCTAACTCCGGTGGTGAATGATATTATGAAGATATATTATCTTCATATCATTCATGTTCGTTCTTGTTGTTGTCATCATGTTCACCTGTGGTAATCTCATTGTTTGTTCTTATAAGAATAATTAAATGTTATAAGATAGAATCTTACAACTGCATAATTCTATTGTGTTGATGATTCATGAAGCTACATTATCATGTTTCATCTTATTTGTCTCTGTTATGTTTTGATCATACAAGCATACATACAATGATAAGCGATAATAACTCAAGCAATATTATCTAAATCATAGTATAAACAATATGTTGTACTAAAATTTTTAAGTAAATAAAAGATTTAGCATGTTTCTCAGCCCCGAGAGTTTAAAATAAATTAAGATTAGAAAATGGGTGTATGAACTCACCTTGTAGTTGTTGTAGTTGACAGTCTAAACAAGAATGCACGCGCTCTTTGTTGTACTTGTTGTTTTCACGATCCTGTATTGATTTCACGTTGTTTGTAACTTATAAGTATATGTTGTATGTAGTTGAGTGTGTGTTTGTGTTAGCCCTAAAGTTGGCTAACACCCATAAGCCTCGGTCGTTATTCGACCTGGTTTACTTGTTATTGAGTTTAATAACTCTTAACCCAATTAGGTTAAAGTTAGCACACCTTGTTATTGATTTTATATCCAACTTTATGTGAACCTTGTCATGATGGGTAACCTTGAAAACTATTTTAGTTTATAAACATCAATTAGGTTTATGGTTTAAGACCACCCATGTGGTCCTTGTTAACTTGAATTGGTCATTACATAACGAATAAACAACCAAACAACAGTTCTTGAGAACTTGATGTTTTAGTTTTTGTGAAATGGATTAACCCACACCCATCACCACCTTTGTAGTAGTAAACCAAGTCCTGTGCATTGTATCCCTTAGTTTTTGTTTAAAATGTGTTTACATCTTTGTCACGTGGGCCGAATAAGTTATGTGGAGTCGGTGTCTATTGCAGCAACCACTGTTATATCAGCTACAACAGTCTCAACTTCTTCATTGACCAAGTCAAGGGCTATAACTACACGTGCTATTTCTGCCCCTCTAACCTCTTCTGGTGCTCCTACTGCTGTCTTCACTGCAGCGTCTTCTGGTCCCTCCATCACTCGAGCTGATCCACATACACCTACTGTTTCAGTTGCTGAATAGCTCAGCACACTGAACAGTTTGGTTCTTAGCCTGATGGAGAGGAACCACCAGCAGGATGAAGTTATTGACCAACTCACCCAGAGGGTCAGTTAGCAAGATGCTCTTTGGTTACAAGCTGCTGACCAGCGTGCAGATTTGAGGGCAAGATCAGCTGAGTAGGTGGACCATTTGCTCAAGTATGTTGATGAGCACAACCAGTTGGGAATGACTGCCTCTGGATTCAGTGATAGGATCCTAACTCTTGAGGCCGAAAACTTGCGATTAGTTGAGCAAGTCGAAAGCCTTAAAGATGCTACTCCCAGGATTGAGGGAACCGAGGTTGCCTCCAATGATTCAGATAAAGACGAAGAAGAAGAAGACGAATCTGATGAGGAGAAGGTTGATTACGAGGATTCTGATAAAGATGATAATTCAGATGATGATGATGATGATAATGTCGGAAGTGGGTCTCGCAGTTCATCAAGTGCATCAGGGTAGCAGTCCCCTCCCACTGAGATTCGGACCAAGACAAGGCACGATTAAGGTGCCAAGCCTCCTCCTCCTCCTCAAACTGAAGAGCCTAAAGCTGCAGAAGAGGTTGAAGCAATGCCAATGAGGCGGATTTTGGACGAAAAGCTTACTATGGTCTTGGACGCTCAGGGCATTATCCAACATTCTGTTAGCTACGATAAGGAGGAAAGAGAGATTATCCATTCTTTGACTAAGGAGCAAATTGCAGAACTTTTCAGGTTAAATCCTGACGAGGTGATTTTGGATGAAGCTACCATTACTGCCTCTGATATTCCTTCTCCTGAATCCTTTGATTGCATTGATGAAGTTATTTTGGAGGATATCACTGAGCAAGAGGACATCAAGTATACTTCAGCTGAGGATGAACTACCTACCTTCACTGATCTTTTCGGTCAACACACTGAGGAGGAGCTGAACAGGAAGGTTGAAGAAAAGGTCGGTGGTAGTGAGTCTTCAGCAGAAGACATTCAGAAAAGAAAAGAGGAATAGGAAGCTTATTGGCAAGTGTTAAAGAAGGAAAGAGTTGCTCCAATGCCAGTTTCACACACTTAAGTTTACAGGACCAAGGTATACAGATCTGAAGGTCAAATTCTAAGTTGTGCATACTTTAAAGATTTGAACTGCTATGCAGTCAAGAGGGAGCGAAGAATACAGTACTTCCGGTACCCCCATGACTTCAAGACGTTTCCAGGATTTGAAGTAAATCAACTTGCACGTTTGAAGATGTTTTATAGTGAAGATTCGGGGATGTCAGCTTGGTTCTCAAGACAGATTCAATATGAGTACCGGAAGAGATGGATTAATTTCAAGCCTTAGGAACCAGAAAGATATTATCAGCCAGAGATCAATGCAGATACCCGCAGACACAAAGTCATCCTGAAGTGGATGCCTCCAAAAGTCATGAGGAAGATTCCATTACAGAAGATGCCTCAGGACTTCTTGGACAGTTTTCGATGGTGGTACTACGATGGGAGAACAGCTGAAGCAGTGATAGTGTTATGCAAAGACAACAAATGGGATACGGCGCGCATTTTTGATCACATGTGGCTGACAAATCTGTCACACAACGATGTAAAGGCTTTGTGCAGATGTCAGATTTTCTTTGCTGTAGAAGATATGGAACAAGCACTAAAATTCATGAGAGTCATCCGAATTTGCATAGTATTTGGGATTCATGCCGGCTCAGATTGGAAAGCAATTTCTGACAAATATTTCAAGAAGGGTGCTGATAAGTAAAGAACTAGGTCCAAGGAGGAGTATGTTAGTGCACAGAAATGTCCCTAGTTCTATGTTTTGTATGATCTTATTGTATAAAGTTTATCTTATTAATGAAGATCAGTTATTCTATATTGTTCTTTAATGTTTATTCAAGTTTATATGTGTTTGACTATGGTTGACTTTGATTATATATATCATATAGACCCATTCGTGCGAATGACCCTAAGAATGAGGTCATTCGGGCGAATGAACGCCTAGCGAATGACTGGGGAGAACGAATGAGTCATCCGCATGACTCATTCGGTTGACCAAGCTCATTCGGCTGAGCCATTCGCCGAATGAGTGATTCGGCCACTCATTCGGCCGAATGAGTGCAGTCTATATATACTTCTGCAAACAGATTCAAACCTAACTTTTCCGAGCCTCCTCTCTTCCCAGAGCACTCCAGAGTCATACCCTTAGGGTTTTGAGCGGTTCTTCCATCTCGAACTTCGATTCTCACCCCGTGGTGTTCGATCTTGATCCAAACGTTCACTCCTCATTGTCGGATCGCCACGGGGCCTGTGGATTTCGATTGGAAAACCCTGGAATAGGATTCCGCACTATTCCAGTGGCTGTAGAGCAGATTCCTTGGTGAACCAGATTGTTTCCGGGCTCCAAATAGGTCCTACACTTCTCTCATCCTCTTGATCCTGAGAGTGCCGATGGTGGGAACATGGTTAGGATGTCTTTTGTTGATGACGATCTGGATGAAGCGGGGGAGGGCCGGAAATCTTTCCTTTCGCTTTCCCTTGATTTTGGCGTGCATATCACGAAAGATCATCCGATAGAAGTTAAAATCCATGCCTAGTGCCAGTGCAACCAGACAAAAACTAAGAGTCTGATTTAGCACATCATAACCACCCTTCCTCCTAGATAAGGAATGTGTTACCACGTGTGCGAAATATCTCTAGTATGGGTGTAGTAGCTTCTTCTCCGTAGGAGGGTAGAAATCCTCTGACCCATCTGATATACCGTCCTGTGAACCAAGTCATGGTCAAGCTCAACAGGATCGTTTGCTTTATCTCCAAACTGTAATCATTCCCTCAAAATCTGCTCGATGATGATAACAGGCTGGCCTTAAATCTTGCCAGTCAAAGTGACTGTGCCGTTAGCGTCTATGCGCTCAGTGATAGTGTTCCAGAAGTCCTAGATAAACTCGGCAATAATCTCAAGATGTTCCATGATGGCATAGTTCACCGGAGACAAAATAAGTCCATCCACCAAGCTCTTAAACATGGCATGCTTTACTGGTGGATTTCTGACAAAAGCAGACATGTTGTGGTCCGAGACCAACCTCAAATCAGCCATCTGAAAATAAACAAAGTCAAGTCAGTCAAAATTGAAGTGAAAGTCAAAGGTTAACAGTTCGGTTTCAAATTCTAGGAGTTAGAAAAAATCATAAAATCGGAAACAGTTCAAAGTTTTGGAAGGTTCACGAAGTTTGAGATGTTCTCGAACTTTGATACCACTTGTAGGTCCCTAAACTGATCAAGAACCGAGCTTTAAGCCTCCAATCTGCATCATATGACTCTACAACGTGCGGAATCCGAAATAGAATTACAAGAACAAGAAGAAAGATCAAAACTTTGATATATTCAGTGAAGTACACGAAACGATGCCTCAATAAGTCTAGAGAGCATGCCTCAGGAATCCAACCCTAGAATAGTACAAAATACGTCTATTTATACTACTTCTAGGTGTACTTGAATCACTATACACGAAAATGTTCGAGTACATGAAATACTACTATATACAAACTTCTAAGTACACGAAAATAAGCAAAATGTGGTCTTCTACTCTTCTCTGGTTTGTCAGTCTTTATCTTCAGTTGGGCTTTGCAAATCATATGTAACTGGATTCCTGGATTTGGGAATTTTGTTTATAAAACAAAATGTGTAACCTAATCTCTTCCGCTATGTAAAATCTGATTTTATAATTAATATGATTAACTAAAAAGTTTAAAATGGTTACTACAATTCCCAACAGTGGCATCAGAGTCTCTTTTACACGCGAATAAACGTTTTGTTAATCGATCTTGTGTTTTATTTGTCAAAAATGTTTTGTTTCACAAAAGATTGAGCATTTGATTCTTTGATTGTGACTATGATGATTCGAGCCCTAGGTTTTGACCCATTTGAATGCTTTTAATGCCTAGTTTTGAATTTTGATTGGACGTATTTTTTATGGGTATTTGGACCCGATGTAAAAGATTAGATTTCTATTTTTAGTAAATAGATAGAATTTATATATGTAACCTAACAAATGGATTTGAAGACGAAAATCAAGACATTAAAGGAGCATGATGATAGAGATCTTGGATCAAGTTGGAGATTACAATCAAGGCGTTGATTTATAAACCCTAGACCTAATTCGGTTTACGTTTGATGGCTCGAACGAAACCGAATAAATATGACTCAGTCGTAGTTATATATTTCGTTGTTTGTGGTTGTGAATATTTAGAAAATATGAAACTAACAAAAACAAAATATTTGTCACAATTTTAAAAAACAATAGTAAATATAAAAGGAGTTTTATAATTAATATAAAGGCATTTAAATAAAAGGTTATTTTATTTAAACGATAAAAACATATTATAAAATAAAAGTGTTTATTTTATAATAATATTTTAAACTTTTTAGTTTAAAATTGGTTCGCGTAAACTACCGACTTAGATTAAAATAGAGTATATAAAATTAATCGAGTCGAGTGTTTGAAAGGAGTTTTAAGCAAACGCAAACCACATGTAAAATTGGATTTTACTAAAAGGAAATGCGCGACTTCTTTCATGCTACAAGTCGTCCACTATGTTTTTGCCCGAATGGTAAATAAACATAAAAGAAATCCTAATTATTAAAAATGGATATCCTGCACCATCCTTAATGAGTAACACTTTCACCAATTTATCCGAACCCTCGGTGTTAGAGATTTACCCTGCATCGGGGCCTACGGTTTTGGTACCAAGAAAAATCGCGATTCCTAAGTTACCTAGGCCGGTTTTTCAGTTACAAATTGAGGAGGAATATCACTTAAAGAGTAAAGTAGGTGCAGTTGGGGTTAAGAGCAAGATCAAAGGCAAGTTTGAATCCAAGACCAAACCTCTAGAGGATGCCAAATGCTTTCATTGTGATGAAACTGGCATTGGAGGAGAAACTGCCCAAAATACCTAACTAAGATAAAGCAGAAGAAGGGTTCTACTGCGAGCACGTCAGGTATTTTTGTTATGGAAATATTCTCTTTTTCTAGTAAATCTTGCGTGTTTGACACCGAATGTGGTTCTCACATATGCAATGATTTGCAGGGACTAAGGAAGGTTAGGAAGCTGAAAACAGGCGACCTGGAACTCCATTTGGGAAATGGACAAAAGGTTGCAGTCAAGGCAGTAGGAGAATACGTTCTTTTACTACCTAATGGTTTAGAACTTGTTTTAAACAATGTTTGTTTTATTCCTAGTTTGACTAGGAATATTGTTTCAGTTTCTTCTTTGTGTGAGCATGGCTTTAAGTATGCTTTTAATGACAATGGTTATTTTTCTGCATATTTGCATGGTGTGTTTTATTTTGATGCAAAGCCTCATAATGGAATCTATGAGATAAATGTCCATCCTAATAACGAAATATACAATATCTCCAATAAACGAATGAAATTGGATTTCAATGATACGTACTTATCGCATTGCCGGATAGGACACATTAACAAGAATCGCATGAAGAAACTCCAAACCTCAGGAATATTAGATTCAACTGGTTTGGAATCTTTTGATGAATGTGAATCATGTTCAAGTGGAAAATTGACTAAACAACCCTTTAAAGGGAATAGTCAAAAAGCCAAGGATCTGCTTGAGATCATACATTTAGATGTATGTGGTCCATTCGGAACCACTGCCAGAAATGGAGAGAGATACTTTGTTACATTTACTGATGATTTCAGTAGATATGGTTATGTTTATCTTATGAAGCATAAACATGAAACGTTTGAAATGTTCAAGCGATACCAAAACGAAGTACAAAATCAGTTGGGAAGAACGATTAAGATACTTCAATCGGATCGTGGAGGTGAATATCTTAGTCAAGAATTTCATGAACATCCGAAAAATTGTAGAATTGTTTCACAACGTACTCCCCCTGTAACGCCACAATTAAACGATGTACCTGGAAGGAGAAATCGAACTTTATTAGATATGGTTCGATCAATGATGTGTCGTACAAACTTACCTCACTCCTTTTGGAGTTTTGCCCTTGAAACCGCCGCACGTATTGTTAACTTAGCTCCAACAAATAAAGTTGAAAAGACACCATATGAGATATGGCATGGGAATAAACCCAATGTGTCTTATCTTAAGGTATGCGAATGTAACGCGTATGTTACATGAGAGTCTTAAGACAAACTAGATCTCCGAGGCGATAAAGTTGTTTTTGTTGGATACCCTAAGACAATCAGTTATTATTTCTACAATCCCAATGAAAATCATGTTTTCATTAAGAGGAGAGCTACCTTTTTGGAAAAGGAACTATTAGCTAGAGGGATTGGAGAAAATAATGTGGATTTAGATGAAATCTGTGAATATGAAATAACATATACACTAGCTGGAACATCCAGACAACATAGTGATGTTGAACTTGAATTTGAAAGGACTCAAGAGATGGATATAACTCCAAGCATCCGTAGAAGCACTAGGGATCGACATGAGCTTGATAGATATATTGGACTTCATGAAAATGTCGACAGCTTGGTTGTTGATCAAGCTAAACCTACTTCTTATAAAGATGCCATTATGGATTCGTAATCTACAAAATGGCAGGATGCTATGAATGCAGAGATGCAATCCATGTATGAAAACCATGTATGGGACTTGGTTGAACTTCCTTCTGAATGTCGGACTGTAGGATGTAAATGGATCTTCAAAAAGAAGACCGACATGGATGGAAATGTACAAACCTACAAAGCTAGGCTAGTAGCAAAAGGCTTGACACAAACTCAAGGTGTTGATTTTGAGGAAACCTTTTCACCAGTAGCCATGCTTAAATCAATAAGAATCTTATTATCCATAGCTGCATATTATGACTATGAAATTTGGCAAATGGATGTCAAAACCGCATTTCTAAATGGGCATCTTACTGAAGATGTCTATATGGTGCAACCTGAAGGTTTTGTAGATCCAAAGGATTCCGATAAGGTTTGTAAGTTGAATAGTTCCATTTATGTACAAAAACAAGCATCCCGGAGCTAGAATATTCGTTTTGATCAGAAAATCAAAGAGTTTGGTTTTATCAAGAACGAAGACGAAACTTGTAATTACAAGAAGGCTAGTGGGAGTTGTGTTACTTTTCTGATCCTGTATGTGGATGACATACTAATCATTGGAGACAACATACCTTTGCTAAAAGATGTAAAATCTTGGTTAGGTGAATGTTTTGCAATGAAAGATCTTGGCGATGCCACTTATATTCTGGGAATAAAGATCTATAGAGATAGATCTAGATGACTCATTGGGTTAAGTCAAAGTACATACATTCATAAAGTTCTTAAACGTTTTTGAATGCAATATTCCAAGATAGGAACCTTACCCATGGCACATGGTACAATCTCAGTGGTAAACAATCTCCTAAAACATATGAGGAGAAGAAGAAAATGGGAAGAGTTCCATATGCTTCTGCAATTGTTCAATTATGTATGCCATGCTATGAACTAGACCCGCTGTATCATTTGCTTTGAGTATAACAAGCATATACCAGCAAAATCCTGGTGAAATTCATTGGGCTGTTGTGAAGAACATATTAAAGTACTTACAAAGAACTAAAGATATGTTCTTGATCTAGGGAGTAATGGAAGAAGAGCTTAATGTAAGGTGTTACACGGACGCTGGCTTCCAAACAGATCGAGATGATTCTCGATCACAATCGGGGTATGTGTTTACCCTCAATGGTGGAGCTATCACTTGGAGGAGCTCAAAACAAAGTGTTGTTGCTCAATCCACAGCAGAATCTGAATACATTGTTGCTTTGGAAGCTGCAAAAGAAGCTGCTTGGATGAAGAAATTCATGACTAATCTTTGTATGGTTCCTAGCATTATGAAACCAATAGAGATATTATGTGACAAAACTGGTGCCATTGCCCAGGCAAAGGAACCATGTAACATCAGTGCTGGAACCGTCACCGGAACAGTGATCTCAACAGTGCCATGAACAGTAAACAGGTACAAACCACACATATTTCATGCTATTTCATATTCATATCCATAGTCAATGTCATTTCGTGTTATCAAATCACAAGTTCATAAACAGTTAGCAGAAACAAAGTTTAGAACAATGGTTCTTGAGTCAGATAATTATCTGGCAATACAGAACCATCATGGGATTATTTGTTAGAGTTTATTATGTATAAACATATGTGAGGCTTTATAGAACAAAACAGAACGGATGTTGTTATGTGAATGCTAAACTGACAAGTTATTCGTATAGGTGACGATCTGTACGAATAAATCCGATGTTTTAATGTTCTGAATAATATCCAATAATTAGAAAACAATATTGAAAAGTATAGTTATCGCCGTGTTCGTACGGGTGACGATTCGAACGAATACGCGCGACGACCTTACGATTCGATTTAAACGGTTAATTAAATAATTCTGAAAAGTTTAAAATAAATAGAAGATATTATTTAATTTATTAGGAATCACAACTTAGAATCACTTTATAAATTCTATTTTTATAAACCGTGTCATTTTATCGCGAAAACCTCGCGAACCGGCATTTTACGCGAAACCAAACGAGACCGAGCGACGGGGCGTTTTGAAACAATTAAATGTGACATTTATTGTCACAAGCACCACCATCATTCACTCTCTCTCTCTCTACCTCATTTTCTCTCTCTCTCTCTCCCTAAATCTCTCTCAAGAACCCACCTTCTCACTAAGATTTGGAGCTCGTTTCTTGTCGGATTCAAGTCTAGTTGGTGCTAAAACAATCCCCACGCGGTGTAGATCCAGAAAGTACAAGAAGTTTGGTTTTCCATTAGTCGATCTCGAGGTAAATGATAGTTTTAAATTTGGTTTAATGTGTGTATCATGATCTATAATCTTTTCGTAGCAATAATCGATATTAAACACTTAGAACACTTGGGTTAAGGTGTCTTGCACGTTTAGGTAGCTCTAGGAATTAATTGTAACAGGTTTTAGATCTCAAGGACGAGGATGGAAGCCATGGAAATCCACAGGTTCGTGAAAACCTTTTTCAGCCGAACCCATTAGCACCGGCCGAACCTCCTGGATCTAGACGAACCCATCTACTCTAAGCCACGAACCTACAGCTAGCCTGCAACGAACCCTGGCACCGAACCTGACTAACCTGCACCGAACCTGGGGGTTCCCTGCAACGAACCTGTTGCCATCTTGTGCTAGCCGAACCCTGAGCGGTTGACACTTCCATCCCCGAACCCTGCATGGCCGAACCTTGGCCATGCGAACCCTAATAGGCACGAACCTTATAGGTTAGGAAACTAAGGCCGAACCTTTTATATGAGATAGCCGAACCTTACATATTGTTAGCCGAGGCTTGTCAGTCAGCAAACCCAAGTGTCTTGAGGATGTTAGCCGAACCTCGGTCATAGTCAGCCGAACCATAGGACAACGAACCTTCTTAGTTTGGATAAAACAAGTTGTGGCGAACCCATGCATACTAGCCGACCCTTGACGAACCAATAAATATTCACGAACCTAGGTGATGATAACCCAACTTTTGCATGACAGTCGAACCCTGCAGGTTCGCCTAGTTGTGTCATGGTCGAACCATGTTACATTTAAAACCCTAGAATTCAAACGAACCTTGAGGGTTCGTTGGTGCTAGTGCCCAAGGCCAGTTCCTCTAAAAGGTTCGCCGCCTTGGGATGATGCCGAACCTAGACATCCTTAAAACCTGAAATTATAAGGAGCACGGGGGTTAGATACGTACATATGTATAAGGCAAGGTATGTGTGTGCATGGGAACCCACGAAATCTATGCATGGAGTGAACAACTTGGACAACCACCAACAACTAGGTCTAATTGGTTGAGTCAAATAAGGCCCAATCATCATGTCTTAGTTGTATTTAATGTTTATTTACTTATTTAATTAAACATTTAACTTTATATTTCTAAAATTGCTTTGGGAAATCATGTAATTATGATGAACTCAAGAGAATCAAAGGTAAATCAAACTTTGGAAAGCAAAATCTAAATCAGAGGTGAATGGTAGGTAAAAATGCTTAATTATCATTAACAACAGTGTCATATGCGTATTAGTATGTGGTGGGACGGCGTCTGGGCGGGTTTGTAGGCTCGACTCAGGGGTATGCCCTATATATAAGCATACCGATGTGGATATTACATGTGAAGTTAATGAGGTTAGGGTCTTTACCGAAAGAGTTTTTCAAATCATTTTCAATTACTAAACTATATGAACTCACCAACCATGTGTTGACTTTATTTTGCATGACTTCTCAGGTGACGAACAGGCCAACTGAAGAGTTATTTCTTTGGACTAAGTTAGCTGATAAAGGACCTAGCTTTTTGGACCTGCATATTTTGAAGCATCATTATACAGCTTATTTTGTATATCTTGTGCAGATACAAGATAGAAGATTTATGATGTGATAGTAGATTTACATTGTTAAATTATAAACTTAACTGATGTAATTTAACTTTGTAATTCTATTTTATTTAGCAAGTTTCTCATTTATGTATCATGTGCAATGTAACAATCTGATCATTTCGATTATCACTCACGATATCGCGCCCCAGGAACTTTCCGCCCGACAGGGACTCCGATCCAACCCCGCCGGCTCGGGGTGTGACAAATTGGTATCAGAGCCATGGTTATAGAGAAATATAGGTCACTTATTTAAACGGTTTGGCCTAGACTATAACCTAGGGACCCTGCATATAGAGAAAACAGGACTTAGGAATTATTTGCATACTGTCTTCTGTATTTGATCATTGCACTAACCGATAACTTTATTGGTTATGATCAGAATGCCGCCGAGAAGACAACCTCCCTTGTTACCTCTACCACCACAAGACTTGGCTCCACACTCCTCCACACCGTCACCTAATGATTCACCACCACCACCTCCTCCTCCTCCTCCTCCTCCTCCTCCTCTGATCACTCAACCATCTAGCTCGAGCACAACACCGATGATGGATCATGCCACTATCGCCATGATGACTTTTCTGAGTAACTAGATGACCAACCAAATGAAGGAGGCGATACCGGAGATGTTCCTCCGTCTCCGCAACGAAATCAACAACACTGGCAACTCATCAGGGGAAGCCAGTGGAAATACTGGAGGTTCATCCCATTACTCCTACAAGTCATTTGTAGGATGTAAGCCACCCAGCTTTAGCGGGTTTGAAGGAGCCGTTGGATTAATCCAATGGATTGAAAAGATAGAAGCTACTTTGGATCTTTGTAGCTGCCCAGAGCACCACAAAGTCCGCTATTCAGCTGGAACATTCAACAAGCGGGCTTTGACTTGGTGGAATGGTCAAGTCAATGCTAGAGGAAGAGAAGAAGCTATGGCCATGCCATGGGAAGATTTCAAGACATTACTGAGAACAGAGTTCTGCCCCAAGAACGAGTTGCAGAAACTGGAGGTTGAACTGTCCAACCATGTGATGAAAAGGGCTGATCACATGGGGTACACTACTCGTTACCACGAGTTAGTTGCTTTGGTTCCAGACATGGTGCCAACTTTAGAGAAGAGGATAGACAGATATGTAGGTGGACTTCCCGCCTGCATTCAGGGCATGGTTGTTTCAGCTAACCTACCACTGTCGAGTCTGCATTGAGATTGTCTGGAAAACTCACTGATCTGATGGTAGCCTCTGGAGTTTTAAAGGAGGCTGACACCGGCAAACGCAAGAAAGAGTGTTCAAAGAAACCTCATCATCAACAACACCAGAAGAAGAAGCAAAAATTCATTAAGAACTATACAGTTGCTACTCCCCTCAACCAAGTAGCAGTGGCACAACAAAATGTGCCCAAGAAACAGTATATTGGCCCACATCCTCTGTGCACTAAATGCCAGTATCATCATGCTGCAAACAATCAGTGCCGTCAATGCACGGGTTGTGGAAGAAAAGGGCACTGGGTCCAACAGTGTAGATTGACTCCAAATCCAGCAGTCAACAATGCTGCTTTAGCTCTCCCTCCACCAGCCAACCAAAACAACGGTGGATGCTTCAGTTGTGGCGAACAAGGCCACTTTGCAAAGAACTGCCCGAAGAAAGCACAACAGGCAGTTCAAGCTCCTCGTGGAAGAGACTTTGTCATTGGAGCACCAGTCGCACGCCAGGACCCAAATGTGGTCACTGGTATGTTTCTCTTACATGACTTTTATGCATCTGTGCTATTTGATACTGGTGCGGATCAGAGTTTTATCTCTACCGATTTTGCATGCCAATTAGATTCTATAGAGGAACAGTTAGATTCCCCTTACATCATAGAAGTAGCTAACGGGAAACAGATCACGGTTAGTACAGTTTATAGGAACTACCTACTGACACTTAATAGTCATACATTCATCATCGATTTGATACCGATGGAGTTGGGTAGTTTCGACATCATTGTGGGAATGGATTGGCTTTCTTCTAATCTAGTGGAAGTCATCTGTTCTGAAAAGCTGCTTCGAATTCCATTGCCGAGTGATCGCGTATTGGAAGTAAAAGGGGATCAAGCAAAACGAAGTATCAAAATCATCTCTTGCATAAAGGCGCGTAAGTGTCTACAGAAGCGGTGCGTGGCGTTCTTGGCTCATGTGGTGGAAAAGGAAAAGGACAAGAAAAAGATTCAAGATGTACCTGTGGTGAACGAATATCCTGAAGTGTTTCCTGAAGATCTACCTGGTTTGCCTCCTGCGCGACCGGTAGAGTTTCGTATTGACTTAGTTCCTGGAGCAACTCCTGTTGCTAAATCTCCTTACAGGTTAGCACCTTCAGAGATGCAGGAATTGTCTAATCAGTTACAAGAGCTACTTGATAAAGGTTTCATCAGACCGAGCTACTCACCTTGGGGAGCTCCGGTCTTGTTCATGAAGAAGAAAGACGGATCGTTCAGAATGTGCATAGATTACCGTGAGCTGAACAAACTAACCATCAAGAATCGGTATCCATTACCGAGGATTGATGATTTGTTTGACCAACTGCAAGGAGCTCAATATTTCTCAAAGATTGACTTGCGGTCTGGATATCAACAGCTTAGAGTTCAAGAAGAAGACGTACCGAAGACTGCATTCCGAACACGATGCGGGCATTACGAATTCATGGTGATGCCTTTCGGATTGACAAATGCACCAGCGGTTTTCATGGATCTCATGAACCGAGTGTGCAAGCCGTATCTAGATCAGTTTGTTATTGTCTTTATTGATGACATACTGATTTATTCGAAGAGCAAAGCAAATCATGAACAACACCTTAGAAAGATCTTGGAGCTGTTGAAGAAAGAACAACTCTATGTTAAATTCTCTAAATGTGAATTTTGGCTAAGAGAAGTTCAATTTCTAGGACAAGTAGTCAACAGTGAGGGAATACGCGTTGATCCTTCCAAGACTGAAGCGATAAAGAACTGGGACACTCCGAAGACACCGACGGAGATACGGTCTTTTCTGGGATTGGCGGGTTATTACAGAAGGTTTATTTCGAACTTTTCAAAAATAGCTTTGCCACTCACTAAACTAACCCAGAAAAGTGAACCGTTTGTCTGGGAGCAGAAGCAAGAGGATGCTTTTCAGACCTTGAAACAGAAATTATGTGATGCTCCAATTCTATCTCTCCCAGAAGGCTGTGACAACTTTGTTGTGTACTGTGATGCTTCCCATCAGGGACTTGGTTGCGTGTTAATGCAACGAGACAAAGTCATAGCCTATGCATCAAGACAATTAAAAGTTCATGAGAAGAATTACACTACTCATGATCTTGAACTGGGACCTGTAATCTTTGCGTTGAAGATTTGGAGACATTACTTATATGGCACCAAGTGTACCATATTTACTGATCACAAAAGTCTGCATCGTATCTTTGATCAGAAGGAGCTCAACATGTGACAGCGCCGTTGGGTTGAACTTCTGAATGATTACGATTGCGTGATCAAGTACCATCCGGGAAAGGCGAACGTTGTAGCCGATGCCTTGAGCCGGAAGGAACGGGTCAAACCCTTGCGCGTTAGAGCAATGGGGATGACTGTGAAGACGAGCTTACGAGACAAGTTCATTCAGACACAAAAAGAATCAGTTGATCGAGGAAACTTGAAGAAAGAACTCGACTGTGGAGCAGAGAAACACCTTGAGACTAAGCCTGATGGAATGATCTACTACCAGGATCGTATATGGATCCCGGCGGTAGACGAAATGAGAGGACTTATCTTCGATGAAGCACACAAAACTAAATACTCTGTTCATCCAGGCGCTGATAAAATGTACCAAGACTTGCGTGGATTTTATTGGTGGCCTGGAATGAAGAAAGACATAGCCGAATCGTCGGTCGATGTCTAACGTGTGCGAAGGTAAAGGCGGAACACCAAAGACCGTCTGGTCTACTGGAACAGCCTGAGATTCCGCTATGGAAGTGGGAACAAATAGCTATGGATTTCATTAACAAGCTACCCCGCACTTCCAGTGGTCACGACAAAATTTGGGTGATCATTGACCGTTTGACAAAATCTGCTCATTTCTTTCCGATGCGTGAAAATTTCACGATGGACAAACTGGCAAGACTGTACATTATTGAGATAGTGGTACGTCACGGGGTGCCATTGTCTATTATCTCTGATCGAGACAGCAGATTTACATCAAGGTTCTGGCAATCATTGCAGAAATCTCTGGGGACACAGTTAAATCTGAGTACAGCTTACCACCAACAAACGGATGGTCAAAGCGAACGTACCATTCAAACCCTAGAAGATATGTTAAGAACCTGTGTATTCGACTTTGGTGGGAATTGGGATTCTCATTTGCCACTGATAGAATTCTCCTACAATAACAGCTACCACAGCAGTATCGGATGTGCACCATTTGAGGCTCTTTATGGCCGGAAATGTCGATCACCGATCTGTTGGACCGAAGTGGGAGATAATCGTATAACTGGGCCAGAGCTTATTCAAGAAACCACTGATAAGATTGCCCAAATTCAGAGAAGACTACAAGCAACAAGAAGCAGACAGAAAAGCTATGCTGACAAAAGGCGCAAGCCGTTGGAATTTCAAGTGGGAGACCGTGTTATGTTGAAGGTATCCCCATGGAAGGGCGTAGTTCGCTTTGGGAATAAAGGCAAGTTAGCACCACGGTATGTAGGACCATTCGAGATTATCGAACGTATTGGTCCTGTGGCGTACAGACTGAGATTACCAGATGAACTCAGTGCGGTGCATGATGTATTTCACGTCTCAAACTTAAAGAGATGTCTTGCCGATGAATCACTTGTTATTCCAATTGAAGAGATTCAAGTGGATGAACAGCTACACTTTATTGAGGAACCTTTAGAGATTATGGATCGCAAAGTTAAGCAACTGAGGCGAAGCCGTATTCCGATTGTAAAGGTTCGATGGAACTCAAGGCGCGGACCCGAGTTCACTTGGGAACGTGAAGATCACATGAAGTCAAAGTATCCCCAACTGTTTGAAGAGGAAGCTGTACCCGATAACAACTCTTAAATTTCGGGACGAAATTTCTCTAACAAGGGGAGACTGTAACATCAGTGCCGGAACCGTCACCGGAACAGTGATCTCAATAGTGCCATGAACAATAAACAGGTACAAACCACACATATTTCATGCTATTTCATATTCATATACATAGTCAAAGTCATTTCGTGTTATCAAATCACAAGTTCATAAACAGTTAGCAGAAACCAAGTTCAGAACAATGGTTCTTGAGTCAGATAATTATCTGGCAATACAGAACCATCATGGGATTATTTGTTAGGGTGAATAAATCCGAAGTTTTAACGTTCTGAATAATATCCAATAATTAGAAAACAATATTGAAAAGTACAGTTATCGCCGTGTTCGTACGGGTGACAATTCGAACGAATACGCGCGACGAACTTACGATTCGATTTAAACGGTTAATTAAATAATTCTGAAAAGTTTAAAATAAATAGAAGATATTATTTAATTTATTAGGAATCACAACTTAGAATCACTTTATAAATTCTATTTTTATAAACCATGTCGTTTTATAGCGAAAACCTCGCGAACCGGCATTTTACGCGAAACCAAACGAGACCGAACGACGGGGCGTTTTGAAACAATTAAATGTGACATTTATTGTCACAACCACCACCATCATTCACTCTCTCTCTACCTTGTTTTCTCTCTCTCTCTCTAAATCTCTCTCAAGAACCCACCTTCTCACTAAGATTTGGAGCTCGTTTCTTGTCGGATTCAAGTCTAGTTGGTGCTAAAACGATCCCCACGCGGTGTAGATCCAGAAAGTACAAGAAGTTTGGTCTTCCATTAGTCGATCTCGAGGTAAATGATAGTTTTAAATTCGGTTTAATGTGTGTATCATGATCTATAATCTTTTCGTAGCAATAATCGATATTAAACACTTAAAACACTTGGGTTAAGGTGTCTTGCACGTTTACGTAGCTCTAGGAATGAGTTGTAACAGGTTTTAGATCTCAAGGACGAGGATGGAAGCCATGGAAATCCACAGGTTCGTGAAAACCTTTTTCAGCCGAACCCATTAGCACTAGACGAACCTCCTGGATCTAGACGAACTCATCTACTCTAAGCCACGAACCTACAGCTAGCCTGCAACGAACCCTGGCACCGAACCTGACTAACCTGCACCGAACCTGGGGGTTCCCAGCAACGAACATGTTGCCATCTTGTGCTAGCCGAACCCTGAGCGGTTGACACTTCCATCCCCAAACCCTGCATGGCCGAACCTTGACCATGCGAACCCTAATAGGCACAAACCTTATAGGTCAGGAAACTAAGGCCGAACCTTTTATATGAGATAGCCGAACCTTACATATTGTTAGCCGAGGCTTGTCAGTCAGCGAACCCAAGTGTCTTGAGGATGTTAGCCGAACCTCGGTCATAGTCAGCCGAACCATAGGACAACGAACCTTCTCAGTTTGGTAAAACAAGTTGTGGCGAAACCATGCATACTAGCCGACCCTTGACGAACCAATAAATATTCATGAACCTAGGTGATGATCACCCAACTTTTGCATGACAGTCGAACCCTACAGGTTCGCCTAGTTGTGTCATGGCCGAACCATGTTACATTTGAAACCCTAGAATTTGAACGAACCTTGAGGGTTCGTTGGTGCTATTGGGTTAGCCGAACCCAAGGCCAGTTCCTCTAAAAGGTTCGCTGCCTTGGGATGATGCCGAACCTAGACAACCTTAAAACCTGAAATTATAAGGAACATGGGGGTTAGATACGTACATATGTATAAAGCAAGGTATGTGTGTGCATGGGAACCCACGAAATCTATGCATGAAGTGAACAACTTAGAGTTTTGCATGAGTGCATGTGTTAAGGTTTACTATAACCAAAGTCTTCTTGACACACATTAATAACTCAATAGGAGATATTGTATATACAATGTTGTGTAACAAATAGGGTGACATTGTTAGAAATTCATGAGAATCAAAACACAAGTCTCGACATCAAGGGGAAGTCAAAGAATCATTAATTGGGCTTAAGTAGGCCCAATGAGTTGAATAAAGCCCGTCACATGTCAAATGTCATATAAATTATGTATTTCATGACAATTAAGGAAAAATGCTTTATAAACTTTGTTGAATTGAGTTTAATGATATTACAAAGTATGTTAAATTTAAATGAAATTTATTTTATAACTGTTTAGTTAAAGGCTATTTTGATTATCTGTTGGGAAATTTGTTGTAAAATAGACAATATTAATTGTCTGGATTTGAACTAAAAACAAGGGGAAACTCTGCCCGAATTTCTTAAAATTAAAAGTAAGTAATTATAAATAAACATGGGATTGGGTTATTAAATGGGTACCTAAGTTAAACTAGAAGAGTAAGTCTTAGAATCACACTAGTGCTTAGGACACTTAGTTACACACACCGAGATCAAGCCTTAGAAATGACGACAAATACGCGTACTTATCGTATTCGAATTCTTATAAAATAACTCAGGAACTGAAGATACTTAGCCTACAAACAAGAGTGCGCATTCTGTGGTAGTACATTAGACATCAACACAGGTGAGTTCATTGCCCCTTTTCTAACATTTTGTTTTAAAACGCGGGGCTGAGAAGCATGCGTAAACTGTTTTATTTAAATTGCTTACTTAAATGCTTTTATTTCATTATATGTCATATCTTTATGCTTGTTGATACTCCTAGACTCCTATCTAGGTAATTACTATACAGATCAAATTATCAAGTTAATTAAATTACTCTTATGAGTAATACTTTAATTCTAAACTATAAACAAACCTTTAGTCCATCAAGCTCAAATTCAAGAATCTAAATTCAAAGTGAAATCAAAGGAACTAAAGCAAAGGATCATGTTCAAAGAAACCTAACTCAGTGTGTGATCTGGGAACAAAGAATCATAATCAAGAATCAATTATCATTGCGAAATCATGGGAATTCTAAAGATCAAATCAAGAGACTCAAGGAATCAGAAATCATAAATGTATGTGAATCATTTAAATAATGAAAACATTAAGATCTAATGAAATCATTAATACCTGAGTTAAGGTGGATGTTAGTTGTATGGAAATCAAGACCACGTGTAACACACATAAAGTCCCGGCATAAATAGTAGACTTTTGTAGTCAAGCTATATGGGCAATAACGTGAACTATCAAATGAAATCAAATCAAGAGAATCAAAGAGATCAAGAATCAAAGAGATCAAGAATCAAAGAATATCCGTAAAGTCCCGGCATGTATAGTAGACCATTGGGTCAAGCTGATATGGGCATCATTAAAATCCCGGCACGCTCAGGTATACTCCTTGTGAGTTATGCCTGATATGGGTCACGTGTGAGAGGGTACAACTTGGACAACCTCCAACAACTAGGTCTAATTGGTTGAGTCAAATAAGGCCCAATCATCATGTCTTAGTTGTATTTAATGTTTATTTACTTATTTAATTAAACATTTAACTTTATATTTCTAAAATTGCTTTGGGAAATCATGTAATTATGATGAACTCAAGAGAATCCAAGGTAAATCAAACTTTGGAAAGCAAAATCTAAATCAGAGGTGAATGGTAGGTAAAAATGCTTAATTATCATTAACAACAGTGTCATATGCGTACTAGTATGTGGTGGGACGGCGTCTGGGCAGGTTTGTAGGCTCGACTCAGGGGTATGCCCTATATATAAGCATACCGATGTGGATATTACATGTGAAGTTAATGAGGTTAGGGTCTTTACCGAAAGAGGTTTTCAAATCATTTTCAATTACTAAACTACATGAACTCACCAACCATGTGTTGACTTTATTTTGCATGACTTCTCAGGTGACGAACATGTCAACTGAAGAGTTATTTCTTTGGACTAGGTTAGCTGATAAAGGACCTAGCTTTTTGGACCTGCATATTTTGAAGCATCATTATACAACTTATTTTGTATATCTTGTGCAGATCAAGATAGAAGATTTATGATGTGATAGTAGATTTACATTGTTAAATTATAAACTTAACTGATGTAATTTAACTTTGTAATTCTATTTTATTTAGCAAGTTTCTCATTTATGTATCATGTGCAATGTAACAATCTGATCATTTCGATTATCACTCACGATATCGCGCCCCGGGAACCTTCCGCCCGACGGGGACTCCGATCCAACCCCGCCGGCTCGGGGTGTGACAAACCAAGGTCACATCATAGGTCAAATGTAACACCCCGACCGACGGCGGAATCATCGGGATGCCACGAGGGATGTGTAGATTGTTCAAAAGCTCATGGGCATCTAAATCAAATCATCATATATCATTTAATCAACCACAATAATTACACAAAAATCATGTTCATCATGAATCAAATACATCAAATACACAAAAGATTTAGTTAAACTAACTAAACTCTAATCGCCAGAAATTTAGTTAATTAACTAAGTCCAAGAATCCTATATGATGATGATGTCCAAAATAGAAGAGATCATCCTCTTCATCCTACTTGTCTCCATCACCTGAAACATGTAAGAAAATCAAGTGTCAACTACAAAAGTAGTTGGTGAGTAATCATAAGTTTTTATATTTAAAAATGTTTTAGTAAAATGCGTTTGAAAGTTTATGCTTAAAATGGTTTTATAAAATGCTTTGTTTAAAACGGGTATAAAACTTATGATCTTCTTGAGAAAATCCATATGAATACCTGTATGAGATAATCCAACACACATCCATCAATTCAACAGCCAAACACATACACAATCACATAACCACATAACCAAATCAATCATAGCCAATCACAAATAATCATAATCAAATATAGGCAATCAATCCACAACAAATCAACCAAACTCAATCAATCATATTCTCAATCAATGTTCGTGACTATACATGATTCCTTATGTATTTAACATAAGTTAGATACATGAATCATGGAGTGGTCGCTAACCACGTGACAATACATGAAGTCAAAGCAATTAACCGAAGTCAAGAGCAATACTTCACGGATGTGGAAACCCTCCACGTGACAATACATGAAGTCAAAGCAATTAACCGAAGTCAAATGCAATGATTCACGGAGTATGTGACAATACATGTAATCTTTGTTATCGACCGAAGTCAATAACAATGTTTACACGGATGTAGAAAAATTAATCAGTGATAATTCATAATATGAATATCATAATGATAAACAGGTATTATCCTTGTGTTATCAAAATAATATTTAAACCGGTATACATGTTTCACCTCCGAGTTTTAAAACTAGAACAGTTTAAAGAAAGGGAGGTTATGAGAACTCACCTGAAGTCCTTAGTATAAATGTTCTTGTATTGTGCGCGCTCGCGTAAGTAACTCAAGTCAAACTCAAAGATCTGTAATTTATATGTGGTTGTGCTTGTAAGTATTCGTGTCTTAACTTAATTAAATAGTCATAAGTGTTTCCTTTTTCAAGCATCAATGTTTTCTTAACTTAGTTTACTCAATCCTAAGTTAAGTTGTTACCCTTAGAACTTCATTAACGTTTGTCTCAAAGGTTATCACACTTGCTACTTCGTTTATCATTATCAAGTGATGAAAATTCTTAAGTTCTTTGATGGTAACTACTAAATAGGCACAAGTTAGGATAATGATCCAATCACACATATACTTCTTCTCACATGCATAACATCATTCAAACCACCATCATAGTCCAATTTATTTTATCCACTTAGTTCAATAAAAGTATATTTAAAGTAGCTATATACAATTTTAACTTTGTCCCAACTAATCAAATACATGTTTAGTTCATCATTTTTCTTAAGAACTTTGTGTATAGAGAGAGAAAGAAAAGTGGTGGTTTAATAATTTCATGCATGCATGTTTACGTATGTATGTATATGTATTATCTTGGTCCTTGTATACCCTTAACATACTAGTTTAATAGATTTAGGGTTAATATCCCGTTAAACCAGCGAACCTTTAGACTTAATTAAGCATAGGTTCGGCTAAAGTCACTAGGGTTCGTTTGTCATAGGGATTAGGCTAGCAACCAAGGTTCGACCACCGTATAGTTCGTGAGCCAAGGAGGAGGGTTCGTGGCTATAGGGGACAAAAGGGTTCGGCCTAAAGGAGTTAACAGGTTCGTTATTCCATGGTTCGGCCAGATTGCAAAAGGGTTCGCTGCCTATGGACTTAGAATGGGTTCGTGTCTGGCTGCGCATGGGTTCGGCTGTGGCAGGGTTCGGCCATGGGTGCCACAGGGTTCGGCCATGGATGCCACAGGGTTCGCTGAAAATGTTGCAGGGTTCGTGGCACCTACCAAGGTTCGTGACCCAACAAGGGTTCGCCGGCCAATAGTTCGGCCATTGTGAGGGTTCGCTGCACAACTGACTCAGGTTCGTTGCAGACCTGACCCAGGGTTCGTTGCAGACCTGGGTTCGGCCCAACCAAAGGAAAGGTTCGATCAGCGACCCTATGCGGTTTCGTCGACCTGCAATCACTCTAATCATCTCCATTTTTGAATCTGTAAGTTACAAGGTCATCTATAGTTTCCCCTCAACTCATTCATAACTCGATTAGCACATTACAACTAAGATTTATTATACAACATGATGGCTAAACCCGATTAGAGTTTTCAACCCAAAAACCGAAAAGAAAACTGGGTTTCTTACCTTCAAATCGTGAGCAAATGATAGCTTTCTTGGTATCTTCGTGTTCCTCTTGATCTCACGAACGCATAGGCACCGGAATCTCTCGAATCGGTTGAGAAACGAGTTCAAGAAGCTAGAGAGAAGGTGGGTGGGTTTGTTGGTGACGAAAATGAAAGAGTTTAGAGAGAGAGGATGTTTGTAAAATGTGAGGAAGAAAAGGGATAATCTCTTCCATATATCGCGTGTCTAGTCCCCGGGTCCGGTCTCGTTTTTATCGCGATATCGTATGTTAAATGCTCGGTTTAGTTCATAAAACATATTTAAAATAATACACGTTTAAATAATTGTATTTTGTTACAATAAAACTGATTTTTAATAAAATTGTTTAAATAAAACGTCACCGATTATTTTCATCAAATTAATTGTTTAATAAATTAAATAAATTTATTCGAAATCGTTTTAAGTTGTGATTCCTAATAGACATTTTATACAACATTTATTAAATTAATATCGTTTGATATTATTTAGCTATCTCGTCGAAACGCGTTACTCGCGTACGTATTCGTAAAGATCGTCACCTTTGCGAATCCGATGCTCGTACCGTATTTCGATTTGATTTATGATTTATGGAATATCGTTTTAGAGCATTATTCTTAATAATTATATTCGTGTGAATCGTCACTCACGCGAATACATTATTAAGTAAATATTTCTAAATCAACATTCGCGTTTAACTAATGTTCGTAACCTCACTTCGCGTAATTAATTTCCATTATTTATCATTTTTAATATTATCATCTCCCAAACCAAAACCCACTAAACCCTAGTCACTGACACATCCATGATAGACCGAAATATGCATATATATAGGGCATATGTAAGGGTCAGTCGCAACTGCCCTAGCCACCGTCCCACCGCTATTTCGATAAACCATGACCATGGGTCCTTGACTTCGTTTAGTAACCAGACTCAAACAACTCCCAGTCCATTCCCAATCCATTCTCATTCCAAACAAATAATTCATAATC
Organism: Mikania micrantha; assembly: GCA_009363875.1. Taxonomy (NCBI): domain Eukaryota; kingdom Viridiplantae; phylum Streptophyta; class Magnoliopsida; order Asterales; family Asteraceae; genus Mikania; species Mikania micrantha. The sequence continues at coordinate 70,905,734 of CM018691.1, read as the reverse complement.
AGTATAATCATCTGCGATAAACACTCTGGTCTTGTTTAGTTGCATTACAACTAAACTTCCCATGGTTTACGCGTATCATCAATGTGCTATAACATGCATACCAGTATAGTGATAATATCAGTAATGACAATCAATAATTCATAATCATTAATAATTAATAAATCTCCGGTCGTAACAGTACCTTCGTACGGATGTACGGACGTACGGACAACCTAAAGTACAGTGATGTTACAGTCTCCCCTAGTTAAAGGAATTTCGTCCCGAAATTCAACTTGGAGTGACCGTAGTAAATAAATGTGGGTACTTAAGCTTCATCTGATCTTCCCGCTCCCATGTGAATTCTGGACCCCGCTTCGATTCCCAACGTACTTTGACAATTGGAATTCTACTGCGTTTGAGCTGTTTAACCTCACGATCCATTATCTCCACTGGTTTTTCAACAAAGTGCATGGTATCATCGATACGAATGTCATCGAGTGGTACCTGAAGATCTTGATCAGCTAAGCACTTTCTTAGATTGGACACGTGAAACGTCGGATGCACATTACTAAGTTCATCAGGAAGTTCTAATTTGTAAGCAACCTTCCCGATCCGTTCAAGGATCTTAAAAGGGCCAACATATCGTGGAGCAAGCTTCCCCTTCTTTCCGAATCGAACAATGCCCTTCCAAGGCGACACTTTAAGTAATACCATATCTAACAGATTGTCACGGATCTGGCGGATCTTGTCAGTCGTTTCCTGAATAATCTCAGGACCAGTGATCTGCGTCGCCGACTTCGGTCCAACAAATAGGTGACCGACATTTCCTGCCATACAGAGCTTCAAACGGTGCCATACCAATGCTCGCGTGATAACTGTTGTTATACGAGAACTCAACCAATGGTAGATGGCTATCCCAATTTCCACCGAAATCGATGACACAAGCTCTTAACATGTCTTCCAGTGTCTGAATCGTTCGCTCCGTTTGACCATCCGTTTGAGGATGATAAGCGGTGCTAAGATCCAGTCTTGTTCCAAAAGCTTCATGAAGTGATTCCCAAAATCGTGCCGTGAAACGAGCATCACGATCCGATATTATGCTTAGGGGAATACCATGTCGGCTAATGATTTCATCAATGTAGATACGAGCTAACTTCCGCACAGGGTAAGTTTCGCGTATCGGTAAGAAATGAGCCGACTTAGTCAATCTATCAACAATAACCCAAATGCTATCTTTACCGTTTGTGGTTCGTGGGAGTTTAGTAATGAAATCCATGGAAATATTCTCCCACTTCCACATCGGTATCTCTGGTTGTAATAACAATCCCGAAGGTCGCTGATGTTCGGCCTTGACTTTGGCACAGTTAAGGCATTTAGACACATATTCAGCAATATCCTTCTTCATTCCAGGCCACCAGTACAAGCCCCTAAGGTCTTGATACATCTTGTCAGAACCTGGATGGATTGAGTAACGAGACTTATGAGCTTCATTCATAATAACCATCCTGAGATCACCCCTGTTCGGTATCCACAATCGATTCAAGTAATACATTAACCCATCATCCTTTGTTTCCAATAAGATTTCAGCCCCGCAAGACATCTCATTCTTCAAATCATCTTGAGCTAATGAGTGTTGTTGGGCTGTGAGAGCATCATTTCGGAGACTATTGTGCACTCGGACACTATGGATCTGAACTTGACTCTTGCGACTAAGCGCATCTGCTACTACATTCGCTTTCCCAGGATGATAGCGAATTTCACAGTCATAATCATTTAACAGTTCAATCCATCTCCGTTGTCTCATATTAAGTTCTTTCTGATTCAGAATATGTTGCAAACTTTTATGATCAGTAAAGACTACACACTTGGTGCCATAAAGATAATGTCTCCATATCTTCAAAGCAAACACGACTGCACCAAGTTCCAAGTCGTGCGTAGTGTAGTTCTTCTCATGAATCTTCAATTGTCTTGATGCATAAGCCACAACCTTTCCCCGTTGCATGAGAACACAACCGAGACCTAAGTTGGATGCATCACAATAGACTACAAAATCATCATTTCCATCAGGCAGTGTTAAGACAGGAGCATCACAAAGTTTCTGCTTCAGAGTCTGAAATGCCTCTTCTTGCTTTGGTCCCCACTCGTATGGCCTATTTTTCTGAGTCAAAGCAGTGAGAGGGACAGCAATTCTGGAGAAGTTCGATATGAACCGCCGATAGTAACCGGCAAGTCCGAGAAATGATCGAATCTCCGTGGGTGTCTTCGGTGTACTCCAATTCTTCACAGCATCAATCTTCGCAGGATCCACGTGAACACCGTATTCGTTGACTATGTGCCCCAAGAATTGAACTTCTTTAAGCCAAAATTCACATTTAGAGAATTTGGCATACAGTCGCTCCTCTCTTAGAATCTCCAAAACCAACTTAAGATGTTTCTCGTGTTCTTCCTTTGTCTTTGAGTAAATCAGGATATCATCAATGAATACGATCACAAATTTATCTAAGTATGGCCTGCAAACACGGTTCATGAGGTCCATGAAAACCGCAGGTGCATTGGTAAGGCCGAAGGGCATTACCAGGAATTCATAATGGCCATATCTCGTTCTGAAAGCAGTCTTGGGAATATCATCATCATGTACGCGAAGCTGATGATACCCAGACCTAAGATCGATTTTTGAAAACCATGCCGAGCCTTGAAGTTGATCGAAGAGATCATCGATACGCGGCAATGGATATCGATTCTTGATTGTGAGTTTGTTCAACTCGCGGTAGTCGATGCACATTCGGAATGACCCGTCCTTCTTTTTGACAAACAGGACCGGTGCACCCCATGGCGAATGGCTCGGCCGAATAAATCCTTTATCAGTCAGTTCTTGCAACTGGCTCGCCAATTCTTGCAATTCCGAAGGCGCAAGTCTATAAGGAGCTTTGGCGACTGGGTTCGCACCAGGTACTAAGTCGATTCGGAACTCAACTTGACGTTCTGGTGGAAGACCCGGCAAATCGTCTGGGAAGACTTCTGGAAAATCTCGTATCACCGGAACATCTTCAATTCTCTTTTCTTTCTCTTTCTTCTCCACAATGTGTGCTAAGAAGGCTATACATTTCTTCCTAAGGTACTTGTGTGTTTTAGTGCAAGACATCAGCTTAAGACCTTTACTAGCAGTTTCTCCAAATATTCTCAAAGTTTCACCCGAAGGTAATGGAATACGAATATATTTCTCATGACAAACAATCTCCGCTCTGTGGGTGGCTAACCAATCCATGCCTATGATAACATCGAAGCTACCAAGATGCATAGGTATGAGATCAATTGGGAAAACGTGATCATTTAAGTTCACCGTACATCCAAGGATAATAGTGTCAATATCAATAGTGTTTCCGTCAGCCACTTCCACGTTGAACGGTTTATCTAAGTATGTACGTGTTCTACCAAGCAAGCATTCAAAATCATATGAAACGAAACTCCTATCGGCACCAGAATCAAATAAGACAGATGCATAAGAGTTGTTGATCAGAAATGTACCGTTGACCACATCCTGGTTGGCTTGAGCAGCTGGAGCATTCAGTTGAAAAGCCCGGCCTCTTGCCACCCTTTGATTATTCCCGGTCAACTTTGGGCATTGATTCCTGAAATGACCCACTTCACCACACTCATAACAGGCTCTTGCCTGCGCCTGAGGTACCTGGCGAACGGGTACAGCTGGTATAGGTTGTTCATGAGGAGCTGGCAGTGCAAGCGGTGCATGTTGCAACCTTTGTGCTTGCGGTGCACTCCGACAAACATTAGCGAAGTGACCAAACTTGCCGCAGTTGTTGCAGACGCGACATGGCAAATTTGGTGCGTGATGATAACGGCTGGTGTTACACTGAGGAGTGTTCCCAGTGAAATTCCTAGCAGTTGAATTGTTTCATGATTGCTGCGCAGACTTAGCAGCAGGAGCAGTGACCATGAAGTTTCTGGTCTTTCTCTTCTTGTTGCTGCTTTTGGATGAACTAGCAGCTTCAGACTTGACTTCAGCTTTGACTTCCTTTGCAGTAGTCTTGGTGTCAGTCTTCTTGTAACCTTTCCTAGTAAGTGTTCCATTCCTCACATGATTGTCAGTAAGAGTTGCAGATAATCGGATCGCAGCCTCAAGTGTTTTGGGATTGCTCCCGTAGACTGTATCCTGAATCTGCACCGGCAGCCCGCCGATATATTTCTCAATCGCCCTCTCCAAGGGTGTCACCATATGAGGCACTAGCAGACTATACTCATGGAATTGAGTATTGTAGATGACGTTCTCGCCGCTATCTTGTTTGAGTTCCCAGAACTCAGTCTCCTGTTTCCTCATCTCGCTTCTAGGACAGAATTCAGTGGTCATCAGATTCTTGACCTCTGTCCATGTCAGTGCTAAGGCAGCATCCACTCCCCTTGTTCGTTTTTCCCCATTCCACCAAGTCAGTGCTCTCTTTTGGAAAACACTGGTGGCATAGCGAACTTTCAGATTCTCGGGACATTCGCTGTTGATGAAGGTGTTCTCTGTCACACCCCTGCGCCGCGTGCGGAATCCACGGCGCGGTGACGTATGATCAGTTGAATCATGCACAAGTATTGAATAAGAACAACCACAATGGATTACTACATTTCATAATGTTTAGACAGTTGATTAATTACAGACAATCTATCTACCAAAAGTAAGACAACTACAGACCCAAAATATAGTTACAAAATAAGACTTCAAACAAGACAAGTAAACAATTAGGATTTAGTGTGTTTCTAATCCATCCTAGCATGTTTCTTCATCTTGTTCTATCTTAGTATGGTCTCCTTAGTTGTCTCTGAGAATGCCTTAAACCTGATTACCTGAAACACGTGAAAAGTAACTGTCAACTACAGACGTAGTTGGTGAGAACAATAGGTTTAAGCATTTGTAAACATGAGTATATGATATAAGACATAGGTAAGTTAAAGCATCATAAGATTCACACGGATGAGCTGCAACCCAAACTAACATCAAGTAAGAAAATGAGTGTAAACAGTCCAATCACTGTTCGCACGACAGCCGATAATATCAAGTCCCAAACCACGTTTGGAGTTAGATAATACGTCAGCAGTTTTGATAACCATATGACACCAGACCTGCAGTTGGCTTTTAAAAGCAAATTTAAAAGCCAACTCCATCCTGGATAAGAAAACAATGACACCAGACCTGCAGTTAGCTTTTAAAACAAATTTAAAAGCTAACTCCATCCTGGATAAGAAACAATGTGTCCGCTTTCCCTTGTTGTGATCACCCAAAACTAACGCTAATGAATATGATACTTGATGGGTTTATAAGTTTGTTTACAACAATGGACACCATGTTTTCTGAATCTTACTTTAACCGGATGTGTTAATGTCTTATTGAAAACCTGGATTTAACTCCACGAGTTGAATCCTTTGTTTATGTAACATGAAATGAATCTCTTGATTTGAATACCATGATGTGAACAACTTGACTTGAATACCATGTTTTGAACCAATGAATTTGAATACCATGTTTTGAACCAATGAATTTGAATACCATGTTTTGAACCAATGAATTTGAATACCATGTTTTGAACCACTTGATTTGGATACCATGTTGTGAACCACTTGTTTTGAATACCATGATGTGATGACCTTGTGTAATAACAAGGTTTATAACAAAAGGGTTTGTAAAATCCTTTAAAAGAACATTTGAGTAAAACTGTTATAAAACATTTCAAGAAAACATTATAAAATCCTTTTTAGTAATAAGGGTTTAATAGTAAATAATTCCTTTAAAACAGTTGACAATTTCCTTAAACAGTTGAAGAATCACTTGGATTCATAAGATAAACCTGTAATGTTTATGAATGCACATAAACTGTGCAATGAAACAAGATTGAAATAGCGGTTTTGATCACGTGTTCCACCCCAAAACAGTTATAAAACAGTAAAAGAGGGGCTAAAGTTCTCACCTGTCTGCAGTAGACTCTGAACTTAAAACAGATAGCAAGTAGCAAACAGGACTTCTAATTGTTTCCTATAACATTGTAATCATACATAAGATATAGGATTTATAATTGTATAGACTTTGATTCATTGATTGACTTGTGATCTCTCGAACTTGATTAACACTTGAAAGTTATGTCTTGGATTAATTGATTGATCATGGGTGCAAGAAACTAATGTGAAATGTTCATTTATGCATAAATTATGCATAAATGATATTTGTTTGTGAAATTGAGAACCATTGTTTAACATGAGTTATGAAAGAATGTTCCAATTGCTTCTTAAGTCTTTGCGATTGTGATTTGATCCCATGATTTAAGTTATAAACTTATATCCAATGTGATCGAATGGCACTCTACTTTGAGTAGTGGCCTATGATTGGCCTTAAGCCCAATCGGTCATAATGGGCTTAATCAAAGTTCTATGGGCCAAACATTGGGCCTTAAGCCCATAATTATGATAATAGCTCAAATAGAGGTCCATGGCCCGTTTGTGTTAACAAAGGGCCAATTGATTATGATGTTGGCCCATCCACTTGTTTATGGTCCTTGTAGAATGCCAAAGACTATATTGGGCCTTGTAGCATTGAGTTAGGCCGATTATGTTTTGGATTTGGGCCGAGAAGTGTGGGCTGCCATTTTAGGCAGCGAACCCTTTGGGATTCACCCAAGGTTCGGCCCTTATGGCTGGAGGGTTCGTTCGAGGTGAGTGGTCCAAGGGTTCGGCTAGTATCCATCATGGTTCGGCCAACATAGTTTAATGAAGGTTCGTTACTGATTCATCAAAAGCTTCGGCTGATATCACTGGATATCAAAGGTTCGACTGAAAAACCTTATTAAGCTTGGCACTACAAGGTTCGACTACATTTCCACGAACCATGCAAGGATTCGTGAAGAATGAAGGGTGTAGGGTTCGTGCATGGCAACTAAGGCTCGTGATCTTGCAAGCTTCGGCTCATGTGGGTTCGTTGCTAATGTTAGTTCGCCTAGAGATAGTTCGGCAATGGAGCAGCGAACCATGTAGGGTTCGTCATTGTATGGTTCGTGTAATCTCCCTATGGTTCGGCATTCATGATGGTTCGTTGGCATGACACAGGTTCGCTAGATCCCCTAAGGTTTCGACTGCCATATCACGAACTATGCAGGTTCGTTGAACTTATTAGGGTTCGGTCACCTGAGGAGAAGGGTTCGGCCGTCGAACCTGTTGCCAGCCGCATCACCATCATCAAATCCTGCATCTAAGCTTCGATCTAAGCTAGATTATCAATCAAAGAGTGTTCCTATAGGTGCGAAAATGGAAATAAGATGCTAGAACCGTGTAAAACTTAGATCCAAACACTCACACATAGAAAACCCTAATATCCGGATCTTTCAAGCTTCATTACCTCGAGATTGGCTGGATGAAACTGCGAAATTCTTGTACTTTCGTGTAGATAATGTTGAGAGCTTCGCGTGGACACCAAAAACACCAAATTCCGTTAAGAAACGAAGAAGATACGCGCGTTTGAAGTTCGGTTTTCTAGATAGAGAGAGGGTTCGCGAGTTTGAGAGTGAAAAGGGGTTGTTGGCTGAATTTAATGAGCATTTAAGCCTTGTTCAAGGCTTATATAGCTCGGGTGAAGTTCGGGTTCGTTTCGGTCGCTCGGTTCGCGTTTCCGGAACGTAACGCGTATTTTACGCGGTTTTTAATTTAAAATAGTTGTTAAACTATTAAAATGATGAGTTTCAAAATTGTAAAAATATAAAATAATTAATTTAATTATTTTACTCTTCGTGCGTTGTCGGATCGTTAAAACATTCGAAATTACGTGTATACCCGCAATCGCGTACGTTTTCCGATCGTATTAATTATTTAAAGTCGTTTAATCGTAATTATAAGTTCAACATTCGTACTATTATGGATCGTCACCCATAACTATACTCAGTCTCGCTTACAGATTACGATCTTGGTTGAATTAATTAATGGTTATAATATTCGTCTCGACACTACGCACTAACACTAACCTGTTACACCGAACGCAGTATATATATAGGGCTCACTCTCGCTGCCCACCACTGTTTCGATATAACCAGTTACTGCTCTTGCCTAGTGTAATCGACTGTAATAAATAATAAATACTTGTTTTCTGACTACTAAGATCCTGTAACACACAAGCACACATTATGAACATACTGAAACACATTGATTGAACTGAAACTGAACAGACACTGTTCTAACACTGTTTACAACTACATGACTATATGCACAAATGTTACAGTCTCCCCTAGTTAAGGGAATTTCGTCCCGAAATTAACTAGCCGAAGATACTGTAAAAAGACGAGGGTACTTAAGCTTCATCTGGTCTTCACGTTCCCAGGTGAACTCAGCACCGCGTTTTCCCTCCCATCGCACTTTCACGATCGGGATACGGCTGCGTTTAAGTTTCTTGACCCCATGATCCATGATCTCAACTGGACGTTCTATGAATTGCATGTTGTTCTGAATCTGTATGTCTTCCAGTGGAATCTGAACATCATGATCCGCCAAGCATTTCTTAAGATTCGATACATGAAAAGTATCGTGAACATTGCTTAGCTCCACTGGAAGTTTGAGTTTGTAGGCTACGGGACCAACCCGTTCCAGGATCTCAAAAGGTCCAACGTACCTTGGTGCAAGTTTCCCTTTCTTCCCGAATCGGACAACGCCTTTCCAGGGAGAAACTTTGAGTAAGACTCGGTCACCAACTTGGAACTCAAGCGGTTTCCGACGTCGATCAGCATAACTCTTCTGCCGATCTCGTGCGGCCTTAAGCCGTGACTGAATGATTGTGATCTTGTCTGATGTTTCCTGAATGAGTTCTGGTCCTACGACCTGTGAGTCACCAATCTCGGTCCAACAGACCGGTGATCGGCACTTTCTACCATATAGAGCTTCGAATGGTGCACATTGAATGCTCGTATGATAGCTATTGTTATATGAAAACTCAATGAGTGGGAGATGAGTGTCCCAACTTCCACCGAAGTCAATGACACAAGAACGGAGCATGTCCTCAAGTGTTTGGATAGTCCTCTCACTTTGGCCGTCGGTTTGGGGATGATACGCCGTGCTAAGATTAACACGCGTTCCCAAAGCCTTTTGCAATGATTGCCAAAAGCGAGAAGTGAAGCGACTATCACGATCAGATATGATTGATGTTGGTGTACCATGACGTGCAATGATTTCGTTGATGTACAATGTGGATAACTTCTCCATCTTGTAATCCTCTCGGATAGGGAGAAAATGAGCAGATTTGGTGAGTCGGTCAACGATCACCCAAATCGAATCGAAACCTCTCGGAGTTCTCGGCAACTTCGTTATGAAATCCATGGAAATTTGTTCCCATTTCCATTGAGGAATTTCAGGTTGCTGCAGAAGTCCCGAAGGCTTTTGATGTTCTGCTTTGACCTTTGAACAAGTAAGACATTTTCCCACGTACAGTGCTATGTCTTTCTTCATTCCCGGCCACCAGTAAGATGTCCTCAAGTCCTGATACATCTTGTCGGCTCCAGGATGAACTGAGTATCGCGACTTATGAGCCTCATCACAGATGAGTGTGCGCAATTCTTCAGACTTTGGAATCCAAATGCGGCCGTTGAGATATAACAACCCATCAGCTCGAGGTTCTAGTTTCTTCTCAATACCACAATCCAAGTCTGTCCTGAGTTGATTATCTGTTACTACTTGTTGTTGTGCAATACGAATCAAGTCTTTCAAGTTTGGCTGTGTGTTGATCTCCATGGCTCTAACACGAATTGGTTTGACTGGTTCCTTGCGACTAAGAGCATCCGCCACCACATTGGCTTTACCCGGATGGTAACGAATCTCACAGTCGTAATCAGTTAGAAGCTCAACCCAACGTCGTTGTCTCATGTTGAGTTCTTTCTGATTGAGAATGTGTTGAAGGCTCTTGTGGTCTGTATAGATGACACATTTAGTACCATAAAGGTAGTGTCTCCAAATCTTCAATGCAAAGACCACCGCCCCTAACTCAAGGTCATGAGTAGTATAATTCTTCTCGTGAACCTTAAGTTGTCTTGAAGCATAAGCAATGACCTTGTCCCGTTGCATAAGTACACAACCGAGACCAAGGTTTGAAGCATCACAGTAGACAATGAAATCATCACTGCCTTCTGGAAGACTAAGGATAGGGGAATTGCATAACTTCTGTTTAAGAAGTTGAAATGCATCTTCCTGTTTCTGTCCCCATATAAACGCTTGACTTTTCTGAGTTAATGTGGTAAGTGGCAAGGCTATCTTAGAGAAGTTTGCAATGAATCTTCTGTAATAACCTGCCAAACCCAGAAATGAACGAATCTCTGTTGGAGTAGATGGAGTAGTCCAGTTCTTAATCGCCTCAATCTTGGCTGGATCTACATGAATTCCATCTTTGTTTATGACATGTCCTAAGAAGTGAACCTCCTTTAGCCAAAATTCACACTTTGAGAATTTAGCATAAAGTTGTTCCTCTCTTAGTAGTTCCAAGACTTTCTTCAAATGATCCTCATGTTCTCGTTCTGACTTGGAATAAATCAGTATATCGTCAATAAAGACGATAACAAACTGATCCAAGTAAGGCCTACAGACTCGATTCATCAAGTCCATGAACACCGCGGGTGCATTGGTCAGCCCAAATGGCATAACCACAAACTCATAGTGTCCATATCGAGTCCTAAATGCCGTCTTTGGTATATCCTCATCATTTACTCTTAACTGATGATACCCGGATCGCAGATCAATCTTAGAGAAGCAAGTTGCTCCCTGTAATTGATCAAACAGATCATCGATCCTGGGCAGAGGATATCTATTCTTGATTGTCAACTTGTTCAACTCACGATAGTCGATGCACATACGAAATGAACCGTCTTTCTTTTTGACAAAGAGAACCGGAGCTCCCCATGGAGAGAAACTCGGTCTTATGAAACCTTTGTCTAAAAGTTCTTGAAGCTGACTAGACAGTTCTTGCATCTCAGACGGTGCTAATCGATACGGTGATTTCGCCACCGGGTTTGCTCCAGGGACGAGATCAATTCTAAACTCCACTTGTCGGACTGGTGGTAGTCCAGACAAGTCTTCTGGAAATACGTCTGGATAGTCTTTGATAACCGGTACGTCTCCAACTGCTTTCTTGTCAGGTTTCTTTTCCACCACGTGAGCTAAGAATGCATAATATTTCTTCTTCAGATACTTCCTCGCCTTGATGCACGATACAATCTTCAATTCGCGGCAGGGTTTCTCACCGTAGACTATCATCGTTTCGCCGGACGGTAGGGGAATTCGAATAAGTTTCTCCGAGCATACGATTTCAGCATTATTCTTAGATAGCCAATCCATTCCTACTACCACTTCGAAGCTTCCGAGAGTCATAGGAATGAGATCGATAGAGAAAAGATGGTCATTTAATCTTAGCTCACAAGCATTAATGATGGAATCTACAACTATGGTTTTACCATTCGCTACTTCTACAGTATAGGGAGCAGTAAGTGTGGATAGTTGCATATTAAGAACAGAAGCAGTATGAGCAGAGATAAAGCTTTTATCAGCACCAGTATCAAATATGATAGGAACATAGTGATCATTGATAAGAAATGTACCCGTGATGACTGCCGGCTCTTCACGTGCTTCAGCAGTTCCAATAACGAAAGCACGAGCAGCAGCAGTATTGTTGTTGAGTTTTGGACACTGATTTCTGAAGTGTCCCTCTGCTCCACAATTATAACAGGCCCTTCCACCTGTAGCAATAGGAGTCGTGGTAGCAGTTGTTGTAGCAGCAAGATGAGCAGATCGGCATGTAGCTGCCAAGTGTCCCATACGCCCACACTTGAGACACTTTCTGCATGGAATAGTGGGTAGATGATGGTATTGGCATCTGGTGCAGAGTGGAGACGAGCCAGTGTACTGCTTTCTGACATTAGCAGGTTGTGGCATAGCAGTGAGGGGAGTAGCATGAGTAGGTGCAGCCGCAGTCAACGCTGCAAAGTTCTTGATTGTCTTTTGTTTCTTCTTCTTGGGATGGTGCTGTTCAGGCTTCTTGCCTTCCTCAATCTGTGCCCTTTTGAATCCCTTTCGGGTGAGCACCCCAGATTTCACATACTCTTCAGTAAGAGTAGCACCCAGTTGTATCGCAGCTTCCAAAGTAGTGGGGTTGTTCCCCATAACAGTTCCTCTAACCACTAGAGGCAAGCTTTCGATGTATTTCTCTATCCTGCGGGATAGAGGAGTAACCAAATGTGGTACCAAAATGCACAACTCATGGAAACGAGTTGTATACTTGGCACTTTCGCCACTATCCTGCACCAGATTCCACATCTCCACTTCCAGTTTCTTTAGCTCGTGACGTGGACAAAACTTTTCCACCAGTAAGTTCTTGAATCCATCCCATGGTAAGGCTAGAGCGACCTCACGTCCCCTGGTGTTCTTCTCAGAGTTCCACCAGGTGAGCGCTCCCTTATGAAAAGCACTTGAGGCCATCTTGACCTTTAGATTTTCAGGACATCCAGTGAAGTCTAGAATGTCTTCGATGCTTTCCAGCCACTGTAGTAGACCGGTAGCTCCCTCAGTACCAGAGTACTTTGGAGGCTTAGCATCGTTGAACTGCTTAAATGTGAAGTTAGCAGTTCCAGAATTGTTGGTATTCGAATTGTTGGCAGAGTCACCAGTACTCCCCCGAAGATTTTGGGTGATGTCAGTGACCATGCCCGGGATCACATCCCTCATGTGAACAGCGATAGCTCGAGCAATCTTGTTAATTTCATCATCATTACCGCTTGTCGAACCCCCAGCATTTGGGTCTCGTCGAGGAGGCATTCTACGAATAGAAGCCACAAGCGGGTCAGTAATGAAAATGGATACAATTGAATTTTCATGATAAGGTCAGTAATATATCCATACTACTAGTATTATCATTCAATTGTAATATGATCCAGTACACGTATAAGTTATCAACTTATTTGTATACTTATCATGTGAATATGTACGATGTCTCATGATATCTCCACCAAACCTACACACTGACACTTTCCCGATATACCGAAAATAGCTTATATATAGGGCTCACTCTCGCTGCCCACCACCGTTTCGGTATACCACGATCATGCCCTTGCTAGCATTTGGCAACACGTTTGTACTGATTTCCATGTGTTTTCCATTGATTAAGAATCCCATGATCTTTGATCAACTTGAACTATGATTGATTCCATGATTGAACTATGATTATGTTATGCGTGCACCTACTAACAGTTGTTAACATGTAGAACTAAGTCATACGTGTGCTCTACACTTTCCTGTTAACTTATGCCAGTAAGTACTAATGATGTAATCACTTAAGAATTTCACTTAAGGTTTACATTTATGATATGTTCACAACTTGGTTGATTCACCATAATGTCTGGTTCATCCAAGTTTGAATTTCATTATGATTTGATTCACCAATGATTGTTTCCCAAATGATTGTATCCCATGTGTTTTGACTAATGTTCCATGTGTCCAGTTGATCCCGAATCCTCACTCCAAATACAAACGCCGGATTCCCCCTAACATACTGAAATAAGCTTATATATAGGGTAAGCTCTCACCGACCCACCACTTACCTCAACACGTCAGCGTTAATCCGTCGTCTATATTTGGGGCTAAGATTCCAACTGTTGATTGATTATGATTGTCTCATGATTTCCTCTTGTTCCTTGATTCTGTTTATGATTGTGTAAACCATGGTCCTTAATTTACTAGAAACTAAGACCTTAGGTTTATGTATATGTGTCCTAGGTTAATCAACCTAGTTTCCCAATACTTAAAGTACTGAGCATAATGATTTCCTGTGAGAACTTCAACTAAAGAATACTGTTACACAGATTCTAAGTTATAAAGTTCCTATGATAATGAATCCATGATAATGATAACAATGACAAGGATTTCAAATCTAAGTTCTAAATTAATAGACCTCAACCTTTGAATTCCTATAGTGATATGACAAGGATCTCAAATCCAAGTTCTAAGTTAATAGATCTTGATCTTTGAATCCTATAATGAATATGACAAGGATCTCAAATCCAAGTTCTAAATTAATAGATCTTGACCTTTGAATCCTATAATGAATATGACAAGGACTTTAGATCAAAGATAACCATCTTTGCCTCTAAATCCCATAATGAATATGACAAGGACTTTAGATCAAAGATAACAATCTTTGCCTCTAAATCCCATAATGAATATGACAAGAAATTCATATCAAAGATACTGAAACTACAGATCTTTGCCTCTGAATTTCTATAATGATCTCTGTGTGAGAATTTCAGATCAAGGATACTAAGAATACAGATCCTTGCCTCTGAAATCCTTAATGCATATGTGTGAGAATTTAATTCGGTTTCTAAAATTATAGAATTCCGATTCAAATTCCTTGACTCGATATCTAATCTTAGTAAAATGTCCTAAGATCTTTCAAGCTTATTGTAGACTTAATGCTCACTTAAGTTACTTAGATCCTAAGTATCCTCAAGCCTATAGCACTTAGTCCTATTGGGTAGCTTAGGTTATAGTCTAGGTCATTAAACATTGGGTTTTTCCTAGTTCTCTACAACCTTGGCTCTGATACCAACCTGTCACACCCCTGCGCCGCGTGCGGAATCCACGGCGCGGTGACGTATGATCAGTTGAATCATGCACAAGTATTGAATAAGAACAACCACAATGGATTACTACATTTCATAATGTTTAGACAGTTGATTAATTACAGACAATCTATCTACCAAAAGTAAGACAACTACAGACCCAAAATATAGTTACAAAATAAGACTTCAAACAAGACAAGTAAACAATTAGGATTTAGTGTGTTTCTAATCCATCCTAGCATGTTTCTTCATCTTGTTCTATCTTAGTATGGTCTCCTTAGTTGTCTCTGAGAATGTCTTAAACCTGATTACCTGAAACACGTGAAAAGTAACTGTCAACTACAGACGTAGTTGGTGAGAACAATAGGTTTAAGCATTTGTAAACATGAGTATATGATATAAGACATAGGTAAGTTAAAGCATCATAAGATTCACACGGATGAGCTGCAACCCAAACTAACATCAAGTAAGAAAATGAGTGTAAACAGTCCAATCACTGTTCGCACGACAGCCGATAATATCAAGTCCCAAACCACGTTTGGAGTTAGATAATACGTCAGCAGTTTTGATAACCATATGACACCAGACCTGCAGTTGGCTTTTAAAAGCAAATTTAAAAGCCAACTCCATCCTGGATAAGAAAACAATGACACCAGACCTGCAGTTAGCTTTTAAAACAAATTTAAAAGCTAACTCCATCCTGGATAAGAAACAATGTGTCCGCTTTCCCTTGTTGTGATCACCCAGTACTAACGCTAATGAATATGATACTTGATGGGTTTATAAGTTTGTTTACAACAATGGACACCATGTTTTCTGAATCTTACTTTAACCGGATGTGTTAATGTCTTATTGAAAACCTGGATTTAACTCCACGAGTTGAATCCTTTGTTTATGTAACATGAAATGAATCTCTTGATTTGAATACCATGATGTGAACAACTTGACTTGAATACCATGTTTTGAACCAATGAATTTGAATACCATGTTTTGAACCAATGAATTTGAATACCATGTTTTGAACCAATGAATTTGAATACCATGTTTTGAACCACTTGATTTGGATACCATGTTGTGAACCACTTGTTTTGAATACCATGATGTGATGACCTTGTGTAATAACAAGGTTTATAACAAAAGGGTTTGTAAAATCCTTTAAAAGAACATTTGAGTAAAACTGTTATAAAACATTTCAAGAAAACATTATAAAATCCTTTTTAGTAATAAGGGTTTAATAGTAAATAATTCCTTTAAAACAGTTGACAATTTCCTTAAACAGTTGAAGAATCACTTGGATTCATAAGATAAACCTGTAATGTTTATGAATGCACATAAACTGTGCAATGAAACAAGATTGAAATAGCGGTTTTGATCACGTGTTCCACCCCAAAACAGTTATAAAACAGTAAAAGAGGGGCTAAAGTTCTCACCTGTCTGCAGTAGACTCTGAACTTAAAACAGATAGCAAGTAGCAAACAGGACTTCTAATTGTTTCCTATAACATTGTAATCATACATAAGATATAGGATTTATAATTGTATAGACTTTGATTCATTGATTGACTTGTGATCTCTCGAACTTGATTAACACTTGAAAGTTATGTCTTGGATTAATTGATTGATCATGGGTGCAAGAAACTAATGTGAAATGTTCATTTATGCATAAATTATGCATAAATGATATTTGTTTGTGAAATTGAGAACCATTGTTTAACATGAGTTATGAAAGAATGTTCCAATTGCTTCTTAAGTCTTTGCGATTGTGATTTGATCCCATGATTTAAGTTATAAACTTATATCCAATGTGATCGAATGGCACTCTACTTTGAGTAGTGGCCTATGATTGGCCTTAAGCCCAATCGGTCATAATGGGCTTAATCAAAGTTCTATGGGCCAAACATTGGGCCTTAAGCCCATAATTATGATAATAGCTCAAATAGAGGTCCATGGCCCGTTTGTGTTAACAAAAGGGCCAATTGATTATGATGTTGGCCCATCCACTTGTTTATGGTCCTTGTAGAATGCCAAAGACTATATTGGGCCTTGTAGCATTGAGTTAGGCCGATTATGTTTTGGATTTGGGCCGAGAAGTGTGGGCTGCCATTTTAGGCAGCGAACCCTTTGGGATTCCACCCAAGGTTCGGCCCTTATGGCTGGAGGGTTCGTTCGAGGTGAGTGGTCCAAGGGTTCGGCTAGTATCCATCATGGTTCGGCCAACATAGTTTAATGAAGGTTCGTTACTGATTCATCAAAAGCTTCGGCTGATATCACTGGATATCAAAGGTTCGACTGAAAAACCTTATTAAGCTTGGCACTACAAGGTTCGACTACATTTCCACGAACCATGCAAGGATTCGTGAAGAATGAAGGGTGTAGGGTTCGTGCATGGCAACTAAGGCTCGTGATCTTGCAAGCTTCGGCTCATGTGGGTTCGTTGCTAATGTTAGTTCGCCTAGAGATAGTTCGGCAATGGAGCAGCGAACCATGTAGGGTTCGTCATTGTATGGTTCGTGTAATCTCCCTATGGTTCGGCATTCATGATGGTTCGTTGGCATGACACAGGTTCGCTAGATCCCCTAAGGGTTCGACTGCCATATCACGAACTATGCAGGTTCGTTGAACTTATTAGGGTTCGGTCACCTGAGGAGAAGGGTTCGGCCGTCGAACCTGTTGCCAGCCGCATCACCATCATCAAATCCTGCATCTAAGCTTCGATCTAAGCTAGATTATCAATCAAAGAGTGTTCCTATAGGTGCGAAAATGGAAATAAGATGCTAGAACCGTGTAAAACTTAGATCCAAACACTCACACATAGAAAACCCTAATATCCGGATCTTTCAAGCTTCATTACCTCGAGATTGGCTGGATGAAACTGCGAAATTCTTGTACTTTCGTGTAGATAATGTTGAGAGCTTCGCGTGGACACCAAAAACACCAAATTCCGTTAAGAAACGAAGAAGATACGCGCGTTTGAAGTTCGGTTTTCTAGATAGAGAGAGGGTTCGCGAGTTTGAGAGAGAAAAGGGGTTGTTGGCTGAATTTAATGAGCATTTAAGCCTTGTTCAAGGCTTTTATAGCTCGGGTGAAGTTCGGGTTCGTTTCGGTCGCTCGGTTCGCGTTTCCGGAACGTAACGCGTATTTTACGCGGTTTTTAATTTAAAATAGTTGTTAAACTATTAAAATGATGAGTTTCAAAATTGTAAAAATATAAAATAATTAATTTAATTATTTTACTCTTCGTGCGTTGTCGGATCGTTAAAACATTCGAAATTACGTGTATACCCGCAATCGCGTACGTTTTCCGATCGTATTAATTATTTAAAGTCGTTTAATCGTAATTATAAGTTCAACATTCGTACTATTATGGATCGTCACCCATAACTATACTCAGTCTCGCTTACAGATTACGATCTTGGTTGAATTAATTAATGGTTATAATATTCGTCTCGACACTACGCACTAACACTAACCTGTTACACCGAACGCAGTATATATATAGGGCTCACTCTCGCTGCCCACCACTGTTTCGATATAACCAGTTACTGCTCTTGCCTAGTGTAATCGACTGTAATAAATAATAAATACTTGTTTTCTGACTACTAAGATCCTGTAACACACAAGCACACATTATGAACATACTGAAACACATTGATTGAACTGAAACTGAACAGACACTGTTCTAACACTGTTTACAACTACATGACTATATGCACAAATGTTACATTCTCCATACTCTCGAACCACTGCAGCAGACCAGTGGCCGATTCAGCACCCGTGAATTTCAGGGGATTGCAGGAATTGAAGTGTTTGAACGTGCAAGTTGTCTGGTTTGCACCACCTCGATTCTGGTTAATGTTCTGGTTAGCCTGAGTCAGTTGGCTCACCAATCCAGAGATAAGTGTGGCTAACTCTTGTATGCCGGAGTTGGCATTACTGTTGTTAGCATCCCCATTGTTTGAGTCATCTTCGTTGTGACGGCGAGGCGGCATGTTTCTGAGAAATTAGAAACATGTTACTACAGTTTACAACGTAAGTCATACAAACAATGGTCAATTGAGTTTATTTTAAACAGTTAGGATTACATATAGGAACTATATTTATTTCCTATCTGTTATTTAAACTCATAATGTCTATAAATTTGCCTATTATTATTCTAAGTGTCCTAGTTGGTCATAACTAGTGTTAGCTAACTATTTCCTAGATCCTATACATTCTTCACTCTATACTAACACTGACAACCTCCCAATGCAATGCAACAAGCTTATATATAGGGCATATGCAGAGGTAGATCGCAATCTCCCCTACACCGTCCCACCACCGTTCCATTGCACCACGATTATGCCCTTGCTAGTGTGTAGAGTGTGTCATGTACTTCACCATAATCTCACTTCACAAACCTTATCCTAAATAGGATAATTTTGAGTGAAGCGATCACTAGTGTCCTTGAACAATTAGGTTTGCCTAATGTCTAAGTTCACCTGACATTAAGTTTCCCCCAATTGTATAAGTTCACTAAAACCCATATCAATCCCAGTGTAGCTAATCATCATTAAGGGTTCATATCATCACGAAGTGCTCTTATTGTCACTAAGTGTTCATATCCTCCCTATAGTTTATTCTCATCAAGTGTCCATACCATCACTAAGTGTTAGTATCATCACTATGCGTTTATGTTATCATCAAGTGTCTATATCATCACCCAAGTCCATATCACATCACTAATCGCTCATTATCGTTCATTAATCCTATGCACCCTACGTGTCCAATCCGTATGTTTTTATAAGGGAATTTATAAATGTTTACCAAGTGTGATCATCCAAAGGGTCAATCCAAACCAACCTTAACCAACAGACCATCAACATCCATCTCACAATAATTCCTAGTAATATCCTAAGTTCCTGACACTGACAGACTCCCAATATACTACAAATGGTATATGTATAGGGCATATGTAGGGGTCAGTCGCAACTGCCCCAGCCACCGTCCCACCACCTTTGTAGTATACCACGAGTGTGTCCTTGTCTGAAGTTTATAGATCAAACAGATAATTTTCCTAAAACAGATAATTCCTAAGCAGTTAATTTCCTAAGCAGATAATTTCCCAAACGGGTAGTTCCCACATTCTTCAATACTGACATCCACCTAATGTACCGTAAATGGTATATATATAGGGCATATGTAAGGGTCAGTCGCAACTGCCCTAGCCAACGTCCCACCACCTTTACGATACACCACGTGCATGTCCTTATCGAATCATTAGGGCACACGTAAGCAAGAAATTAGTAGCAGCATATATATTCAAATGTATAACAGGAGTTCAGTTAACATGTAATAAACACATAAGCATGAAATCCTGAATATACTAACTAGTGTATGAAATTAATTCATACTAGGGTATCCTACGGTTATAGACTAGGTCAACCATTTCTAGTAACCTAATTCCCTATAACCCAGGCTCTGATACCAATCTGTAACACCCCGACCGACGGCGGAATCATCGGGATGCCACGAGGGATGTGTAGATTGTTCAAAAGCTCATGGGCATCTAAATCAAATCATCATATATCATTTAATCAACCACAATAATTACACAAAAATCATGTTCATCATGAATCAAATACATCAAATACACAAAAGATTTAGTTAAACTAACTAAACTCTAATCGCCAGAAATTTAGTTAATTAACTAAGTCCAAGAATCCTATATGATGATGATGTCCAAAATAGAAGAGATCATCCTCTTCATCCTACTTGTCTCCATCACCTGAAACATGTAAGAAAATCAAGTGTCAACTACAAAAGTAGTTGGTGAGTAATCATAAGTTTTTATATTTAAAAATGTTTTAGTAAAATGCGTTTGAAAGTTTATGCTTAAAATGGTTTTATAAAATGCTTTGTTTAAAACGGGTATAAAACTTATGATCTTCTTGAGAAAATCCATATGAATACCTGTATGAGATAATCCAACACACATCCATCAATTCAACAGCCAAACACATACACAATCACATAACCACATAACCAAATCAATCATAGCCAATCACAAATAATCATAATCAAATATAGGCAATCAATCCACAACAAATCAACCAAACTCAATCAATCATATTCTCAATCAATGTTCGTGACTATACATGATTCCTTATGTATTTAACATAAGTTAGATACATGAATCATGGAGTGGTCGCTAACCACGTGACAATACATGAAGTCAAAGCAATTAACCGAAGTCAAGAGCAATACTTCACGGATGTGGAAACCCTCCACGTGACAATACATGAAGTCAAAGCAATTAACCGAAGTCAAATGCAATGATTCACGGAGTATGTGACAATACATGTAATCTTTGTTATCGACCGAAGTCAATAACAATGTTTACACGGATGTAGAAAAATTAATCAGTGATAATTCATAATATGAATATCATAATGATAAACAGGTATTATCCTTGTGTTATCAAAATAATATTTAAACCGGTATACATGTTTCACCTCCGAGTTTTAAAACTAGAACAGTTTAAAGAAAGGGAGGTTATGAGAACTCACCTGAAGTCCTTAGTATAAATGTTCTTGTATTGTGCGCGCTCGCGTAAGTAACTCAAGTCAAACTCAAAGATCTGTAATTTATATGTGGTTGTGCTTGTAAGTATTCGTGTCTTAACTTAATTAAATAGTCATAAGTGTTTCCTTTTTCAAGCATCAATGTTTTCTTAACTTAGTTTACTCAATCCTAAGTTAAGTTGTTACCCTTAGAACTTCATTAACGTTTGTCTCAAAGGTTATCACACTTGCTACTTCGTTTATCATTATCAAGTGATGAAAATTCTTAAGTTCTTTGATGGTAACTACTAAATAGGCACAAGTTAGGATAATGATCCAATCACACATATACTTCTTCTCACATGCATAACATCATTCAAACCACCATCATAGTCCAATTTATTTTATCCACTTAGTTCAATAAAAGTATATTTAAAGTAGCTATATACAATTTTAACTTTGTCCCAACTAATCAAATACATGTTTAGTTCATAATTTTTCTTAAGAACTTTGTGTATAGAGAGAGAAAGAAAAGTGGTGGTTTAATAATTTCATGCATGCATGTTTACGTATGTATGTATATGTATTATCTTGGTCCTTGTATACCCTTAACATACTAGTTTAATAGATTTAGGGTTAATATCCCGTTAAACCAGCGAACCTTTAGACTTAATTAAGCATAGGTTCGGCTAAAGTCACTAGGGTTCGTTTGTCATAGGGATTAGGCTAGCAACCAAGGTTCGACCACCGTATAGTTCGTGAGCCAAGGAGGAGGGTTCGTGGCTATAGGGGACAAAAGGGTTCGGCCTAAAGGAGTTAACAGGTTCGTTATTCCATGGTTCGGCCAGATTGCAAAAGGGTTCGCTGCCTATGGACTTAGAATGGGTTCGTGTCTGGCTGCGCATGGGTTCGGCTGTGGCAGGGTTCGGCCATGGGTGCCACAGGGTTCGGCCATGGATGCCACAGGGTTCGCTGAAAATGTTGCAGGGTTCGTGGCACCTACCAAGGTTCGTGACCCAACAAGGGTTCGCCGGCCAATAGTTCGGCCATTGTGAGGGTTCGCTGCAGAACTGACTCAGGTTCGTTGCAGACCTGACCCAGGGTTCGTTGCAGACCTGGGTTCGGCCCAACCAAAGGAAAGGTTCGGTCAGCGACCCTATGCGGTTTCGTCGACCTGCAATCACTCTAATCATCTCCATTTTTGAATCTGTAAGTTACAAGGTCATCTATAGTTTCCCCTCAACTCATTCATAACTCGATTAGCACATTACAACTAAGATTTATTATACAACATGATGGCTAAACCCGATTAGGGTTTTCAACCCAAAAACCGAAAAGAAAACTGGGTTTCTTACCTTCAAATCGTGAGCAAATGATAGCTTTCTTGGTATCTTCGTGTTCCTCTTGATCTCACGAACGCATAGGCACCGGAATCTCTCGAATCGGTTGAGAAACGAGTTCAAGAAGCTAGAGAGAAGGTGGGTGGGTTTGTTGGTGACGAAAATGAAAGAGTTTAGAGAGAGAGGATGTTTGTAAAATGTGAGGAAGAAAAGGGATAATCTCTTCCATATATCGCGTGTCTAGTCCCCGGGTCCGGTCTCGTTTTTATCGCGATATCGTATGTTAAATGCTCGGTTTAGTTCATAAAACATATTTAAAATAATACACGTTTAAATAATTGTATTTTGTTACAATAAAACTGATTTTTAATAAAATTGTTTAAATAAAACGTCACCGATTATTTTCATCAAATTAATTGTTTAATAAATTAAATAAATTTATTCGAAATCGTTTTAAGTTGTGATTCCTAATAGACATTTTATACAACATTTATTAAATTAATATCGTTTGATATTATTTAGCTATCTCGTCGAAACGCGTTACTCGCGTACGTATTCGTAAAGATCGTCACCTTTGCGAATCCGATGCTCGTACCGTATTTCGATTTGATTTATGATTTATGGAATATCGTTTTAGAGCATTATTCTTAATAATTATATTCGTGTGAATCGTCACTCACGCGAATACATTATTAAGTAAATATTTCTAAATCAACATTCGCGTTTAACTAATGTTCGTAACCTCACTTCGCGTAATTAATTTCCATTATTTATCATTTTTAATATTATCATCTCCCAAACCAAAACCCACTAAACCCTAGTCACTGACACATCCATGATAGACCGAAATATGCATATATATAGGGCATATGTAAGGGTCAGTCGCAACTGCCCTAGCCACCGTCCCACCGCTATTTCGATAAACCATGACCATGGGTCCTTGACTTCGTTTAGTAACCAGACTCAAACAACTCCCAGTCCATTCCCAATCCATTCTCATTCCAAACAAATAATTCATAATCAGTATAATCATCTGCGATAAACACTCTGGTCTTGTTTAGTTGCATTACAACTAAACTCCCCATGGTTTACGCGTATCATCAATGTGCTATAACATGCATACCAGTATAGTGATAATATCAGTAATGACAATCAATAATTCATAATCATTAATAATTAATAAATCTCCGGTCGTAACAGTACCTTCGTACGGATGTACGGACGTACGGACAACCGAAAGTACAGTGATGTTACATCAAAGCACATACTCAGACAGTTTCACTACATTAGGGAAGTAGTGGAAAGAGGAAACATCAGGATACACAAAATTCACGCAGATCAAAATATAGGGATCCCTTTACTAAGCCTACGCCTCTGTCTAAACACGAGGATCATGTTGAGAAGATAGGTCTTAGTTTTGCTAATGATTGGATTTGATATGTATTTAGTATTTGGGTTCTTTCGAAATAAAGTTACATTGGATATTTATTTTGATTTAATGGTTAAATGCATAATAAATATTGTTTCTTTATTCGATATTTTGTACGTTTTAGTATCCTTGAATATGGTATTCTAAATGTGCGTAGTCGATCAGATTCATGGGAATCAATCTGAATTAAGACTACTTGAATGCTTGGTTAGTTTATAAGATAAAAGCTCAAACGGTTGGGGACCAAGATTCATAGACATACATTAGAGAATGATGTCGGAAGTAACTCATTTCAAAATGTTCTTCATGGATCATTGTCATAAGAAATTTTGAATATGGTATTATCTATATATATATCCTTAGACCTAAGGAGCATATTTGAACTAACATTAGTCTAAGGTCGTACTTTGATCTTATCTAACGTTGTTCTGAAAATGGGCAGTAATAAGGATATTTGTTTGGGAATGGTTCTGAAACTAAAGGGCATTATTTTGATAGAAAAGGCAAAAGTGGCCTTATAATATACCATTTGTGTCGTTTTGTGTTTTTGGCATTAACGGCCTCATTTTGGTCAAAAAGACAAAAGTGTCCCCGCATTATGTTTAATCTTTAAGCTTCCATCACTTCACGTAGGTGTCACGCATGCGTCACGTAAACAACTAACATCATCACCCCTTATTACTCCATGTATGCGACACATGTGTTATCATCCCCTCATCTGTTTTCCATTTCTTCTTCCTCTCACGCTGTGAGCACCCTCACGCTCACACCCACCATACTCCGGTCACACCCGTGTGTAGTGGGTGGAAGGCACCATGGGGGCGTGTCCAATGCCCTCACGCCCACTCACGAGGCCACTACACATAGCCTTAAGATTTAACAATTTTACTGGTTTTGTGTTTTTAGCATTTTATTAACGCAAACTCTTTTCTTGATTTTTCAAAGTTGTATTTTAATTTATGGGTTTATAAGATTTTGATTGGTTATTGTATATTTCTTAGAAAGTTAACATTAGTTTGACTTATGTAAGGATTGTGCTAATAAGCACATTTATTACAAGTTTAAATCAGTTTTACTATTTTGCATGTGAAAACGTATTTATTAAAAAGACTTTGAGGTTAACCTTTAAGGAAGTGTTGTAGTGATTCGAGTGAAGCAGGGACAACTTAAATGTCAAGCTCAATTCTCAATAAGATTGGTTTCCCCTTTTATGACGAGCATGCTTTAGGGTTTTTACGGCAGAGTGTACGCTGTTGTGACGTGTTTTCTCATCTGCGTTTAATATCGTAATCATGTCATCGTTGCGACAAAATGCGGGTTTTTTGTCGCAACGCGTTCCTGGTAAAGCCTAGTTATATTAATATTCACACATCACCTTTATCATATATACATCATAATCAAATAAAATTAATTAAATCATACTTAAGTTATTTTTTACTTGTAAATAATTTTGAAATAAAAAATCAAGGATAAATAGCAACACAGTATTTCGGTGTCGTATCTTTGGTAAATCAAAACTTTAATCCCATGAAGCTCCTCCAATGTTCAACCCCCAACTCCTCCACTTCCGTCGCACATTCACCGTCTCCGCCGCTGCTTACACCAACTTTCATGAAAATTGGAGATTCTTCCTAGCGATGGGTCATCTCGATGAAGCTCTCACCCTCTTTCACACTTCAAATATTCACCATACGCCGCAAACATACGCCGATTTCTTCCACGCGTGTGCTCGGCATGGCTGCCTCTCACAAGGCCAGTCTCTACATCGTCACATGCTTAACATCCAGAGTCAGATTTATTTTATACCCAGTATGTACGTTTACAATCATCTGCTCAACATGTATGCGAAATGTGGTTGTTTGGAACACGCGCGTAAAGTGTTCGACGAAATGCCTGAGAGAAATATTGTGTCTTGGACTGCTCTTATTTCAGGTTACACCCAAATAAACAGACACGAGGAGGGTTTTGCTATGTTCTCTCAGATGTTGGCTTATTGTCGTCCAAATGAGTTTGCATATGCAAGCGTGCTAAGTTGTTGTAATCATAAGTTTGGCAGGCAGGTCCATTCGCACACGATGAAAACATGTTTTGTTGAGTGCACGTATGTGGCAAACGCGTTGATCACCATGTATTCGAAGAATGATGATGGTAAAAGTATCTGTAATAATTATCCACATGAAGCATGGATGATATTCAAGTTCTTGATGTCTCGCAATCTTGTGACATATAACTGTATGATTGCAGCTTTTCAGATTAGAGGAAAGTGGGAAGAAGCTAATGGTTTATTTTCATTAATGAGACATAATTCGAACATAGGCTTTGATCGTGCGACCCTTCTTAGCATCTTTTCATCATTATTAACAGTTAAAGATCATGGTAATCATGTGAGCACCCAATGTATCAAATATTGTTCCCAGGTGCATTGTCTTGCCTTAAAAACATGGTTTACTTCAGAAATAGGAGTAATAACTGCATTGGCAAAGGCTTATGCTGATCTTGGTGCACAAATTTCTGACCTTTATGATCTGTTTTTAGAAACAGCAGGCAGGAGAGATATTGTTTCATGGACTGCATTCATAACAATATTTGCAGAACAAGATCCTGTGAAGTCCCTTTTAATATTTTCAAAATTATGTCAAGAAAATTGTACTCCAGACCTTTATACATATTCAATAGTATTAAAAGCCTGTTCAAATCTAGTGACTGATAAACACACGTCAGTTGTTCATTCACAAATACTCAAACATGGTTTTGAAGATGATACCGTGCTTGCAAATGCATTGATTCATGCTTATGGAAGATCTGGTTCAGTTTCTGAATCCAAAAAAGTTTTTGACTTTATGCTTGTTAAGGATATAGTCTCTTGGAATTCAATGATAAAGATTTACGGGTTAAATGGTCAACCCAAAAACGTGTTGAAATGCTTCGACCAAATGGACATAAATCCTGATTCCGCCACCTTTGTAGCCCTTCTATCAGCATGCAGTCACACGGGTATGGTTATAAAAGGGACCATGATATTTGAAACCATGTCAAAAACTTATGGAATTGTTCCTCAACAAGATCATTATGCTTGTATGGTTGACATTCTTGGGAGATCAGGTAGAATTTCACAAGCTCAAAAGCTCATAAATGAAATGCCAATAGAACCAGATTCGGTAATATGGAGTGCCATGCTTGGAGCATGCAGAAAACATGGTGAAACCAAGTTAGCCAAGTTAGCTTCAAAAAAGTTGCAAGAACTGGACCCAAATAATTCCCTTGGGTATGTACAAATGTCCAACATAATGTGTTCAAATGGTACTTTCAACAAGGCTGTTGATCTAAGAACACAAATGAATTGGCTTGGTGTTAAGAAGGACCCTGGTTTGAGTTGGACTGAAATTGGGAACCAGGTCCATGAGTTTGCGGCTGGTGGGTTGCACCAACCATGAAAGACTGACCATATGTGGCGATCTAGAAGAGTTACTTAAAGAAGTAAGGTTATGTGTCGGAAACTAATCTGGCAATGCGTGATTTAGAAGAGGAAGACAAGATTTGGGAACTAACTTACCATAGTGAAAAGCTTGCTTTTGTTTTTGCATCAATGCACGCTGAATTTAAGTCTTCTCGTCGTGTGATCAGGATTGTTAAGAACATACGGATTTGTGTCGACTGTCATAACTTCATGAAATTTGCAAGTGTTTTATCGGGGCGGGAAATTATCATTAGAGATTCGAACCGCTTTAATCATTTTAAAGACAAAGTATGTTCTTGTAGTGATTATTGGTAATCTGAGTCAGATTGATGGCCGTTAAGTGAACTTTCGACTTTGACTTTATAGTAGCCTGAATATCTACTTCTCAAAGTTTCAGTTTTAACAACACGGACGCCATGAATGCCTTTCATATGATATCTTGGGCACAAGGTCAGTTTAGAAAACATGTTTGAGAAGTAGAAGGTATGTTAAAGTAGTATATATATATATATGTATGTATGTATATGTATATAATTTGCTTATGAACAACGAGAGTTTTTTATGGAATTAAAGTAAATTATAGTTATACATAGACTTGTGTATATAATAGGGAAAATTCCCAAAATATCCACATGACTTTTTTTTTACCTCGTTTTGTCCCTTTTATTTTCAAATGTCAAGAAATGTCCATACATGTATAGGTGTTCTGCGTGTATAGACGTCTACATGTTACCAAGAGTGTATAGGCGTAAACATATGCATGTATAGGCGCCTATAAACATATGCGTGTATAGGCATCTGCCTACAATTCCTATCCAAGATTATTAAATTGGATTTTAAATTAAACAGGCGCTTTCAAAGTGTATGGGCACAAAGCCCGTAAAAGGCATTTAGCGTTTTCTGATTATTGAATTTTATAGGCAGACACCTCTATACTTATAGCACTTGATCCTGTCTAAATAGGGACATTCTTTGACATTTGAAAGTCAAATTAATAAAATGAGATACAAAACGTCAAATGTGGTCATTTTGGGAATAATCCCGATGTAATATGGATACCTACACATTCACATACAAGTGTAGATGTATATGATATTTATACTATCTACACGTGTGTATATAAATACATGTGTGGGGATAGAATTGTTTGCAAACAATTAATAGATAGCACATCGAAAGTGTAACGTTAATAAAGATTGTGGGGATAGAATTGTTTGCAAACAATTGATATAAAGCACAACGAAAGTGTAACGTTAATATAGATTGGTAAGGCTTGGTTGTAGTAAACCAATAAATCAGGGGTAATTTTGTAAATAACTAGCTGCTAATTATATACCTATTATAGTAAATAAAGGTATTTTAAGGAAAAATGTTATATTATTAGAGCAACCTAAAATTGGTTTCATGTCACTCTCTCATATTAAATATTTATGACATTTTATTTTAAATTTTCTCCTCTTTCTTATATTTAATAGTAAGGTGATGTTTATTTTGAAATAAGTAAATGCTTGCAGTCTGCGGAGCATAACTGTAAAAATATGTAACAGATTAGGTGGACTGCAGTCCGCAAGAACAAGACTGCTTGTTTTTAACGTCTGTTGACTATTAAAATAAATTGCTGGTTTTTGGGGCAAAACCGGTTTTTAGGATCGGTTTAAAACCGGTTAACTGGTTATGGCATTCAAAAAACTAGCCGTTGTGAGCCGTTGGAGGATAATATAGCCGTTGGGACCGGTTTAACCGGTCGTGCAAAAAAAAAACTAGATGTTTTTCTAGCTGTTTTAAACACTTTTTTTAACCATTTTGCCCCTAGACGTAAGTATAAATAGATGGGGAGTGTTTTGGTTTGATCACACAACATCTCACAACATCTCTTCTGCATAAACGCTCAAAAACGATCATAAACGCTCAAAAAACGATCACCTACTTCTCGATTCAATCTCTTCTTCTATTACGCTCTTAATCATATTCCATGGCAAGCTCACGAAGTGCTCAAATTTCCGTTGGTGTTGGTACATCCACTTCAACCGAATCAGCCGTTGTTAGAATCAAATCTACAATGAGAAACAAAGATCTATTTCAACATTTCGACTTATGCGAAATGTCAAACGGTGTCGATAAGGCACGGCGCAAAGGTTGCAGTACTTTTCTTAAACCGGAACCTAATTCTACATTAAGAAGCCATTTGACCAAGCATTGTGTTGTGGTCAAAAATAATCCGGCAAACGATCAAGCACAAATGTCTACCGAGTGTGGCGTTTAGAATTTTGATCCCGACATTGTTCGTGAAATTATGGGTAACTTAATAGTTCAAGAAAGTTTGCCTTTCAATCATTTTTGACAACTCACGATTGACGAGGATGATTCAAAAGACGCTACAACCACGATATCAACAAGTAAGGCATTCCACTATTAGACGTGATTGTTTGAAACGATGGCATCAAGCGAAAAAAGAATTAATTTTGGGTTTTCAAAATTTAAAAACCAGGATTAACTTAACAACGGATGTTTGGTCGGCACCACACGGTTTGCCTAAATAGTACCTTTGCGTTACCGCGCATTAGATTGATCCCGATTCATGGCAAATGATGAAACGTACGATTGCCTTCGAAATGTTTCTGTATCCTCTCACAGGGGAACATTTGTTTTACATGTTAGATGAAATAATACAAACATTTTAGATAAAATACTTTCAATAACTTTTGATAATGCTTCAAATAATACTAATGCGGTTCAGAAGTTAAAAATTAAATATAAACCGATATTCAACGGTGCTTTTTTTCATACTAGATGTGTTGCGCACATCATTAACTTGGTTGTGAGTGATTCTCTTGCGGTTCCTGAAATGAATAAGCTAAAAGAAAAGTTTAAGCGAATGTTAAAGGATTTTTTTTTGACAAACCGTAGAAGATATACGGATTATCAAAAATTTTGTGAGGATACGAACTCCATCTTTTTAGATCCGTATTGTGACGTACCAACAAGATGGAATTCGACTTGGCATATGTTTGACAACGCCGTATGACAAAGGGAAACCTTGGAAGTATTTCATGGAAATTTAGCCCAACAATGTAAGGCTAAGTCTTTTTCTAGACGATGTTGGGTCGCCATACAGGAATACACCGGTTTATTTGGAACTTTTAAAAATGCAACAACGATATCCTACGTCTTGTTTAAAAATGCAACAACTATTTTATCAGGTGTTTATCATCCTACGTCTTGTTTGGTTCTTCAACAATTATTTATAATGACAACAAAAATTAACGATTTTGCATCGGAAGGTGAGATATATAGGGAAATGTTACTTCCAATGAAACTAAAACTATTAAAATACTTTCAAGAAATGCCGGCCGTTTTTACTTGTGCGACGACATTAAACCCATGTTTCATTGGTGCCAGCGTTGAAACATTAATTGATGAAATTGTTGTTGCTTTGGGTTTGGATGACCCAAACTTTGCTACAAACACTAAAAATAACTTTAACATCTTTTCAAAATGTGTTTGATCATTATTTACAAAAATATGGTGAAACATCTAACATACAACAAACAATGTATGCGGCTTCTAGTTCGAGTATAAGCCTAGATGTTAACTTTGATTAGTTTAACAGTTTAAGACAAAATGTAACTAAACGGGATTGAGTGTACCATCAGTGCCGGAACCGGCACCGGAACAATGATCTCAACAGTAAAACGAACAGTAATCGGGTACGAACTATGTGTGTTTCATTTTTATCATATTCACATCATGTTTCAGTGTTATGTCATATCATTAACGAACAAATTCAGAACCAGTTTAGGAAACGAAACTCAGAATCATGGTTCATCAGTCAGATAATTATCTGGCAATACAGAACCATCATGTGTTTAAATGTTAGGCTTTTATTATGTATAAACGTATGTGAGGCCTTACAGAACAAAACAAAACGGATGTCGTTATGTGAATGCTAAATCGACGGATTATTCGTATAGGTGACGATCTGTACGAATACATCTGAAAGTTTAACGTTCTGAATGATATCCGATAATTAGAAAACCATATTGAAAAGTATAGTTATCGTAGTGTTCGTACGGGTGACGATTCGAACGAATACGCGCGACGACTGTACTATTCGATTATTAATCTGTAAATTAAATATTTTTGAAAATTTAAAATAAACAGAAGATATTTAGTTAATTTATTAGGAATCACAACTTAAAATAATTTTATGTTGGACCGATCAGGAGCTCGGAAACAATCCGAATCCAATAGAAAACTACTCAATAACCTCTGGGATAGTGCGGAATCCTATTCCAGGGTTTTCCAATCGAAACCAATAGGAACCGTGGTGATCCGAGGCTGTAGAAACAACTTGGAAGCAACGATCGAACACCACGGGTTGAGAATCGAACTTGGATGATCAAGAAACGCTCAGATCTTCTAGGGTTTTGACACTGGAGTGCTAGGGAAGAATGAGGGCTCTGAAAAGTTAGGTTTGAAATGATTTGAACATCTATATATAGGCTGTAGTCATTCGGCCGAATGAGTGGCCGAAGCAGCTCATTCGGCGAATGACTAAGCTCGAATGAGCAGTCATTCGAATGAGTCATTCGGCGAATGACTCATTCTGAACTCAGACATTCGCTATAACCTTCATTCGCCGAATGACTTCATTCTAGAGTCATTCGGCCGAATGAGTAAACTTCATACTCAAACAGTTTATAATCAAATGAAACAACTAGATAAACATTAATAGACAATAATCAATAGAAATAAACATTATGAAGTAGATATAAAGACAACTTCCATTAATACTTTGAACATTTACATGATAAGAGTTACAAAACCGAACTAGGGACAAAACATGTATCAACAAACTCCCCCTTGGACCTAGTTCAACTCTTGGAAGTTTCTTTCTTGAAATACTTTGCTGAAATAGCTTTCCAATCTGCTCCAGCGTGAACCCTTAAGCATATGCAGATTCGGATCACTCTCATAAACTGAAGTGCCTGTTCCATATCCTGTACGTCGAAGAAAATTTGGTGACGATGCAGTGCAATAACATCTTTGTGGGACAAGTTAGTCAACCACATAGGATCAAAAATCCTAACAGTCTCCCACTGTTTATCTTTGCACAGGACTATCACAGCTTCACCAGTTCTCCCGTCATAGTACCACCATCGGAAGCCATCCATAAAGTCTTGACGCATCTTCCGCAGGGGAATCTTCTTCAAGACTTTAGGGGGAAGCCACTTCAGGATCACTTTATGCTTCCGGGTATCACCATCAATCTCAGGCAAATAGTATCGTTCTGGCTGCTGCGGCTGAAAGTTCACCCATCTCTTACGGTATTCATACTTGATTTGTCGAGAGAACCAAGCAGACATCCCGGAGTCTTCACAGTATAGCATGTTCAGACGTGCTAGTTGATTAACTTCAAATCCAGGCAACGTCTTGAAATCATGCGGGTGTTTGAAGTAGTCAATCCCTTTTTCTCTCTTCACCGCATAGCACCCAAGATCATGGAAGTATGCCCAGCTGAGTATCTGACCTCCAGCTTTATAGCCTTTGGTCCTGTAAACCTTCTTGTGTGTGGCTGGCATCTTCTCTGTGCTTTGCTTCTTTAACACTTCCCAGTAAGCAGCCCATTCCTCTTTTCTCTTCTTTAGATCATCAGCTTCAGCCTTGCTTGCCTCTACTTGTTCTTCTAGATATCTGACCAAGAGATCCTCTGTTTCTTGATCAAATGGCTCAGTGAATGTAGGCAGCTCGTCTTCAGCCGATGTATACTTTGGGTATTCTTCATCGGTGATGTCTTCCAGAATGACCTCATCTACATCATCAAAAAGTTCTGGTTCGGGCTCTTCGGTACTGGGTACAGAGGTGTCATCAGTGACCACCTCGTCAGGATTCAACCTGAACAGCTCGGCTATCTGCTCCTTAGATAAGCAATGTATGATCTCACCCTCCTCCTTGTCGTAGCTCACTGAGTGCTGTATAATGCCCTGAGCGTCCAAAATCATGGTAAGTGTCTTGTCTAGTTGACGTCTCAGAGGCACAGCTTGGACTTCCTCAGTAGCTTCTGGCTCAGCTGTCTTTGATGGAGATGAAGGAGGAGGAGCCTGAGCTTTCTTGTCATTGGCCTTCTTAGACCTGATCTCGGTAGTGGGAGGAGCTTTATCATCATTGTTGTCATCATCATCATCATCATCATCATCAGTGCCAGATGATTCTCCAGACCCACTCCCTGATCCATCTTTACCCTCATCATCATCTTCATCATCTTCATCTGATTCTTCATCTTTCTCAGAATCCTCGTAATCCACTTGTTCCTCATCAGACTCTTCTTCATCTTCTTGTTTGTCTGAATCATTGGAACGATCCTCAACTCCCTCAAGCCTGGGAGTGCTCTCCTTTGAACCCTCGACAAGTCCAGCTAGGCGAGCATTCTCAGCCTCAAGCTGAAGGATCCTATCATTGAAACCAGAGGCTGTCAAAGCCAGCTGGTTGTGCTCATCAATGTACTTAAGGAGCTGCTCCTCCTGTTGAGCTGACCTTGCTCTCAAATCAGCCCTCTGGTCTGAAGCCTGAAGAAGCAGAGTATCCTGCTCTTCAATCCTCCTGGTAAGTTGAACAATAACCAGCTCCTGCTCTTTGTTCTTCCTTTCTTGCTCCATGCTCCTCTCCATCAATCTCAAGACCATACTGTTCAGTGTGCTAAGCTGATCCACAACTGAGACAGTAGGTATATGAACATCATCACGGACTGTGGATGGGCCAGAGGAAGCAGTAACATAAACCGGATCGCGAACAAAAGGAGTGGACAGAGGGGCAGTAGTAGCCTGAGTGTGAATGGCCCTTGTCCTTGTCAGTGAAGAAACTGACACAGCTGCTACTGATGTGACAGTAGTTGTAGCAGCTGATGTCAGTTCTGACCTCCTTTGGAAAGAGAATCGAGATCTCTTTCCTCTTCCAGCTCTGGATGAGGTGGGCTGTCCAGCAGAAACAGCCACTGCTGTGGAAACAGGAGCAGATGACCTTGGAGGGGGAGAAGAGTCAAACTCCGGAATAAATAACGTATCAGTAATATCCTCCAAATCATCATCTGTCCTCTTTCTCTTCCTCATCTCCATTCTTCCACCCTCATCCACTTTCTCAAACTCATCATCATGAGTCTCTTCAGAATCAGAACTGTCTTCATCACCTTCACCTGCTACACCTTCATCCTCACTCGAGTCCTCTGACTCATCACCACCACCTGAGGAATGTGGAACTGAAACATCTAGTGGAGCAGTCACTGAGGATGTAGTAGTAGACAAGAAGTCTAAATCCATCAGTGAGTCGATGTCCACATCCTCCTCCTGTGCTGTCGACACATCAACATCACCACCTGCACCAGAAACAGCAACATCAACCATGCTCACTGAAGCAGCAGTAGTCATGTGTACTGAAGTCATTTCCCCAGCTCCTGAACTCACTATAGCAGCAGTGCTCAAATCCACTGTGCTCACATCAACACCAGCACCACTCGGGCCTGCACCACCATCTCCATCCTCACCATCACTATCATCATCACCAGCCGGAACCACAATGTCCTCCACATCTGAGTCGGAGTCATCGTGTCTCCATCTTCTTCCAGCAGGAGCCCTATAATCGGGTCGAGAGAGGTGACCAAAAAGAGATCTAGTAGTGGGCTTCCTCTCCTTCCCTCTGTATGACAAAACTCTGTTAAGAGTTATGTCATTCATGTGCTCCAATCGAATGATGTCAGCATTAATCTTTGGAAGATCTGGAATCTGGGCATCAATAATCTGCTGTAGAAATCTAGGGTACATCAGGAACTTCTTGTCACCCTTAAGCCCCACATTCTCCTTCATGTGTATAAAGACCATCTCGGAGAAGTTGAAGGGTTTGTTGAGCACCAAAGCAGCAAATGCGCACTGAATGGTCTCGCGCATATCATCAAAACCCCCTCTCCTTGAGCCAAGACAGTGAACTAGTACATGAGCCAAGTACTTAAACTGCGGAGACATGAATGCCTTGTTCAGAATCCCAGCTCCAATATCTCCCTCGTACTTGCATCGTAGAAAGCATCCACGAACCAAGAATCTGTCAAGTAAAGCAGGTTGATCCTGAGAGTCTTGAAAACCACAGATTCTCCGTATATGCTCAGCAGAGACCACCACATCCTAGCCCCTGACTTTCCCCCGTATAACTGTAGGCTCGGCCTCACAATCGATATCAGCCGATGACCAGAAATCCTGCTGATGTGATAAGTAAGGCACATGAACTGTCGATATGGCTGTGAAGATCCTAGAACGCCTCAGAAATGTGATAATTTCTGAGTAGTGCTTCGCGTTCGGGGTAGTCAAATCAAGATGAGCACAGATGTTGTGCTTAGGAACTGATTTGTATCCTGCCATACTGCACAACAAAAGAAATAAACATGTCAGAGCCATTCCATAACTGAGAATACAGAAAACTGATTAAAAATCAGAAAAAAAAACAGATTCAGGCTAATCTGATATGCCGAATGACTTGATTTGGGCGAATGAATACATTGGTCGAATGAGCCATTCGCCGAATGAGCTTCATTTGCCAAATAGATCTCATTCGCCGAATGAGCTATGAGCTGATCTACCCATTCGTCGAATGAGTCATTCGCCGAATGAGTTATTCGCCGAAAGAGTTGTTGACAAGGCTGGTCATTCGCCGAATGAGCCATTCGTCGAATGAGCCATTCGTCGAATGAGCCATTCGCCGAATGATGACATTCGGCGCCTATTTTGAATTCAAAATCCCCTTTTTCAAAAACTCAAATCAGTCCATAAAACCTGTTGAACAACCCTCAGAATCAACCGACTAACCCTTTTAATACTTGATTTTTTTAGTTTTAGGTTCGTTTTTACAGTTTATTCCTTAGGCGATTTCTAAAACCCTAAAACCCTAAGTGATAATCGATTTGTCATGATTTCATGGTTGTAATGGACTGAAACTTGATCTCCATATACCTGAGAAGAAGTATAAACAGATTATCAGAAGCAGGATCAACAGAGATCAAAGAAAATCAAGCGGACAAGAACTGTGTGTAAATCGCCGAATGACGGGGCTCTGATGTGGCGAAAGTGAAAATTGTCGAATGACCTTCATTCGGCCGAAGGACTGTTAAATAGTCCCTTATCATTCGCTGAATGAGCTAGTCGAAAGGTCATGTGACTTCAGTCTCATTCGCCGAATGAAAGTGGCGACTGAGTCATTCGGCAAAGTTCATTCGCCGAATGAGAATGTCGAATGAGACATTCGACACTCTTCATTCGTCGAATGAAGTTCATTCTGTGTGACTGATTCGGTCGAATGACTCATTCTCATTCGACCGAATGAGTCCATTCTGCCTCTCATTCGTACGAATGAGAGATGAACTTCTCCAAAACTCCAAAATTTCACAAATTTGACAATTTGAGCACCAAACTTTTAACCAATTATGAAGATATGTCTAGTTGGTTCAGGATTCAGATATGACAGACATCCGAATCTACAAATGATCATCTAAAACAAAATTAAAAATAGAAAATCTTTTTGTATTTTTCTGAAACAACCATACAACTGTACTAACACAAATTAAAAGCAAATAAAAACATGTTTTTGTGAGAAGCCCATTAATAGGATAACACATATCTCTGATCACATCATATAGCCTTCAATGAATGCTTCACTTCAAACACAATTTCATTTTGATACGATTACTGATATATTTGTCCAAGTTTAAACTGAACAATACACAACTCTTAAACAAACTAAATGATCACTCATATTTTCTGATTGAGTTCCCCAATTCATTTCATCAATCAAGATCAAAATAAGTTCAAAACTCATTTCAGCATATCTTAATACCAGTCATCATGAATTCAATAAGATTCAATCATTTATTATCTTTTTGTGTTTTTCTTGTTCTATCCAAATGGATGGCTTCAGCTAGGTCCGTCCCAGCAATATGGCACATGTATGGAATCGAACTTTATTAGTTTAAGTTTTTCTCAAGCTTAATACCAGCTTGCATTAGGTTTTCTTCAAGCTTAATACCAGCTTGTTTTTAATTTTTCTTTACCAAGCTTAATACCAGCTTGTCTTTGATTTTCCTCAAGCTTAATACCAGCTTGCCTTTATTTTTCTTTGAATGAAACCTCATTTGATTCCATGATGACAGGTGTATGCTTGATTTGAGTCAAGAACCATTTCTCACTCAAAAGCCTTAATGAGATGGATCCCACAAGTCAAACTTTCTAAGTTCTCATAAGTTGTTTATTTGTTTTGTATAGCCAGCCTATCAGTACATCCCATCATCATTCTTTTGTGATTTTAGTTCATGCATTCATTTCTGCTTATATGACATAATGAAATCAATGTACTATTTTATTAATCAGGACTGTCTCATTTTTAATTTTTTATTGTTTTTGGATTTTCAAATTTTCTATTGTTTTTGATTTTTCAAATTTTCTATTGTTTTTGGTTTTTCAAATTTTCTATATCTCCCCCTAAAAACCTAAAAATAGAAAATCTTTTTGTGTTTTTAATAATGAAAAGATAACTGTACAGGAGAAAATGAAAATACTAGAAACAAAGAAAACTATCTAAGTAAAATGATGATCATTTGTTAGACTCAGATGAGGATTGAACTTCATCCTTTTGGAAAACACCATTAGCCGATAACAGATATAAAAATCTGGGTTTATCAAAAGCTTTAGTAAAAAGATCGGCTTTTTGGTGATCGGTGTGAATCTTAACCACATCGATTAATTTCTTTTCAAAACAATCACGTATGAAGTGATATTTTATGTCGATGTGTTTGGTTTTGGAGTGCTGAACTGGATTTTTAGTGACAGCAATGGCGGCAGTGTTATCAACATAAATAGGAGTGTTAGAAAAATGTAACCCATAGTCCCTGAGTTGCTGTTGAATCCAGATGATTTGTGAACAGCAACTAGCAGCAGCAATATATTCAGCTTCACAGGTTGAAGTAGACACCGACGTCTGTTTCTTGCACTGCCAGGTGACCAATCGGTTTCCAAAGAACTGACATCCCGCAGATGTTGACTTGAAATCTCTTTTGCATCCGCCATAATCTGAATCACTGTATGCAGTAAGCTCAAAGTTATTATCATTAGGGTACCATAAGCCAAGTCCAGGTGTACCCTTCAGATAACGCATAATCCTTTTGACAGCAATCAGGTGAGATACTCTTGGTTTGGATTGATAACGTGCACACAAGCAAGTGGCAAACATGATATCTGGCCGAGAAGCAGTGAGATACATGAGAGAGCCGATCATTCCCCGGTACAGAGTGGCATCAATTAACTCCCCCTTTTCGTCTGGAGTAATCCCGTGATTAATCGCCAGTGGGGTACCAGCAGGCTTCGCATCAGACATACTGAACCGGCTCAGAATGTCACCAACGTATTTGGTTTGATGAATAAAGATCCCTGCCTCAGACTGATCCACCTGCAAACCCAAGAAAAACTTCATCTCTCCCATCGAACTCATTTCAAATTTTTCTTTCATCACATTCTCAAATTCCTTGCACAGATTATCATTTGTGGATCCAAAAATTATATCATCCACATACACTTGTACCAAGAGTAAATCACTGTCCTTCTCACGGATGAATAAAGTGCAGTCAATGACACCTCTTCTGAACCCGTTGTTCAGAAGGTGAGTGGAAAGTGTCTCGTACCACGCTCTCGGAGCTTGATGTAATCCATACAAAGCTTTGTCTAGCTTGTAGACTTTATCACGATGCAATGGATCTTCAAATCCGGGAGGTTGATTGACATACACTGTTTCACTGATAACTCCGTGAAGGAACGCGCTCTTTACATCCATTTGATAAACCTTGAACTTTTTGAAGGATGCATAAGCCAGAAAGATACGAATGGCTTCTAGACGAGCGACCAGAGCAAATACCTCATTATAGTCCAATCCCTCTATCTGTCTGAATCCTTGAACCACCAGACGAGCCTTGTTTCTCACAATTATCCCGTGATCATCCTTTTTGCAACGAAGAACCCATCTAGTGCCAATGACTTTTGCACCTTTGGGTTTATCAACTAGTTGCCAGACTCCTAACTTCTTGAACTGCAAAAGTTCCTCTTGCATGGCGTCTACCCATGATTCTTCTTTGAGGGCTTCAGTGACGGTACGCGGTTCCACTTGAGATATAAAGCAGGAATGAGCACAAAAGCTTACATCTGCAAAATCAAGAATGTCTGCAAGACCACCTGAAGAAATCTGACTACGAGTCTTCACTCCGTCTAAAGGACTCCCAATAATGTTGTCTTGAGGATGAATTCGATTGATTCGTCCAACAGGATGAGCAGGAACCTCAACCTCAGGATCTAAGTTATTCAAATTCAAATCCTCAAGACCTGGTACAAGATTATCAACAACTGGTTCAGGAGCAGCTGGGGGATTGTCATCTGTGTCTGAGCTGTCATCATTTATCTGTGTAGAGGGACCAGATGTAGATGTAGGTTGAAAAGTAGCATCGGGGGCATTTTGTACATCATACAACATCTGAACTGCTACATCTTCATCTGAGTACATGGGGGGCATATTGAATGAGTCAAAAAGACTGGAATAGTCAAACATCCAATCTGGCCCTTTTCCAGGTGGGGGCATTGTATACTTTTGAACATCCACGTGGTACCACTCCTCCACATTATGAGTTGCAATGTTGTAAACTCGTTTATTTGGAGTGCTATACCCAAGAAAGTACCCTTCTTCCACCTTTTCATTAAACTTGCCCTGCTCATGTTTCTTAAGCATAGTGCATGGAGCACCAAATGGTTCTAGATACTTAAGATTTGGCTTTCGATTATGGAGCAGTTCAAAGCAAGTCTTCCCATGTCTCTTCACAATAAGAACCCGGTTCAATGTGTAACAAGCATTGGCAACAGCTTCATTCCAGAATTGAACCGGTAGAGAAGAATCAGCAAGCATAGTTCTAGCAGCCTCAATCAATGTCCTATTCTTTCGTTCAGCAACACCATTCATCTGTGGAACGTATGGAGCACTAAACTGTTGCACTATGCCTTTTGCATTACAAAAATTCTCCATGTTGTGATTTTTGAACTCCGTTCCATTATCAGTTCGAAATTGACGAATCTTGAGCTTATAAAGAGATTCAAGTTTGGTAACCAGAACTTGAATGCAATCAAACGTTTCTGATTTCTCTTTAAAAAGAAGACCCAAGAGTATCTGGAATATTCATCAGTAATAACAAGGCAGTATTGATCTCCAGCTATACTCTTCCGATTCACTGGACCAAACAAATCCATGTGGAGAAGCTCAAGAGGAACATTGATTGAATGATATTTTTTCAGCTTATGAGACTGCTTAGACTGCTTTCCCTTCTTGCACGAAACACAGATATCAGACAGCTTAAAATTTTTCAAGCTAACTCCCTCAACCAGACTGTTGTGTACCAAATGATTCATCTTGCGCAAACTCAAATGGCCCATCCTCTTATGCCAAAGGATTGAATCTTTCTCAGTTGCCTTTGTCATAAAACATGAAGCTGTGGAGGATGTAGTTGAAGCTGTGGCCATATTGAGAACGTACAAGTCTTGCTTTCTTGGAGCAGACATTAAAATCCAATCTTCAGGTATCTGCACACCTTGCTTGAGAATATAACACTTTGAGTCATCAAATAGAACCTTGTACTCTTTGTCACAAATCTGAGAGACTGACAAGAGGTTGTTTTCCAGCTGTTTGACATATCTGACATTATCGAATGAAACCTGTCCATTTGTCAAGATACCCTCTCCTGTAATGAAACCACCCTTGTCTCCAGCAAAAGCTACATAGCCACCTCGAACTGCGTTCACATTGGTGAGCAGAGAAATATCACCGGTCATGTGTCTGGAAGCCCCACTATCAACGATCCAATTGCTGTTCACTCCAGCTTTTGGGGCAACCTGCACAATAAAGAGACTATCAGTTTACATTGGGAACCCAAGCCTTTACGGTCTTGGGTTGACCCACTGAGTCTCGGATCCAAACATCGATCCATTTCCCTTAGGAATAGGTTTATCTGAAATTTGTGGAACAGACACCTCAGATGATTTAACTTTCCAAATTGCATTTTTATCAAAAGAGGTTTTCAGATAAATGGATGATGATTTTGATTGGTTAATTTTAACCCCATTTGGAACAACCAAAGTTTCCAACTTTCCCTTTCCCTTGTCTGAAATCTTAGACTGAGTGTGAAATGTAGATTTTTGCTGAAAAGACTTAGGCACAGATTTTACTGGTTTTGGTAAAACAGACTTTAAGTTTTTGAAAGGGACAACCTTAGGTCTAATCAACTGAGGACAAAACCTCACAATATGCCCTGGTTCACCACACTCAAAACAGACTTTATCACCCTTTTTATAAAAATATTTCAAATCTGAAAAAGACTTTTTAGTTGATTTAAAAACATTTGATTTCTGACAATCTGGCTCAAAACCCAAACCCTTTCTTCCTTTGTTACCAAACTGAGCTGATTTGGTAGCACAATTAGCTTCAGACCCCTGTGAAGCTTTAACAAAGCATAATTCTTTGTAAATCTTTGATTTGGAGATTGGGT
Organism: Mikania micrantha; assembly: GCA_009363875.1. Classification (NCBI taxonomy): domain Eukaryota; kingdom Viridiplantae; phylum Streptophyta; class Magnoliopsida; order Asterales; family Asteraceae; genus Mikania; species Mikania micrantha. Next base: position 70,863,768 of record CM018691.1, on the reverse strand, counting down.
CACTTTTCATGACAACAGGGGTTTGATTCCGAGGAGTACTATACTCTGATTCATCCTCGGAATCCGAGACCCAATCTTCAACAACTCCATCCACCTGAGATCCAGCAGTCTTTGATGAACTCTGAGTTGTACTCAGACCAACTGGATCAATTACTAACGGAGTAGTAACTTGAAAATCCTTTACATCTTTGTCATTTGGAGTATTCACAAAGGCATTGAGGATTGGTGGAGGACACTTTTGATAGTTAACCTGTTCCTTCCCCTGATCAGTACCCCTACTGATCATGTGCTCAATGATATAAGAAGAGCTCTCATAGCTCTTGAGCTTCTGACCTAAAGTCTCATAATCACATTCAACAATTGCTAACTTCTTCTTGATCTCATTTATGGTATTGAGATAAGAAGTTATAGCATCTTGCTTGTTCAGAACAGCGATCTCGGCCTCATGCAATTGTCGATTTAAAAGATCAATTTTATTTTGAAATTCTTTTCATTAGATTTTAAAACTTTGTTTGCTTCAATGCACAGGTCGAGATCGGTCATCAGATCACTGTTATGCTTCTGATAGGCAAGAACCTTACTCCTAAGGTCAACACAATTGAAACAATCAGATTGAGAAGATGAACAATCAGTGTATACCTGCTCAGAAGAATCAGTAGAAGCAGAAGAATTTGCCATTAAGGCAAATTGAGTTGAGGAGTCATCAGCTTCACAATCAGATTCTTGAGTGTCAGAATCCGTCAAACTATCTGATTCTGAACTTGATGTCTTGTCATCAATCACCAATGAATCTTCCTGACTGCTTTCTTCATCAAGATCTTCAGAATTCTGAATCTCTGCTACACATGCTTTATCTTGATCTTCCTTGTCAGCATTGAATCTGAAGTCCCAATTCACCCCTTCATCTTGTTGAACCATTAAAGCTTTACTACCAGAAGATGAAGATCCAGCTGTAGAAGGAGAATCAATAGGAACTAATCGCCTTTCAGAATTAGCAGGGGCTGACTTCTGATGCTGAAATGGGTTCTTGTTTCCAGCTTTCTTAGGCTGCTTGCACTGTCTGGCAAAGTGACCCTTCTCACCACAGTTGTAGCAAGTAACAGATGCCATATCAAATCCAAACTTAGACTCCTTGTTTAGATTGATGTCCTTCCCGGTCCTCTTCACAAACTCCTTAGCTCTTCTAACTGCACTAGCCAATGCCCACATGATGTCAATTCTTTCCATATCATCAGGATCAATCTGAGAGTAGTCATCATTGGTCAAATATGGATTGCCGATCTGACCAGCAACTAATCCATCATATGAACTAACCAATGTTGACAGAAGACCCATGTGCTCTTTAGCAATCTCAACTGTGACCTTATCAAAGTTATTTGTTTTTAGACTTGCAGTAGGCTGATGATGCTCCTGTTGTGAGCAAGATGAAGAAGATGGGCTAAAGTGCATCTGAGCTGCAGGTGGAGCTTCAGATGTTTTAGATACAAAAGCAGTCTTCAAAGGAGCATGAGTTGTAGCTTTATCAACTGTGGGTGTGGAGTAGTATAGAGAAGGATCTTGAACTTGCACAACTCTCTTTGCCTTCCACTTGTTCTCTATCTCCTGTTCCTTCAACTTCTGAATGAAATCATTGATGTCCATATGAGCCATCATCTGATTTTGCTTAAGTACCATCAAGAAAGACTCCCACTTTGGAGGTAGTGCATCTGCCAAACATTGAATCTTCTCTTGAGTTGTAGTTTTGACCTCGTGGTTGAACAACTCACTCAACAGATGATAGAACCTTGCAATCAGCTCATCAAGGGACTCATTACCCACATACATAAAGCTATTGAACTCTTTCCTTAAAGCTTTAGATTTAATGCTCTTCAATGCATCATTCCCTTCATATCTTTGTTGCAAGGCATCCCATAGTAGCTTAGCCGAAGTAAACTGTCTAAATTGATGAAAGATATCTGTAGCAATGGACTGTGACAGAATGGCATATGCTTTCTTCTCATAGTCATACAGCTTCCTTTGAGGCTCGGTCATCCTTGTAACAAGCATAGGAGTACCATCCTCATTTAAAGGCCTCAAGTAACCTCCCTCAATCATCATCCACAGATTTGTATCCACTCCATTAATGTGGATTTCAAATCTATATTTCCAGTGAGGGTAGTCATCTAAAGTCAACAACTTAGGAGCTTTGTTTGAGTTCCCAGTTTCATTTTCTGTCAACAAGAGAGTCTGAATGCGATGGTTTTGGTTAGCCATGAGTGCTAGATCCTCCATTTGATCAGAAGTAATAAGATTCAATACTTAGAAAAATTTCAGAGGTGACTGGCGAATGACTGCTATTCTGGCGAATGTCGGGGGCCGAATGACTTGAAACTGGCGAATGGAGGCTGAGAATGACAACTGGCGAATGAGTGAGTCGAATGACCTATTCGGCGAATGGCAGATCGAATGAGGTCTTTCGCCGAATGAGAATGGAGAATGAGGCTTATTCGGCGAATGAAGAATGGCGAAGGAGCTATTCGCCGAATGAGACCTATTCGGCGAATGAAGGGCTATTCGGCTGAACTTATTCGGCCGCCAGAGTCATTCGGCGATCTGGGGTTTTTGACAACGAAAATCGTGATAACTTGCAATTTTGATCAAATCTAACCACCAAATTTGGTACAGAAGTTCAAGACATGATAGCAAACCAATTGGGAAAGATTTAGGGCAATCAAACCACAAAAACACTTGATTTTTCAATGAAATAGTAACTTGGGAAGCAAGAAATTTAGGGTTTTTGGAAGTTACGAAAATCAGGGTTTTGGGAATCTCAAATCTGTTGATTTTGAGTGGAAATCGAGTAGAATCAAGAGCCAAGGCTCTGATACCACTTTGTTGGACCGATCAGGAGCTCGGAAACAATCCGAATCCAATAGAAAACTACTCAATAACCTCTGGGATAGTGCGGAATCCTATTCCAGGGTTTTCCAATCGAAACCAACAGGAACCGTGGTGATCCGAGGCTGTAGAAACAACTTGGAAGCAACGATCGAACACCACGGGTTGAGAATCGAACTTGGATGATCAAGAAACGCTCAGATCTTCTAGGGTTTTGACACTGGAGTGCTAGGGAAGAATGAGGGCTCTGAAAATTTAGGTTTGAAATGATTTGAACATCTATATATAGGCTGTAGTCATTCGGCCGAATGAGTGGCCGAAGCAGCACATTCGGCGAATGACTAAGCTCGAATGAGCAGTCATTCGAATGAGTCATTCGGCGAATGACTCATTCTGAACTCAGACATTCGCTATAACCTTCATTCGCCGAATGACTTCATTCTAGAGTCATTCGGCCGAATGAGTAAACTTCATACTCAAACAGTTTATAATCAAATCAAACAACTAGATAAACATTAATAGACAATAATCAATAGAAATAAACATTATGAAATAGATATAAAGACAACTTCCATTAATACTTTGAACATTTACATGATAAGAGTTACAAAACCGAACTAGGGACAAAACATGTATCAACATTTTATTAACCTTATTTTAAAAACCAAGACGTTCCGTTACGAGAACGAAACGAAACCGACACTTTACGCGAAACCGAGCAAGCGAAACGAACCCGAACTCACCCGAGGTATAAACACCCGGAATGAGTCTTCTTCCTCATTCACTCTCTTCACTTTCTTTCTCTAAAATCAAAAATCCGGAACTTTCTCTCTCTAGAAAGTTTCAACTTCTCACATCTAGATCTCACTTGTTTCTTGACAAAATCTCGCATTCTTGGTGTCCAAACGACCACCACAACTTGTAGAACACTAAAGTACAGTCGATCGGAGCTTGGATCCATCAGATTTGAGGTAGAATCGATTTTTCTTTTTCGGTTTTTAGGGTTTTCATACCCTTTGAACCGGCTCACTATCCAAACCGGTTGTACACCCTTAAAACCTTAGGAAATCACACCCACACCACCTGAAATAAGTTAGCAACATGATGAGCATCAGGTCTTGTTCATATCCGTCGAAGATGGTGTTCCATTTGGATGAACCTCGAACCTCCGAATGGCCATTCAACCAGTTCGGCGAATGAACACATGCAGGCCATATTTGGCCGAATGGCTAAGCCTAGTCGGCCAGCCTTCCTTCGCCCGAACTAGGGATCATTCGACCTTAGTCAGTCGCCCTTTTCTTTCAGACCCAGCCCCATTCGCCGAAACAGACATTCATCCGGCCTAGCTTAGGTTCATTCGGCCACTCCTCCTCCGAATCAATCCTCATTCGTCCGGCCCTCATGCGGCCTGGGTCATTCGACTGCCCCCATCCATTCGGCCAAGGCTTCAGTCGTCGTGACTCATTCGACCAGACCCTGGTTCGGCCTAAACCTATTCGCACTAACCCATTCGGCCGAGCTACCTTCGAATGAACTCTTTCGACCAAATTCTTCATTCGGCAAACCTACATACGGCCCAACAGCCTTCAGTCGGCCCAGGGCTCTCTTTCGGCCCATCCTTCGTTCTTTGTACATAATGAATCGATCATGGGTGACTAGAGTTGGGTAGGTTGGATCAGGTGACTGCATGGATTGGAATTGATCAAATTTGTGTGTGTGCATGGGATGGACCACGTGAATGGCATGCATGTGGTAACTAGGAATGATAAACACCCATGTTTTCTAAGGAACACATGGGTCAAACATGAGTTCATCATGAAGAAGTATATTAAGGAATGATCATAGTAACAATGGGGTTTAACTTTAGACATAAATGGTTAATGTCATATAAGTTAGGTTTGGGAAAAATAAGGAATTAGAGTTTTCTAAAAGGGAAATCTCATAACTAATGAAGAGGTCAATTAAACAAGGATTTACAACCCCATTTTGGGGTAAAAACATGGGAGAAATCATAAAGGATTAAAATGTTAATATAAGGTTCCGGTGTTGATGTAATGATTAACATCTAATCCTTATGGAAAATCAATAAAGATATGTAACTAACCAAGATGATTTTTGAAAATTATCCGGGTCTAGTTAATCAAGGAGTTAATCAAGAAACATTGCGCCATCAAAGATTACTAATGGGCCCAATGTTGACTCAATGGGCTTGACCCAAGCCCATCAGGTGTAAGTTCATTTTGTTAAATTAATTATGTTTTAATAAAGGAAATGACTTATAAATTCTATTAAATTAATTAAATGACTTTTCTAAATAAAAGTTTAACTTAAAATAAATTACCTTAAAAATGTGTTAAATAAAGACTTGTGAATTAATTAAAATAAACCCTAATCATCTAGGGTTTAGTAGTTAATAAGATTGGGACATGGGTCTATTACGGGTAATACAATTAGATTAGTTAGGTGAAATCCTAGAAACACTTTAGTAACGTAGGACACTTAGTTGCACACCGAGACCAAACCCTAGTTACGACAACTATCGTATGTAATTATCATATTCGAATTCTTTTAAACAACTCAGGGACTAAAGATACATAGGCAACAATCAAAGAGCGCGCATATCCTTTGTGGTTCATTTGCACGGAAACACAGGTGAGTTCATTGCCCCTTTTCTAAACATTTTTGTTTTAAAACGCGGGGATGAGAAGCATGCGTAAACTGTTTTATTTAAATTGTTTACTTATATGCTTTTATTTATCATATGTCATATCTTTATGTTTGTTGATACTCCTAGACTCCTGTCTAGGTAATTATTATACAGATCAAATTATCAAGTTAATTAAATTACTCTTATGAGTAATACCTTAATTCTCAAACTCTCAATAAACCCTTAGTTCATCGAGTTCAAATTCCAGAATCTAAATTTAAAGTGAAATCAAAAGAACCAAAGCTAAAGATCAAATGCAATGGAATCTAATCCAGTGTGTGATCAGTAAACTCAGGATCCTACTCATAAATCTATAATCATTGTGAAATCATAGAATTCTACAGATTAGAAATCAAGGGAATCAAGTGAATCATGGGAATCATAAATGTGTGTGAATCATCGGAATAATGAAATCATTAAAATCTAATGAAATCATTAATACATGAGTTAAGGTGGATGTCAGTTGTATAGAAATCAAGATCACGTGTAACACACATAAAGTCCCTTCATAAATAGTAGACTCTTGTAGTCAGACTATTCGGGCAATAACGTGAACGATCAAATGAAATCAATATAAAAAATCAAGAGAATCAAGGACGATCAAGAAATCAAAGGATATCCGTAAAGTCCCTTCATGTACAGTAGACCATTGGGTCAAGCTGTATGGGCATCATTAAAATCCCGTCACGCTCAGGTAGGCTCCTTGTGAGTCCTGCCTGATATGGGTCATGTGTGCGAGGGTACAACTTGGACAACCACCAACAACTAAGTCTAATTGATTGAGTCAAATAAGGCCCAATCATCATGTCTTAGTTGTATGTAAATGTTATTTATTTATTTATCTAAACATTTAACATTTTATTTCTATAATTGCTTTTGGGAAATCATGAAGACATGGTGAACTCAGGAAATCAGTTTTATTTCAAATTATGGAAATCAAGCTTTTTAACATAGAAGTGAGTGATAGGTAAGACGCTTAATTATCATTAATATCAATGTCCTATGCGGCTTAGTATGTGGTGGGACGGCGTCTGGGCGGGTCGTAGGCTCGACTCAGGGGTATGCCCTATATATAAGCATACCGAGCTGGATGATACAGGTGATGTTAATGAGATCAAGTTTGTTACTTAGGGGGAAACATAAACATTTTTGGGTTGATATCATAAACTGTTAAACAGAGTGTTTTAAATCTCAGATGATCATAGAAGGGAATGGTAGGTAAAATGCTTAATTATCATTAACAACAATGTCCTATGTGACTTAGTATGTGGTGGGACGGCGTCTGGGCGGGTCGTAGGCTCGACTCAGGGGTATGCCCTATATATAAGCATACCGAGTTGGATGATACATGTGTTGATAATGAGGTTAAGGTTTTACCTAGAAGGTTTACAAAACTATTTTCAAATACCAAACTCATATGAACTCACCAACTATCGTGTTGACTTTGTTTTATTTTCATGCTTTCTCAGATGACGTACAGGATTAAGCTAGGGATTTGGATTGCGTGCTAGAATGCTCAGTTAGAGGACCTAGTAGTTTTGGAAAGCACATCTTTTGTTGATCATTGTGAATCATTTTTGAGATCTTGTACTAATACAAGATAGTGAACTTATGATTCATTTTGAAATGTTTACTTTGTTAAATTATCAGACATGGATATTGTAATTTAACTTTGTAGATTTTAGTTAAATGTTCTTGTGCTTTATATATTCTTAACATTGACGCTATGTAAACAATCTGATCATCACGATTATCATTCCCGATATCGCGCCCCGGGAACCTTCCGCCCGTCGGGGAATCCGATCCAACCCCGCCGGCTCGGGGTGTGACATTGAGGTACTAGCGCAAGTAGCGAACTTGGAAGGTACCTAGGGACAGATTGGATTTCCGATATTAATCCGGAAGAATTTGAAAACTTTGATATTTTGGCCTGGTGGAAACAAAGGAATCCCAATTTCCGATTCTATTTGCCATGGCCCGTGATTTACTAAGCGTCCAAGCTTCTACGGTAGCTTCGGAATCTGCTTTTTCTCTTAGTGGCAGGGTTTTATCGGTTCGAAGGATGAATCTTACTCCAGCATCATTGAATTGTGCATTTGCTTGAAAGACCATTTGGACGCAATGGAACGCGTACAAGACCACACAAAACTTGAATGCGAGCTTGAGGTAAAAAAACAATACACGGGGTGGAAGTTGAGCAAGGAATGACTTTATCATTTTCCGATGAAGAACATGCAATGGATGAATGGATGCGAAACAATAGCCCGGAACTATGTTGGAATATAATGACTGATGAGCAAAACCACTGAAGCAAGACACATGAATAAAACCGCAGATAGACAAGCCGCGGATGCTTCTCTTCCGATTGAAGGACTGCTTCAGTATCGGAAGGCTATCAGCGGAAGCTTCGCCAAAAAGAAGTGCCGCTGAACTTATTTCCCTCTGAAGACACTAGCTGATCTTGACATCATCGGAAGACAACCTCTGCATCGGAAGAAGTCAAATGACTCGGAAGACAATCTTTTGTTCACAAATAACTGATTACTTAATCAGCTTCCAATGAACAACTTCCGAAAGAATAAACACTGAACTCCAGTACATCTACTTCAACATCGGAAGACCTGAAGATTACTGAAGACTCTTGTTTCCGTTGTTGTTGACTTTGTATTTGTACTAGTCTGTTGTATCGGTGTCTGTAATAATGTCAGCTATTTGTCTTATTATTTCTTGTCTTGTATCACAGAATGTTTCGGTATTTAAGTCCCAACATTCTCTGAATAATTGAGGATTACTTCCCCCAAATTTCCTTGTGCTTTCTATCTCTTATCTTCTCTCTTTCTAGGCAAGAAAACTAAAACAACGAAAATAACTGTGCAAAACTTTAGAGGGAGCTGAAACCTAAGCTTTGACTAAGTGTCTAAAGCATTGTTCCTGGTGGAACAGCTACTACTCGAGGTTCTTGTAGTTCAATAATTGGTATCAGAGTCTTGTCCTTAGTCTAGGTTTAACCATCAAGACTAAAACTCAAAGCTCTCACTAATATTTTGTTGTCACACCCCTGTTGATACATGTTTTGTCCCTAGTTCAGTTTTTGTAACTCTTATCATGTAAAATTCAAGTTATATTAATGGAAGTTGTCTTTCTATATTGATTTTAATGTTTAATATTGATTATATGATTGTGTTATTGGTTGATTTGATTTATTATATATTTGAGTATGAGTATGGTTCATTCGGCCGAATGACTCTACCGAATGAAGTCATTCGCCGAATGAAACCAAAGTATGTCTAGTCAGCGAATGAGTCATTCGCCGAATGACTCATTCGACTGAATTATCATTCGACAGATGCCATTCGCCGAATGAGTTGCTTCGGCCTCTCATTCGGCCGAATGTCAACTGTCTATATATACAAGTTCAAATCATTTCAACCTTAACTTTCCAGAGCCCTCCTTCTTCCTTGAGACTCAAGTGTCAAAACCCTAGAAGATTTGAGCGGTTCTTGATATTCCAAGTTCGATTCTCAACCCGTGGTGTTCGATCGTTGCTTCCACGTTGTTCCTACAACCTCGGATCACCACGGTTTCTGTTGGTTTCGATTGGAAAACCCTGGAATAGGATTCCGCACTATTCCAGAGGCTGTCGAGCAGTTTTACATTGGATTCGGATTGTTTCAGAGCTTTGGCTCTTGAATCTACTCGATTTCCACTCAAAATCATCAGATCTGAGTCTCCCAAAACCCTGATTTTCGTAACTTCCAAAAACCCTATTTTTCTTGCTTTCCAAGTTACTATTTCATTGAAAAACCAAGGGTTTTTGCGGTTTGATTGTCCTAATACTTTCCCAATTGGCTTGTTATCATGTCTTGAACTTCTGTACCAAATTTGGTGCTTAAATCTGGTCAAAATCGCAAGTTATCACGATTTTCGTTGCTGAAAACCCCAGATCGCCGAATGACTCTGGCGGCCGAATAAGTTCAGCCGAATAGCCCCTCATTCGCCGAATAGGTCTCATTCGGCGAATAGCTCCTTCGCCATTGTCATTCGCCGAATAAGCCTTATACTCTACTCTCATTCGGCGAAAGAGCTCATTCGACATGTCATTCGCCGAATAGGTCATTCGATCATTTCATTCACCTGTTGTCATACTCAGCCTTCATTCGCCAGTTTCTGTTCATTCGGCCCCCGACATTCGCCAAAACCAGTTCATTCGCCAGTTCTTCCTGAAATTTTTCTAAGTGTTGAATCTTATTACTTCTGATCAAATGGAGGATCTAGCACTCATGGCTAACCAAAACCATCGCATTCAGACTCTCTTGTTGACAGAAAATGAGACAGGGAACTCAAAAAAAGCTCCTAAGTTGTTGACTTTAGATGATTATCCTCACTAGAAGTATAGATTTGAAATTCACATCAATGGGGTGGATACAAATCTGTGGATGATGATAGAAGGAGGTTACTTGAGGCCTTTGAACGAGGATGGTACTCCTATGCTTGTTACAAGAATGACCGAGCCTCAAAGGAAGCTGTATGACTATGAGAAGAAAGCATATGCCATTCTGTCACAGTCCATTGCTACAGATATCTTTCATCAATTTAGACAGTTTACATCTTCCAAATACCTCTGGGATGCCTTACAACAAAGATATGAGGGGAATGATGCGTTAAAGAGTATTAAGTCTAAAGCTTTGAGAAAAGAATTCAACAGCTTTATCTATGTGGGTAATGAGTCCCTTGATGAACTGATTGCTAGGTTTTATCATCTGTTGAGTGAGTTGTTCAATCATGAGGTCAAAACTACAACTCAAGAGAAGATTCAGTGTTTAGCAGATGCTTTACCTCCAAAGTGGGAGTCCTTCTTGATGCTACTCAAGCAAAATCAGATGATGGCTCATATGGACATCAATGATTTTATTCAGAAGCTAAAAGAGCAGGAGATAGAGAACAAATGGAAGGCCAAGAGAGTTGTGCAAGTTCAAGATCCTTCTCTATACTACTCCACTCCCACAGTTGATAAATCCACAACTCATGCTCCTCTGAAGACTGCTTTTGTTTCTAAAACATCTGAAGCTCCATCTGCAGTTCAGATGCATTTCAGTCAATCTTCTTCATCAAGTTCACAACAAGAGCATCATCAGCCTACCGCAAGTCTAAAAATAGAGAACTTTGACAAGGTCACAGTAGAGATTGCAAAAGAGCATATGTGTCTTCTATCAACATTGGTTAGCTCATATGATGGATTAGTTGCTGGTCAGATCGGCAATCCATATTTGACCAATGATGATTACTCTCAGATTGATCCTGATGACATGGAGAGAATTGACATTATGTGGGCATTGGCTAGTGCAGTTAGGAGAGCAAAGGAGTTTGTAAAAAGGACTGGGAAGGATATCAATCTAAACAAGGAGTCCAAGTTTGGATTTGATATGGCATCTGTCACATGCTACAACTGTGGTGAGAAGGGTCACTTTGCCAGGCAGTGCAAACAGCCAAAGAAAGCAGGGAACAAAAACCCATTTCAGCATCAGAAATCAGCTCCTGCCAATTCAGAAAGGAGACTAGTTCCCATTGATTCTCCTTCTCAAGTTGGATCTTCATCCTCTGCTAGTAAAGCTTTAATGGTTCAACAGGATGAAGGGGTGAACTGGGACTTCAGGTTTAATGTTGATAAAGAAGATCAAGATAAAGCTTGTGTGGCAGAGATTCAGCAGTCTGAAGATCATGATGGGGAAAGCATTCAGGAAGATTCATTGATGAATGATGACAAGATCTCAAGTACGGATTCAGACAATCAAGATTCTGATGGTGAAGCTGATGACATTTCCACTCAATTTGCCTTGATGGTAAATTCTTCTGCTTCTTCAGAATCTGAACAGGTATACACTGACTGTTCATCTTCACATTCTGATTGTTTCAATTGTGTTGACCTTAGGAGTAAGGTTCTTGCTTATCAAAAGCATAACAGTGACTTGATAACCGATCTCGACCTATGTATTGAAGCAAATAAAGTTTTAAAATCTAATGAAAAAGATTTTCAAATTAAAATTGATCTTTTAAATCGACAACTGCATGAGGCCGAGATCGCTGTTCTGAACAAGCAAGATGCTATAACTTCTTATCTCAATACCATCAATGAGATCAAGAAGAAGTTAGCAATAGTTGAATGTGATTATGAGACTCTAGGTCAGAAGCTCAAGAGCTATGAAAGCTCTTCTTATATCATTGAGCATATGATCAGTAGGGGTACTGATCAGGGGAAGGCACAGGTTACTTATAAAAATTGTCCTCCACCAATCCTCAATGCCTTTGTCAATACTCCAAATGACAAAGATGTAAAGGATTTTCAAGTTACTACTTCGTTAGTAATTGATCCAGTCTGTCTGAGTACAAATCAGAGTTCATCACAGACTAAGGAATCAAGGGTGGATGGAGTTGTTGAAGATTGGGTCTCTGATTCCGAGGATGAATCAGATTATTCACCTAAGCACAATACTCCTAGGAATCAAACTCCTGTAGTCATGAAAGGTGACCCAATCTCCAAATCAAAGATTTACAAAGAATTATGCTTTGTTAAATCTTCACAAGGGTCTGAAGCTGATTGTGTTACTAAATCAGCTCTGTTTGGTAACAAAGGGAGAAAGGGTTTGGGTTTTGATTCAGATTGTCAGAAATCAAATGTTTTTAAATCAACTAACAAATCATTTTCTGATTTAAAACATTTTCATAAAAAAGGTGACAAAGTTTGTTTTGAATGTAGTGAGTCAGGGCACATTGTGAGATTTTGCCCTCAGTTGATCAGACCTAAGGTTGTGCCTTTTAAAACTTAAAATCTGCTTTACCAAAACCGGTAAAATCTGTACCTAAGTCTGTTCAACAAAAGTCTAAATCACCCATTCAGTCTAAGACTTCAAACAAGGGAAAAGGAAATTTGGAAACTTTGGATGTTCCAAATGTGGTTAAAGTTAACCAATCAAAATCATCATCCATTTATCTGAAAACCTCCTTTGATAAAAATGCAATTTGGAAAGTTAAATCATCTGAGGATTCTGTTCCAAAAATTTCAGATAAACCTCTTCCTAAAGGAAAATGGATCGATGTTTGGATCCGAGACTCTATGGGTCAACCCAAGACTGTAAAGGCTTGGGTTCCCAAAGTAAACTGATTATCTCTTTATTGTGCAGGTTGCCCCAAAAGCTGGAGTTAACAGCACTTGGATCGTTGATAGTGGGGCTTCCAGACACATGACTGGTGATATTTCTCTGCTCACCAATGTGAATGCAGTTCGAGGTGGCTATGTTGCCTTTGCTGGAGACAAAGGTGGTTTTATTACAGGAGAGGGAATTCTGACAAATGGACAGGTTTCATTCGATAATGTCAGATACGTTAAACAGCTGGAAAACAACCTCCTGTCAGTTTCTCAGATTTGTGACAAAGAGTACAAGGTCTTATTTGATGATTCAAAATGTTACATTCTCAAGCAAGGTGTTAAGATACCTGAAGATTGGATTTTGATGTCTGCTCCGAGGAAGCAAGATTTGTACGTTCTCAATATGGCCACAGCTTCAACTACATCCTCCACAGCTTCATGTTTTATGACAAAGGCAACTGAGAAAGATTCAATCCTTTGGCATAAGAGGATGGGCCATTTGAGTTTACGTAAGATGAATCATTTGGTACACAATAGTCTGGTTGAGGGAGTTAGCTTGAAGAATTTTAAGCTGTCTGATATCTGTGTATCCTGCAAGAAAGGGAAGCAAGCCAAGCAGTCTCATAAGCTGAAAAAGTTTCATTCAATCAATGTTCCTCTTGAGCTTCTCCACATGGACTTATTTGGTCCTGTGAATCGGAAGAGTATAGCTGGAGATCAATACTGTCTTGTCATCACTGATGAGTATTCCAGATACTCTTGGGTTTTCTTTTTAAAGGAGAAATCTGAGACGTTTGATTGCATTCAAGTTTTGGTTACCAAACTTGAATCACTTTATAAGCTCAAGATTCGTCAGTTTCGAACTGATAATGGAACGGAGTTCAAAAATCACAACATGGAGAATTTTTGTAATGCAAGAGGCATTGTGCAACAATTTAGTGCTCCATACGTTCCACAAATGAACGGTGTTGCTGAACGCAAAAATAGGACATTGATTGAGGCTGCTAGAACCATGCTTGCTTATTCTTCTCTACCGGTTCAATTCTGGAACGAAGCTGTAGCTAATGCTTGTTATACCTTGAACCGGGTACTTATTGTGAAGAGACATGGGAAGACTTGCTTTGAACTGCTCCATAACAGAAAGCCAAATCTTAAGTATCTAGAACCGTTTGGTGCTCCATGCACTATGCTTAAGAAACATGAGCAGGGCAAGTTCAATGAAAAGGTGGAAGAAGGGTACTTTCTTGGGTATAGCACTCCAAATAAACGAGTTTACAACATTGCAACTCATAATGTGGAGGAGTGGTACCATGTAGACGTTCAGAAATATACAATGCCCCCACCTGGAAAAGGGCCAGATTGGATGTTTGATTATTCCAGTCTTTTTGATTCATTCAATATGCCCCCATGTATTCAGATGAAGATGTTGCTGTTCAGATGCTGTATGATGTACAGAATGCACCTGATGAAACTTCTCAACCTACATCTGCATCTGGTCCCTCTACACAGATAAATGATGACAGCTCAGACACAGATGACAATCCTCCAGCTGCTCCTGAACCAGTTGTTGATAACCTTGTACCTGGTCTTGAGGATTTGAATTTGAATAACTTAGATCCTGAGGTTGAGGTTCCCGCTCATCCTGTTGGAAGAATCAATCGTATTCATCCTCAAGACAACATTATTGGGAGTCCTTTAGATGGAGTGAAAACTCGAAGTCAGATTTCTTCAGGTGGTCTTGCAGACATTCTTGATTTTGCAGATGTAAGCTTTTGTGCTCATTCCTGCTTTATCTCTCAAGTTGAACCGCGTACTGTCACTGAAGCCCTCAAGGAAGAATCATGGGTTGATGCTATGCAAGAGGAACTTTTGCAGTTCAAAAAGTTAGGGGTCTGGCAATTAGTTGATAGACCTAAAGGTGCAAAAGTCATTGGCACTCGATGGGTTCTTCGTTGCAAGAAAGATGATCACGGGATCATAGTGCGAAACAAGGCACGTTTGGTGGTTCAAGGATTCAGACAGATAGAGGGGTTGGACTACAATGAGGTGTTTGCTCCAGTTGCTCGACTCGAAGCCATTCGTATCTTCTTGGCTTATGCATCCTTTAAAAATTTAAGGTCTATCAAATGGATGTTAAGAGTGCGTTCCTTCACGGTGTTATCAGTGAAACCGTATATGTCAGTCAACCTCCCGGGTTTGAGGATCCATTGCATCGTGACCAAGTCTACAAGCTAGACAAGGCCTTATATGGATTGCATCAAGCTCCGCGAGCGTGGTATGAGACACTTTCTACTCACCTTCTGAACAACGGGTTCAGAAGAGGTGTCATTGACTGCACATTATTCATCCGTGAGAAGGACAGTGATTTACTCTTGGTGCAAGTGTATGTGGACGACATAATTTTTGGTTCCACAAATGATAGTCTGTGCAAGGAATTCGAGAAGGTTATGAAAGAAAAATTTGAAATGAGTTCGATGGGAGAGATGAAATTTTTCTTGGGTTTGCAGGTGGATCAGTCTGAGGCAGGGATTTTTATTCATCAAACCAAATACGTTGGTGACATTCTGAGCCGGTTCAGTATGTCTGATGCCAAGCCTGCTGGTACCCCACTGGCTGTTAATCACGGGATTACTCCAGATGAAAAGGGGGAGTTAATTGATGCCACTCTGTACCGAGGAATGATCGGATCTCTCATGTATCTTACTGCTTCTCGGCCAGATATCATGTTCGCTACTTGCTTGTGTGCACGCTATCAATCAAAGCCAAGAGTATCTCACCTCATTGCTGTCAAAAGGATTATGCGTTATCTGAAGGGTACACTGGAACTTGGCTTATGGTACCCTAATGATGATAACTTTGAGCTTACTGCATATAGTGATTCAGATTATGGCGGATGCAAGAGAGATTTCAAGTCAATATCTGCAGGATGTTAGTTTTTTGGAAACCGATTGGTCACCTGGCAGTGCAAGAAGCAGACGTCGGTGTCTACTTCAACCTGTGAAGCTGAATATATTGCTGCTGCTAGTTGCTGTTCACAAATCATCTGGATTCAACAGCAACTCAGGGACTATGGGTTACATTTTTCTAACACTCCTATTTATGTTGATAATACTGCTGCCATTGCTGTCACTAAAAATCCAGTTCAGCACTCCAAAACCAAACACATCGACATAAAATATCACTTCATACGTGATTGTTTTGAAAAGAAATTAATCGATGTTGTGAAAATTCACACCGATCACCAGAAAGCCGATCTTTTTACAAAAGCATTTGATAAACCCAGATTTTTATATCTGTTATCGGCTAATGGTGTTTTTCAAAAGGATGGAGTTCAATCCTCATCTGAGTCTAACAAATGATCATCATTTTTACTTAGATAGTCTTTGCTTTATTCATTTTACTTCAGTATATTCATTTTTATTGTATAGTTCTTTTTCATCATCAAAAACTCAAAAAGATTTTCTATTTTTAGGTTTTTAGGGGGAGAAATTATGATATTTGAAAAACCAAAAACAATAGAAAATTTGAAAACCAAAAACAATAGAAAATTTGAAAACCAAAAACAATAGAAAAATTAAAAAATTGAGATGGTCTTTCTTAATAAAGTAATGCATTAATCTTATCATGTCATAGAAGCAGATGTGAATGTATGAACTAAAATCACAAGAGAATTGTGATGGGATGTACTGATAGGCTGACTATACAAAATGAATAAACAACTTGTGATAACTTAGAAAGTTTGATCTGGGGGATCCATTTTATTAAATCATTTGAGTGAGAAACGGTTTTTGACTCAAATCAAGCATACACCTGTCATCATGGAATCAAATGAGGTTTCATTCAAAGAAAAATAAAAACAAGCTGGTATTAAGCTTGAGGAAAATCAAAAACAAGCTGGTATTAAGCTTGATGAAAAACTAAAAACAAGCTGGTATTAAGCTTGAAGAAAACCTAATGCAAGCTGGTATTAAGCTTGAGAAATACTTAAACAAATAAAGTTCAATTCCATACATGTGCCATATTGCTGGGGCGGACCTAGCTGAAGCCATCCATTTGGATAGAACAAGAAAAATACAAAAAGATAATAAATGTTTGAATCTTATTGAATTCATGATGACTGGTTTTAAGATATGCTGAATTGAGTTTTGAACTGATTTTGATCTTTATTGGTGAAATGAATTGGGAACTCAATCAGAAAATATGAGTGATCACATAGTTTGTTTAGTAGTTATGTATTGTTCGGTTTAAGTTTGGACAAATATATCAGTAATCGTATCATAATGAAATTGTGTTGGAAGTGAAGCGTTCATTGAAGATAATGTGATGTGATTAGAGATATGTGTTATTTTATTAATGAACCTCTCACAAAAACATGTGTTTATTTATTCTTAGTTATTGTTTGTACAGTTTTAGTGATTGTTTCAGAAAAATACAAAAAGATTTTCTATTTTCAATTTTATTTTAGATGATCATTTGTAGATTTGGATGTCTGTCTTATCTGAATCCTGAACTAACCAGACATATCTTCATAAATTGTTAAAGGTTTGTTGCTCAAAATGTCAAATGTTGAAATAGTTGAGGTTTGGAGGTTATCATCTCTCATTCGTCCGAATGAGAGGTAGAATAAACTCATTCGGCCGAATGAACTCATTCTGCGAATGACTCATTCGGCTGAATGAACTCATTCTGCGAATGAGTCATTCGACCGAATCAATCATACAAAGTGTTCATCATTCGGCGAATGAAGGGTGTCGAATGTCTCATTCGACCTTTTCATTCGGCGAATGAGTGTCGTCGAATGTCTAATTCGCAACTCTCATTCGGCGAATGAGACTGATACTGAACCGACCTTTCGCCTAGCTCATTCGGCGAATGAGAAGGGACTATATAACAGTCTTTCGGCCGAATGAAAGTCATTCGACCAAAATACTCTTTCGCGACTTCAGAGAGAACCCATTCGGCGATTGACACACAGTTCCTGTTCACTTGACTTTCTTTGATTCTTGTTAACCCTGCTTCTGATAATCTTTTTCTACTTCATCTCAGGTATATGGAGATCGATTATCAAGCACTTTCAACCGTGAAATCATCAAAAACAGTTGTGATTATAGGATTTTAGGGTTTTGTAAATCGCCGTTTAAATAGACTATCAAAATGGGATTGAAACTACCTAAGACCTGTATTAAAAGTTTTAATCGGTTGATTCTGAGTATGTGTGTGCAATTTTTATGAACT
The DNA here is from genome assembly GCA_009363875.1 of Mikania micrantha. Classification (NCBI taxonomy): domain Eukaryota; kingdom Viridiplantae; phylum Streptophyta; class Magnoliopsida; order Asterales; family Asteraceae; genus Mikania; species Mikania micrantha. Next base: position 70,845,805 of record CM018691.1, on the reverse strand, counting down.
GATTGTTGATTTTTGAAAAAGGGATTTTGAATTCAAAATGGGCGCCGAATGTCGTCATTCGGCGAATGACTCATTCGGCGAATGAACCTCATTCGGCGAATGGCTCATTCGGCGAATGGCTCATTCGGAGAATGGCTCATTCGACGAATGACCCGCCTTGTCTATATCTCATTCGACGAATGACTCACTTTCGTTGAATCTCATTCGGCGAATGACTCACATTCGACGAATGTCTCATTCGATGACACTCATTCGGCGAATGACACTCATTCGACGAATGACTCTCATTCGAATGTCTCATTCGGCGAATGAATGCTATTTGCAACTCATTCGACGAATGACATTCGGCGAATGTGCTCATTCGCCAAAATTGTCTGTCATTCGGCATATCAGATAGTTGAAATCCAAATTTCAGAAGTTCATCTAATTTCATCTTGTTATTTTATCTGACTTGTACTAACATGTTTATTTCTTCTGTTGTGCAGCATGGCAGGTTACAAGTCAGTTCCTAAGCACAACATTTGTGCTCATCTAGATTTGACCACTCCAAACGCGAAGCACTACTCAGACATCATTACTTTTCTGAGGCATTCGAGGATATTCACTGCCATATCTACTGTCCATGTGCCTTATCACTCGCATCAGCAGGATTTCTGGTTATCTGCTGACATTGACTGCGAGGCCGAGCCTACAGTCATAAGGGGCAAAGTTCAAGGGCATGATATAGTGGTTTCTGCTGAACACATCAGGAGAATTTGTGGTTTTCAAGACTCTCCAGATCAGCCATCATTACTTGATCGATTTCTAGTTCGTGGATGTTTTCTTCGATGCAAGTATGAGGGTGACATTGGAGCTGGCATTCTCAACAAGGCGTTTATGTCTCCACAGTTCAAGTATTTAGCTCATGTCTTGGTGCATTGTCTCGGATCAAGGCGAGGAGGATTCGACGACATGCGTGAGACCATTCAGTGTGCATTTGCTGCTCTTGTGCTCAACAAGCCGTTCAACTTCTCAGAGATGATATTCATTCACATGAAGGAGAACGTGGTTCTAAAGGGGACAAGAAGTTTCTTATGTACCCGAGATTTCTGCAGCAGATCATAGATGCTCAAGTTCCAGATCTTCCCAAGATCAATGCTGATGTTATTCGGTTAGAGCACATGAATGACACTACTCTTAACAGAGTTCTGTCATACAGAGGGAAGGAGAGGAAGCCAGCCACCAGATCTTTATTCGGTCACCTCTCTCGACCAGATTACCGAGCTCCAGCAGGTCGTAGATGGAGGCATGCTGACTCTGATTCAGATGTCGAAGACATAGTTGTACCGGCTGGTGGAGACGACAGTGATGGAGGTGATGGTGATGATGGGGCAGGCCCTAGTGGTGCTGGAGCTGTTGAGAGCACAGTGATAGTTGGCACTGCTGCTGTAGTGAGTTCAGGTGTGGTGGAGATGAGTTCTGGATACATGACCACTGCTGCTTCTGTGAGCATGGTTGATGTTAGTGGCACAGTTACTGGTGGTGATGCTGGTTTGTCTACAGCACAGGAAGAGGACATTGATATTGATTCTTTGATGGACTTAGACTTCATGGCTGCTACTACTACTGTTTCTGCCTCTACTGTTGTTGATACTACAGCTCCTCATATTTCTGATGTTGATGATGAGTCAGAGGACTCGGGTGAGGAGGATGTAGTCGGGGATGGTGTTGATGAGAGTACCGACTCGGATGTTATGGAGGAAGGCTTTGAGAAGGTGATGGAAAGTGGCAAGATGGTTGTCAGGAAGAGGAAGAGAACTGAAGAGGAGATGGAGGATATTACTGATCCACTGTTTATACCAAAGTTTGATATCTCTCCTCCACCTCGGTCTTCTATTCCTGCTTCGGTGGCTGTGACTGTTGCTGCCTCTCAGCCTACATCCTCTAGAGCTGGAAGGGGAAATAGATCTAGGTTCTCTTTCCAAAGGAGGTCAGAACTGACAGCAGCTGCTACAACTACTGATACATCAGTAGCAGCTGTGTCAGTTTCCTTACTGACATGGTCAAGGGCTATTCCTGCTCAGACTACTATTGCCCCTCTGACTACTCCTTTTATTCATGAGCCGGTTTATGTTGCTGCTTCTTCTGGCCCATCTACATCACGAGCTGATACGTTTATACCTACTGTATCAGTTATGGATCAGCTTAGCACACTAAACAGTATGGTTCTCAGGCTGATGGAGAAGAATATAGAGCAAGAGTCTAAGATTGCTCAGCTCACCCAACGGATCAACGATCAGGATGCCTTGTTGCTGCAGGCAGTTGATCAACGAGCTAATCTTAGAGCTCGTTCAGCTCAGCAGGAGGAACAGCTCATCAAGTATATTGACGAGCATAACCAGCTGGCTATGACAGCCTCTGGTTTCAGTGAGAGGATTCTTATATTGGAAGCTGAGAATGCTCGCCTTGCTGAACTTGTCGAGGGTTCCAAGGAGGGCACTCCCAGGCTTGAAGGTGTGATAGTCCATTCCGATGATTCAGAAGAAGAAGAAGAGTCTGATGAGGAACAAGTTGATTATGAAGAGTCTGAGAAGGATGAAGAATCAGATGATGATGATGATGCTGATAATGATGATAAGGACGGATCTGGGAGTGGGTCTTCTGAATCATCCGGTACTGATGACGATGATGATGATGACAATGATGATCAAGCCCCTCCCTCTTCTGAGATCCGGTCCAAGAAATCCAATGACAAGAAGGCTCAGGCTCCTCCTCCTTCGTCTCCCTCGAAGTCAGCCGAACCAGAAGCTACTGAGGAAGTACAAGCTGTGCCTTTGAGACGTCAGCTTGATGAGACACTGACTATGATCTTGGACGCTCAAGGCATTATACAGCACTCAGTGAGCTATGACAAGGAGGAGGGAGAGATTATACACTGCCTCTCCAAAGAGCAAATAGCTGAGCTATTCAGGTTGAATCCTGATGAGGTTGTTACTGATGACACCTCAGTTCCCATTTTTGAAGAGCCTGAACCAGAGCCATTTGATGATGTTGATGAGGTTATTTTGGAAGACATCACAGATGAAGAATACCCAAAGTATACATCGGCTGAAGTCGAGCTGCCTACATTCAATGAACCATTTGATCAAGAAACAGAGGATCTTTTGGTTAGATATCTGGAAGAACAAGTTGAGGCAAGCAAGGCTGAAGCCGAAGACCAAAAGAGAAGAAAAGAGGAATGGGCTGCTTATTGGGAAGTGTTGAAGAAGCAAAGCACAGAGAAGATGCCAGCCACACACAAGAAAGTTTACAGGACCAAAGGCTACAAAGCTGGAGGTCAGATTCTTAGCTGGGCATACTTCCATGATCTTGGGTGCTATGCTGTGAAGAGAGAGAAAGGGATTGACTACTTCAAACACCCACATGATTTCAAGACGTTGCCTGGATTCGAAGTCAATCAGTTAGCACGTCTGAACATGCTATACAGTGAAGACTCTGGGATGTCTGCTTGGTTTTCTCGACAGATCAAGTATGAATACCGGAAGAGATGGGTAAACTTTCAACCACAGCAGCCAGAAAGATATTATTTGCCAGAGATTGACGGAGATACCCGCAAGCATAAAGTCATCCTGAAGTGGCTTCCTCCTAAAGTCATGAAGAAGATTCCATTATGGAAGATGCGAAATGAAGAAGATGCTATATGTGAAATGATGTTTCAAAATTATGCAGGTCCAAAGAGCTAGGTCCTCTAACTGGTATCCTAATCCAAAAGAAATAACTCCTTAGTTGAACTGTTTGTCACCTGAGAAGTCATGCAAAAATAAAGTCAACACATGGTTGGTGAGTTCATGTAGTTTTATAAAATTGAATTTGAATAACCTTTGAATGACAACCTTAACCTCACCATTAACCACCTATACCATCCAGTTCAGTATGCTTATATATAGGGCATATGTAGGGTCGAACTTACCGCCCGCCCAGCCACCGTCCCACCACATACTAAACCACATGATATATTGTTCTTGGTGATAATTAAGCGTTTCATCCCACATCTTTGATTTCATAACATCTGATTCATAGAATATGATTACCCTAAAAATGTTTACCTTGATCCCCCGAAATGTCAACCTTAACCTCATCAAAAACCGCCTATGCTATCCAATCAAGTATGCTTACATATAGGGCATATGTAGGGGACAAGCCCCAGCCTCCGTCCCACCACATACCGGACTGCTTAGCATATTGTTGTTAATGATAATAAAGCGTTTCACTCCATTCCCCTTCAATTTAGATTTTGACTTCCACAAATAAATTCACCTTTGATCTCATGAGTTCACCATGTATTCATGATTACCCCAAAGCATTTGTATAAATATAATATCAAATGAGTAATTAAATTAATAACTAAACATTTAAATACAACTAAGACATGATTATTGGACCTTATTTGACTCAATCAGTTAGACCTAGTTGTTGGTGGTTGTCCAAGTTGTACCCTCTCACACGTGGCCCATATCAGGCATGACCCACAAGGAGTCTACCTGTATGTGTCGGGACTTTAATGATGCCCATATCAGCTTGACCCATTGGTCTACTGTACATGCCGAGACTTTAAGGATATCCTTTGATTCTTGATCGTCTGTGATTCTCTTGATTTTGATTTGTTTAATAGTTTCCGTTATTGCCCATATAGCTTGACTACAAGAGTCTACTATTTATGCCGGGACTTTCCATGTGTTACACGTGGTCTTGATTTACATACAACTGACATCCACCTTAGATTAAACAATTAATGATTTCATTAGATCTTAATGATTTCATTATTTCCATGATTCACACACAGTTATGATTCCCATGATTCACTTGATTCTCTTGATTCTGATCTTTTGATTCCCATGATTCCACAATGATTATAGATTCTTGATTTGGATCCTTAGTTTACTGATCACACACTGGAATAGATTCCATTTCATTTGGTCTTAAGTTTTAGTTCTTGTCATTCCCCTTTGAATTTAGATTCTTGAAATTGAGCTTGATGGACTAAAGTTTTGTTTAGAGTTTTAGAATTAAGGTATTACTCATAAGAGTAATTTAATTAACTTGCTAGTTAATTCTGCATAGCAATTTCCTAGACAGGAGTCTAGGTGTATAAACAAGTATATATAGAAAACATATAATAAGTATAAGCATTTACGTAAAACGATTTAAATAAAACAATTTACGTATGCTTCTTAGCCCTGCGTTTGAAAACTAAAATGTTTAGAAAGGGGCAATGAACTCACCTGTGTTGCTGTGCAAATGATTTATCACAAAATGCGCGCTCGTTGTTGTAGACTAGGTTTCTTCGGTTCCTGAGTTGTTTTAAAATAATTCGAATACGATAAGTATACATATTAGTCGTCGTATCTAAGGTTTGGTCTCGGTGTGAAACTAAGTGTCCTACGTTGCTAATGTGATTCTAAGATTTAATCTAACTAGTCTAACTTAAGTACCCATTTGTAACCCATATCACAACAGTTAATCATAACAAGTCTTAATTAACATGTCTTAATTCAACTCATTTTAAGTTAAACATGAATTTAGAAAATCATTTAATTTAATTTAAAACAAGTTTACAATTTAATTTCTTTTATTAAAACATAATTAACTTTAAATGTAATAAAAGTGTAAGTATCATGATGGCTTGGGTTAAGCCCATTGGGCCCAACCTCGGCCCATTACTAGAATCTTTCACAATACTCTGATTAATTATGCCTTGATGATTTAAGTAAATTATCTAGGCTAATTTCATAACTTTATGGACTTTTCCTAAGGCTAGGTGTTGATAATAAATTCAACACTCCAGTCCTTAGTTTATTTCTTGATCTTAATATTTTTCCCAACCAAATCCCCACGGGTTTTAAACTAATTAAATAGATGTTAACCCTTATGTTGGGTTGTTATTGGGTTTAAAGAAAACTCTTGTTATTGAAAACCAAATCCATGAGGACCTTAATTACCCTTTTATCGTTAAAACGGGCCTTAGTAGGCTTCCCATGCACCTACATTAAATTCCCACGCATATGCAGGATTAAGTATATCCATTCCCTTGGTTCTTAAAACTAAGTTTAACAGCCCTAGGTACAACAATATCAACTTTCGATAACACATAGGTTCAACAGCCATGAAGGCAGGGAACCTATTGGCAACAACCATAGGTTCGGCGAACCTTTAGGGTTCGGCCATAAGAGGTTCGTGATCAGCTGGTTTGTGGCTCAGGTTCGCATGGCAAGTAGGGTTTGGCCATCATTGGTTTGTGAATGATCCAGGTCCGTCCCAAATGGTTCGTAGGTCAAGGTTCGGCCAGGTCCAGGTTCGTGACCCTTGTGGTTCGACTGGGTCCAGGTTCGTGACTCCATCGTTCGTGACTCCATCGTTCGTTAGCTTGAGATTCGGTCGACATAAGGTTCGCTGGACCAGGGTTCGGCCACCAGAAGAAAGGTTCGGCCCTTCCTTCGTCCAGCTCATGGAGGTTCGGCCGATTGTTTTTGTAACACCCCGACCGATGGCGGAAACGTCGGGATGCCACGAGGGATGTGTAGATTGTTCAAAAGCTCGTGGGCATCTAAATTAAATCATCACATAAAATTCCATCAACCAAATTAATTACACAAAAATCATGTCTATCATGAATTAAATACATCAGTTACACAAAAGAATTAACTAAACTAACTAAACTCTAATCGCCAGAATTTTAGTTAATTTTAGCTAAGTCCATGATCCTATGTGATGATGTCCAAAAGTGAGAATTCATCTTCTTCAACCTACTTAGCTTCATCACCTGAAACATGTAAGAAAATCGAGTGTCAACTACGAAGTAGTTGGTGAGTAATCATAAGTTTTTATACTTAAAAGTATTTTATAAAAAGAGTATAAAAGTTTGTATTTGAAATGGGTTTTATAAAAAGTTTAGATAAAATGAGTATAAAAGGTTATGGTTTATCTGAGAAAATCCACAAGAGTACCTGCGTGAAAATCCAACACAACTTCCAACACACAATCAAACACATACACAAACACATAATCACATATCAATTCAGTCATAGTTAATCATAGATAATCATAGTCAATAATAGATAATCAATCACATAACCATTCAACCAATCTCAACATCAATATTCTCAAATAATATCTGTGACTATACATGGATATTATGTAATTAACATAAGTTAAAGACATGATTCACGGAGTGGTGGCTAACCACGTGACAATACGTGAAACCAATGCAATTAACCAAGGTTAAAGACAATGATTCACGGAGTTGTGATAATCCAAGAGGCAATACATGTAATCCTTGTTAATGACCGAAGTCAATAACAATATTACACGGAATATATATTAATAAGTGATAATCCATATATAATGATAATCCATAATATGAATATCATATTGATAAACAGGTATCATCCATATGTTATCAAAATAATATTTTTAAAGTTGGTATACATGTTTCACCTCCGAGTTTTAAAACAAAACAGTTTAAAAGGGAGGGTATGAGAACTCACCTGAGTCCCTAGATTCAGTGTTCTCGTATAATGCGTGCTCACGTATGAAATTCCAAAACAACTCAATAACCTGTATTTATCGCGTGTTTTGTGTTCATAAGTATATATGTTTGACCATTATTAAGTATTCATATGTGTTTCAACTTTAATCTATAAGTATGTCACTAACTTAGGTTAGTTATCTAAGTTTTAGTCAAACACTCAAGTTTATCTAAGTTATCATCAGTAAAATATAAAGTTTTAGAAACGTGTTAGTTTTAAATAAATAATTGATGATTGGCGACATTTAGGTTCGGCGATCTTTAGGTTAGGCGAACCCGCGGTTCGGCGATCTTTAGTTTTGGCGAACCTGCGATTCGGCGATCTTTAGGTTTGTCGAATCTTTAGCTTTGTCGAATCTTTAGGTTTGGCGAACCTGCGGTTCGGCGAACCTTAGATTTGGCGAACCTTAGGTTGGGCAATCTTCAGGTTCAGCAAACCTTAGGTTTTGGCGAACCTTAGGTTCGGCGATCTTCAGGTTTGGCGAACCTTAGGTTTTGGCGAACCTTTGGTTCGGCGATCTTCAGGTTCGGCGAACCTTAGGTTTTGGCAAACCTTAGGTTCGGTGACCCTGAGGTTCGGCCGCCCATAGGTTCGGCCGCCCTGAGGTTCGGTCGCCCTGAGGTTCGGTCGCCTTGAGATTCGGCTGATCTGCTTTCTCACGAACCAGCACTGTTCATCTTCATCATCCTTGCATCAAAACCTGTTGCAGGTCCAAACCCACCGATCCTACCCCTTTCTATCGACTCGTTTTAAGGTTTTAAAGTGATAAAATATATTTACAATCTCAATATCATAACCGATTGTTTAAAGAAGAAAAACCAAAAAGTAAAAGCTTAGATCTACCTTCAAGTAACGTTCCAATGCTTGATTTCTTCGTATCTTCTTGTTCCTCTCGATCACGCGGTCGTTTTGGCACCAAGATCTCGTGATTTCGTTGAGTAACGAAAGAGAAATCGTAGAGAGAAGTTCTAGAGAGAGAAAGTGACGAATTTATGATTTTAGAGAGAGAGAGAGAGTTCTTTCAAATGAAGAAGAAGAGAAGGAAGTGGGTTTTTATACCCCGATCTATCCCCGCGTGCTCGGTCTCGTTTATTACGCGTAAAAATTATAATATGTTTGGTTTTCGTCGTAAATTATATTTAAAACGTAAAACTTTTAAATAAATAAGTTTCGTTATGATAAAATGATTTTAAATAAATTGTTTCGTAAAATGATTCCGTTTCATTTATTTAATTAAAACGGTTTATTCGGTTAAGTTTTAGGTTGTGATTCCTAATAAACGTTTTTAATTTATTTTTCCTATTATATTATCGTTGAATATTATTTAATTATCTCGTCGAAACGCGTTACTCACGTACGTATTCGTAAAGATCGTCACCTTTCCGAATCCGACGCTCGTATCGTATTTTGATTTGATTTACGTTTTATGGAACATCGTTTCAGAATATTATTCTTAATAATTATATTTGTGTGAATCGTCACCCACGCGAATATATTATTAAGTTAACATTTCTGAATTAATATTCGAATTTAAGTTATGTTCGTAACCTCACCGTCGCGTAATTAATTCCCATTATACCTCCATTATTTTTTTAACTTTAATATTAAAATCCCAATCCAAACCCACTAAACCCAAGTCACTGACACATCCATGATAGACCGAAATATGCATATGTATAGGGCATATGTAGGGGTCAGTCGCAACTGCCCCAGCCACCGTCCCACCGCTATTTCGATAAACCATGACAATGTGTCCTTGACTATGTTTAACAACCAAAACATAACCAACTCTACATTCCTTTCCATTTCAACCAGTAAACCATTTATCTGTGAACTGTGACTGCGATAAACTCTCTGGTTCTGTTTAGTTGGTTTACAACTAAACTTCCCATGGTTTTACGCGTATAATAATATATTCAGAATATGTATACCAATAATAGTGATAATCATCAAATAATGCATCCATTATTAATAATTACAAATCTCGGTTGTAACAGTACAATCGTACGGATGTACGGACGACCGGAATTACAGTGATGTTACAGTCTCCCTTAGTTAACGGAATTTCGTCCCGAAATTCAACTTGGAGTGACCGTAGTAAATAAATGTGGGTACTTAAGCTTCATCTGATCTTCCCGCTCCCAGGTGAATTCTGGACCCAGGTTCGATTCCCAACGTACTTTGACAATTGGAATTCTACTGCGTTTGAGCTTTTTAACCTCACGATCCATTATCTCAACTGGTTTTTCAACAAAGTGCATGGTATCATCGACGCGAATGTCATCGAGTGCTACCTGAAGATCCTGATCAGCTAAGCACTTTCTTAAATTGGACACGTGAAACGTCGGGTGCACATTACTAAGTTTAGGAGGAAGCTCCAATTTGTAGGCAACCTTCCCGATCCGTTCAAGGATCTTAAAAGGGCCAATATATCGTGGAGCAAGCTTACCCTTTTTCCCGAATCGTACGACACCCTTCCAAGGCGATACTTTAAGCAATACCATATCTCCCACTTCAAACTCTAAAGGTTTTCGTCGTTTATCCACATAACTCTTCTGTCGACTGCGTGCAGCTAACAGATTGTCACGGATCTGGCGGATCTTGTCAGTCGTCTCCTGAATAATCTCGGGACCAGTGATCTGCGATTCGCCGACCTCGGTCCAACAAATAGGTGACCGACATTTTCTTCCATAAAGAGCTTCAAACTGCGCCATACCAATGCTCGCGTGATAACTGTTGTTATACGAGAACTCAACCAACGGTAAATGGCTATCCCAATTGCCACCGAAGTCGATGACACAAGCTCTCAACATGTCTTCAAGTGTCTGAATCGTTCGTTCCGTTTGACCATCCGTTTGAGGATGATAAGCGGTGCTAAGATCCAATCTTGTTCCAAAGGCTTCGTGAAGTGATTCCCAAAATTGTGCCGTGAAACGAGCATCACGATCCGATATTATGCTTAAGGGAATCCCATGTCAGCTAACGATCTCATCAACGTAAATACGAGCCAATTTCCGCACTGGGTACCGTATCGGTAAGAAATGAGCCGACTTGGTCAATCAATCAACTATTACCCAAATACTATCCTTACCGTTTGTGGTTCGTGGGAGTTTAGTAATGAAATCCATGGAGATATTCTCCTACTTCCACATGGGTATTTCCGGCTGTATTAACAATCCCGAAGGTCGCTGATGTTCCGCCTTGACTTTAGCACAGTTAAGGCACTTGGATACATATTCAGCAATGTCCTTCTTCATTCCAGGCCACCAGTACAAGTCCCTAAGGTCTTGATACATCTTATCAGAACCCGGATGGATTGAGTATCGAGACTTATGAGCTTCATCCATAATCACCATTCTAAGATCACCCCTATTCGGTATCCACATCCGATTCAAATAGTACATCAAACCATCATCCTTAGTTTCCAATAATATTTCAGCCCCGTAAGACATCTCATTCTTCAGGTTATCCTGAGCCAATGAGTGTTGTTGGGCTGTGAGAACATCCTTACGGAGATTAGTGTGCACTCGGACACTATGAATCTGAACTTGACTTTTGCGACTAAGCAAATCTGCTACTACATTCGCTTTACCAGGATGGTAGCGAATTTCACAGTCATAATTGTTTAACAGTTCAACCCATCTCCGTTGTCTCATATTTAGCTCTTTCTGATTGAGAATATGTTGCAAACTCTTATGATCAGTAAAGACTACACACTTAGTGCCATAAAGATAATGTCTCCATATCTTTAAAGCAAACACAACTGCACCAAGTTCCAAGTCGTGTGTAGTGTAGTTCTTCTCATGAATTTTCAGCTGTCTTGATGCATATGCCACAACCTTTCCCCGTTGCATGAGAACACAACCGAGACCTAGGTTGGATGCATCACAGTAAACCACAAAGTCATCATTTCCGTCTGGCAATGTCAAAACAGGAGCATCAGAAAGTTTCTGCTTCAAAGTCTGAAATGCCTCTTCTTGCTTTGGTCTCCACTCGTAAGGTTTATTCTTCTGGTCAAAGAAGTGAGAGGGACAGCAATCCTGGAGAAATTCGAAATAAACCGCCGATAGTAACCGGCAAGTCCAAGAAACGATCGAATCTCCGTCGGTGTCTTCGGTGTACTCCAACTCTTCACCGCATCAATCTTCGCAGGATCCATGTGAACACCATTTTCATTGACTATGTGTCCCAAGAATTGAACTTCCTTAAGCCAAAATTCACATTTTGAGAATTTGGCATACAGTCGCTCCTCTCTTAGGATCTCCAAAACCAATTTAAGGTGTTTCTCGTGTTCTTCCTTGGTCTTTGAGTAGATCAAAATATCATCAATGAATACAATCAAAAATTTATCCAAGTATGCCTGCAAACACGGTTCATGAGGTCCTTGAAAACTGCCGGTGCATTGGTAAGGCCGAAAGGCATTACCAGAAATTCATAATGGCCATATCTGGTTCTGAAAGCTGTCTTGGGAATATCATCATCATGTACACGAAGCTAATGATACCCAGACCTAAGATCGATTTTTGAAAACCATGCCGAGCCCTGAAGCTGATCGAAGAGATCATCGATGCTCGACAGTGGATATCGATTCTTAATTGTGAGTTTGTTTAATTCGCGGTAGTCAATGCACATTCGGAATGACCAGTATTTCTTCTTAACAAACAGAACCGATGCACCCCATGGCGAATGGCTCGGGCGAATAAATCCTTTATCAGTCAATTCTTGCAATTGGCTTGCCAATTCTTGTAACTCCGAAGGCGCAAGTCTGTAAGGAGCTTTGGCGACAGGGTTCGCACCAGGTACTAAGTCAATTCGAAACTTTACTTGACGTTCTGGTGGAAGACACGGCAAATCAGCTGGAAATACTTTAGGAAAATCTCTGATCACAGAAACATCTTCAACTAACTTTCCTTTCTCTTTCTTCTCCACAATGTGTGCTAAGAATGCTATACATTTCTTCCTAAGGTACTTGTGTGCTTTAGTGCATGACATCAGCTTAAGACCTTTACTAGAAGTTTCTCCAAAAACTCTTAAAGTTTCACCCGAAGGTAAGGGAATACGAATGTATTTCTCATGACATACTATCTCCGCTTTGTGGGTGGCTAACCAATCCATGCCTATGATAACATCAAAGCTACCAAGATGCATAGGTATAAGATCAATCGGGAAAACGTGATCATTTAAGTTCACAGTACATCCGATAATAATAGTGTCAATATCAATAGTGTTTCCGTCAGCCACCTCCACGTTAAACGGTTTATCTAAGTGTGTACGTGTTCTACCAAGCATGCATTCAAAATCATATGAAACGAAACTCCTATCGGCACCAGAATCAAATAAGACAGTTGCATAAGAGTTGTTGATCAGAAATGTACTGTTGACCACATCTTGGTTGGCTTGAGCAGCTGGAGCATTCAGTTGAAACGCCCGGCCTCTTGCTACCCTCTGATTGTTTCCAGTCAACTTTGGGCATTGATTTCTGAAGAGACCCACTTCACCACACTCATAACAGGCTCTTGCCTGTGCAGGAGGTACCTGGTGAACGGGTACAACTGGAATAGGTTCTGCATGCGGAGCTGGCAGTGCAAGCGGAGTAGGTTGCATCCTTTGTGCTTGCGGTGCACTTCGACAGACATTAGCAAAATGACCATACTTGCCACAGTTGTTGCAGACGCGACATGACAAGTTAGGTGCAAGGTGGTATCGGCAGGTATTACATTGGGGAGTGTTCCCAACATAATTCCTGGCAGTAGTGTTATTTGATGATTGCTGTGCGGACTTAGCAGCAGGAGCAGTGACCATGATGTTCCTGGTCTTCCTCTTTTTGTTGCTGCTCTTTGATGAACTAGCAGCCTCAGTCTTGATCTCAGTCTTTGCTTCCTTTGTGGTATTCTTCACCTCAGTCTTCTTCGTTCCTTTTCTTGTGAGAGTTCCAGCTTTTACATGATTGTCAGTTAGAGTTGCTGATAAAGGGATTGCAGCCTCAAGTGTTTTGGGGTTGCTCCCGTAGACAGTGTCTTGGATTTGCATGGGCAGATCGCCGATGTGCTTCTCGATAGCTCTTTCCAAAGGTGTCACCAGATGAGGCACCAGTAGACTATACTCGTGAAAACGAGTATTATAGATGACATTCTCGCCACTATCCTGTTTGAGTTCCCAGAACTCAGTCTCAAGTTTCTTCATCTCACTGCGAGGACAGAATTCAGTGGTCATTAAGTTCTTGACCTCAGTCCATGTCAGTGCTAGGGCAGCATCAACTCCCCTAGTTCGGTTCTCGCTATTCCACCAAGTTAGAGCTCTCTTTTGGAAAACACTTGTGGCATAGCGCACCTTCAGATTTTCAGGGCAATCACAGTTGATGAAGGTGTTCTCCATGCTCTCAAACCACTGCAGCAGACCAGTGGCTGACTCAGCACCCATAAACTTCTGTGGGTTACAGGATTTGAAGTGTTTGAATGTGCAAGTTGGTGGGTTTGCACCACCTCTGTTCTGAGCGAGAGATTGATTGGCTTGTGTTAGTTGATTCACCAATCCAGAGATAAGTGTTGCTAACTCTTGTATGCCGGAGTTGGCTTTACTGTTGTTAGCATCTCCATTGTTGGAGTCATCTTCGTTGTGACGGCGCGACGACATGTTTCTGAGGAATTAGAAACATGTTACTACCGTTTACAACGTAAGTCATACAAACAATGGTCAAATGAGTTCATTTAGACAGTTAAGATTACATATAGGAACTATATTTTTCTCCTATCTGTCATTAAACTCATAACATTTTTAACTTTCCTATTATTATACTAAGTGTCCTAGTTGGTCATAACTAATATTAGCTAACTATTCCTAAGTTCCATACATTCCCCACCCTATACCAACACTGACAACCTCCCGATGCAATGCAACAAGCTTATATATAGGGCATATGCAGAGGTAGATCGCAATCTCCCCTACACCGTCCCACCACCGTTCCATTGTACCACGATTATGCCCTTGTTAGTATTTAGGGTGTATCATGTATCTTACCATAGTCTCACTTCACAAACCTTATCCTAGGTAGGATAATTTTGAGTGAAGTGGTCTCTAGTTCCCTTGGACAATTAGGTTCGCCTAATGTCTAAGTTCACCTGACATGTAGGTTTACCTATTTCTACGTTCACCTAATGTCTAAGTTCACCTAACATTAAAGTTCCCCTAATGTCTAAGTTCACTAAATTCCATACCAAATCTCAATGTCCATAATCATCAATAAGGGTTCATATCATCACTGAGTGCTCTTATTGTCACTAAGTGTTCATATCCTCCCTCTAATTTATTCTCATCAAGTGTCCATACCATCACTAGGTGTTAGTCTCATCACTATGCGTTTATATTATCACCAAGTGTCTATATCATCACCCAACTCCATATTCCATCTCTAATCGCTCATATCGTTCGTTAATCCTATGCACCCTACGTGTCCAATAAGTGTGTTCACAAGTGATTTATAAGTGTTTATTAAGTGTGGTCATCCATGAGTCAATCCAAACCAATCCAACAAACATACCATCAACTTCCATATCCCAACAATCTCAACTTTACAACAATTCCTAGTAATATCCTAAGTTCCTAACACTGACAGACCCCCAATATACTACAAATGGTATATGTATAGGGCATATGTAGGGGTCAGTCGCAACTGCCCCAGCCAACATCCCACCACCTTTGTAGCATACTACGAGTGTGTCCTTGTCTGGAGATCAGAAAATCTATCAAATAATTCCTAAAGCAGATAATTTCCTAAGCAGTTAAGTTCTTAAGCAGATAAGTGTCCCAAACGGGTAGTTCCCTTATTCCTCAATACTGACATCCACCCGATGTACTGTAAATGGTATATATATAGGGCAAAATTAAATCATCACATAAAATTCCATCAACCAAATTAATTACACAAAAATCATGTCTATCATGAATTAAATACATATGTTACACAAAAGAATTAGATAAACTAACTAAACTCTAATCGCCAGAATTTTAGTTAATTTTAGCTATGTCCAAGATCCTATGTTATGACGTCCAAAAGTGAGAATTCATCTTCTTCAACCTACTTAGCTTTATCACCTGAAACATGTAAGAAAATCAAGTGTCAACAACGAAGTAGTTGGTGAGTAATCATAAGTTTTTATACTTAAAAGTATTTTATAAAAAGAGTATAAAAGTTTGTATTTGAAAAAGGTTTTATAAAAAGTTTAGATAAAATGAGTATAAAAGCTTATGGTTTATCTGAGAAAATCCACAAGAGTACCTGCGTGAAAATCCAACACAACTTCCAACACACAATCAAACACATACACAAACACATAATCACATATCAATTCAGTCATAGTTAATCATAGATAATCATAGTCAATAATAGATAATCAATCACATAACCATTCAACCAATCTCAACATCAATATTCTCAAATAATATCTGTGACTATACATGGATATTATGTAATTAGCATAAGTTAAATACATGATCCACGGAGTGGTGGCTAACCACGTGACTATACGTGAAACCAAAGCAATTAACCAAGGTTAAAGGCAATGTTTCACGGAGTTGTGATAATCCAAGAGGCAATACATGTAATCCTTGTTAATGACTGAAGTCAATAACAATATTACACGGAATATATATTAAGAAGTGATAATCCATATATAATGATAATCCATAATATGAATATCATATTGATAAACAGGTATCATCCATGTGTTATCAAAATAATATTTTTAAAGTTGGTATACATGTTTCACCTCCGAGTTTTAAAACAAAACAGTTTAAAAGGGAGGGTATGAGAACTCACCTGAGTCCTTAGATTCAGTGTTCTCGTATAATGCGCGCTCACGTATGAAATTCCAAAACAACTCAATAACCTGTATTTATCGCGTGTTTTGTGTTCATAAGTATATATGTTTGACCATTATTAAGTATTCATATGTGTTTCAACTTTAATCTATAAGTATGTCACTAACTTAGGTTAGTTATCTAAGTTTTAGTGAAACACTCAAGTTTATGTAAGTTATCATCAGTAAAATATAAAGTTTTAGAAACGTGTTAGTTTTAAATAAATAATTGATGATTGGCGACATTTAGGTTCGGCGATCTTTAGGTTAGGCGAACCTGCGGTTCGGCGATCTTTAGTTTTGGCGAACCTGCGATTCGGCGATCTTTAGGTTTGTCGAATCTTTAGGTTTGGCGAACCTACGGTTCGGCGAACCTTAGGTTCGGCGAACCTTAGGTTCGGCGAACCTTAGGTTCGGCGAACCTTAGGTTCGGCGAACCTTAGGTTCGGCGATCTTCAGGTTCGGCAAACCTTAGGTTTTGGCGAACCTTAGGTTCGGCGATCTTCAGGTTCGGCGAACCTTAGGTTTTGGCGAACCTTTGGTTCGGCGATCTTCAGGTTCGGCGAACCTTAGGTTTTGGCAAACCTTAGGTTCGGTGACCCTGAGGTTCGGCCGCCCATAGGTTCGGCCGCCCTGAGGTTCGGTCGCCCTGAGGTTCGGTCGCCCTGAGGTTCGGTCGCCTTGAGATTCGGCTGATCTACTTTCTCACGAACCAGCACTGTTCATCTTCATCATCCTTGCATCAAAACCTGTTGCAGGTCCAAACCCACCGATCCTACCCCTTTCTATCGACTCGTTTTAAGGTTTTAAAGTGATAAAATATATTTACAATCTCAATATAATAACCGATTGTTTAAAGAAGAAAAACGAAAAAGTAAAAGCTTAGATCTACCTTCAAGTAACGTTCCAATGCTTGAATTCTTCGTATCTTCTTGTTCCTCTCGATCACGCGGTCGTTTTGGCACCAAGATCTCGTGATTTCGTTGAGTAACGAAAGAGAAATCGTAGAGAGAAGTTCTAGAGAGAGAAAGTGACGAATTTATGATTTTAGAGAGCGAAAGAGTTCTTTCAAATGAAGAAGAAGAGAAGGAAGTGGGTTTTTATACCCCGATCTATCCCCGCGTGCTCGGTCTCGTTTATTACGCGTGAAAATTATAATATGTTCGGTTTTCGTCGTAAATTATATTTAAAACGTAAAACTTTTAAATAAATAAGTTTCGTTATGATAAAATGATTTTAAAAAAATTGTTTCGTAAAATGATTCCGTTTCATTTATTTAATTAAAACGGTTTATTCGGTTCTGTTTTAGGTTGTGATTCCTAATAAACGTTTTTAATTTATTTTTCCTATTATATTATCGTTGAATATTATTTAATTATCTCGTCGAAACGCGTTACTCACGTACGTATTCGTAAAGATCGTCACCTTTCCTAATCCGACGCTTGTATCGTATTTCGATTTGATTTACGTTTTATGGAACATCGTTTCAGAATATTATTCTTAATAATTATATTTGTGTGAATCGTCACCCATGCGAATATATTATTAAGTTTACATTTCTGAATTAATATTCGAATTTAAGTTATGTTCGTAACCTCACCATCGCGTAATTAATTCCCATTGTACCTCCATTATTTTATTAACTTTAATATTAAAATCCCAATCCAAACCCACTAAACCCAAGTCACTGACACATCCATGATAGACCTAAATATGCATATGTATAGGGCATATGTAGGGGTCAGTCGCAACTGCCCCAGCCACCGTCCCACCGCTATTTCGATAAACCATGACCATGTGTCCTTGACTATGTTTAACAACCAAAACATAACCAACTCTACATTCCTTTCCATTTCAACCGGTAAACCATTTATCTGTGAACTGTGACTGCGATAAACTCTCTGGTTCTGTTTAGTTGGGTTACAACTAAACTTCCCATGGTTTTACGTGTATAATAATATATTCAGAATATGTATACCAATAACAGTGATAATCATCAAATAATGCATCCATTATTAGTAATTACAAATCTCGGTTGTAACAGTACAATCGTACGGATGTACGGATGTACGGACGACCGGAATTACAGTGATGTTACAGTTTTCTGTCACGAACCAGCAGCCATCATCTTCCTCATCGACTCTAATCTGTTGCAGGTTAGTTTCTAGAATTTCCTAGTCGTTTATAAGAGTTTATCTAGGTGTTTCTGAGTGTTAGAGCGATTGGAACAACAATAGGTGATGGAAGTCGAGATTTACACCAAAAACCGAAAATAAAACTGAAATTTACCTCAAAAATGTTGGATGAAAGCTCAGATCCCTTGTACTTTCGTGATCTACGTGATGTGGGGGTCGTTTTGACACCAAGAACTCTTGAAATGGTTGAGAATTGAAGGAGTTCTTGTAGAGAGAAGGTAGAGAGAAATCTAGAAAGAGAGAGAGAGAGACAAAATTTGTGATGAAAATGGTTGGTGGGTGGTGGTTGTGATATTAATTACCACACTAAATGATTCAAAATAAACCGGGTATGTTTGGTCTCGCTCGGTTTCGCTCGGTTTCGCGTAGGAACGTCGTTTCGTGTGGTTTTCGTAACGAAACAACTCGGATTTAAAAATAGGATTTATGAAATTATTTTAGGTGATTATTCCTAGTAAATTAACTAAGTATCTTTCGTTTATTTAAAATTTTCAGAAATATTTAATTAATTGTTTAAAATCGAATCGTATAGTCATCGCGCGTATTCGTTCGAATCGTCACCCGCACGAACACGAGGATAACTATACTTTTCAATATTGTTTTCTAATCATCGGATATCATTCAGAACGTTAAACTTTCAGATTTATTCGTACAGATCGTCACCTTTACGAATAATCCGTCAATTTAGCATTCGCGTAACGACATCCGTGTTATTTTGTTCTGTAAAGCCTCACATACGTTTATACGTAATAAAATCCTAACAAATAATCACATGATGGTTCTGTGTTGCCAGATAATTATCTGACTGATGAACCATGTTTTCTGAGTTTGTTTCTCTGAATTGATTCTGAATTCACTGTTTGATAACACAAAATAATAGTGATATATAATATGAACATGAAATACACAGAAATGCATATAGTTTTGTACATGATTACTGTTCATGTTACTGTTGAGATCACTCTTCCGGTTACGTTTCCGGCACTGATGTTACAGTCTCCCCTTGTTAGAGAAATTTCGTCCCGAAATTTAAGAGTTGTTATCAAGTACGTCTTCCTCTGTAAACAGTTGGGGATACTTGGACTTCATGTGATCTTCACGTTCCCAAGTAAACTTAGGTATGCGCTTTGATTTCCAACGAACCTTTATAATAGGAATACGGCTTTGGCTTAGTTGCTTAACTTTGCGATCCATAATCTCCAAAGGTTCCTCAATAAAATGCAATTGCTCGTCCACTTGAATTTCTTCGATCGGGATGACGAGTGACTCGTCAGCAAGGCATTTCTTTAAGTTTGAGACGTGAAACACGTCATGCACACCACTGAGTTCATCTGGTAATCTCAGTCTATAAGCCATAGAACCAATACGCTCGATAATCTCGAACGGTCGCACGTATCATGGTCCTAACTTGCCTTTCTTTCCAAAACGGACTACGCCTTTCCATGGGGATACCTTCAACATGACACGGTCTCCCACTTGAAATTCCAACGGCTTGCGCCATTTATCGGCATAGCTCTTTTGTCTGCTTCTAGTAGCTTGTAACCTTCGTTGAATCTGGGCAATCTTATCAGTGGTTTCCTGAATAAGCTCTGGCCCAGTTATTCTATTGTCTCCCACTTCAGTCCAACAGATCGGTGACTGACATTTTCGACCATAAAGAGCCTCGAATGGGACACATCCAATACTGCTGTGGTAACTATTGTTGTAGGAGAATTCGATCAGTGGCAAATGAGAGTCCCAATTTCCACCGAAATCTAACACACAAGTTCTCAGCATGTCCTCCAGGGTCTGAATCGTACGTTCTCTTTGACCGTCCGTTTGTGGATAGTAAGCTGTACTCAGATTTAAGTGCATCCCTAGAGATTTCTGTAATGATTGCCAGAACCTTGATGTGAATCTGCTGTCTCTATCAAAAATAATGGACAATGGCACACCGTGGCGTACCACTATTTCATTGATGTATAATCTCGCTAGTCTATCCATCGTGAAGGTCTCACGCATCGGCGAGAAATGAGCAGATTTCGTCAAACGATCAATGATAAATCAGATCGTATCATGACCACTGGAAGTGCGGGGTAGCTTGGTAATGAAATCCATAGCTATTTGTTCCCACTTCCAGAGCAGAATCTTAGGCTGTTCCAGTAAAACTGACGGTTTCTGGTGTTCCGCCTTTACCTTCGCACACATAAGACATCGACCGACGTACTCGGCTATGTCTTTCTTCATCCCCGGCCACCAATAAAATCCACGTAAGTCTTGGTACATTTTGTCAGCGCCTGGATGCACAGAGTATTTAGTCTTGTGTGATTCATCGAAGATAAGTCTTCTCAATTCGTCTACCGCTGGAATCCATATACGATCCTAGTAGTAGATCACTCCATCAGGCTTAGTCTCAAATTGTTTCTCTGCTCTGCAGTCAAGTTCTTTCGTCAGATTTCCGCAACTGATTCTTGCTGTGCCTGAATAATCTTGTCTCGTAAACTTGTCTGCACAGTCATTCCCATTGCTCTGACGCACAAGGGTTTGACCAGTTCCTTCCGGCTCAAGGCATCAGCTACAATGTTTGCCTTTCCCGGATGGGTACTTGATTACACAATCGTAATCGTTCAAAAGTTCAACCCAACGACGCTGTCGCATGTTGAGCTCCTTCTGATCAAAGATATGCTGCAGACTCTTGTGATCAGTATATATGGTACATTTAGTGCCATATAAATAATGTCTCCAAATCTTCAGTGCGAAGATTACAGCTCCTAGTTCAAGATCGTGAGTAGTGTAGTTCTTCTCATGTATCTTCAACTGTCTTGATGCATAAGCGATGACTTTGTCCTGTTGCATTAGTACACAACCAAGTCCCTGATGGGAGGCATCACAATAAACAATAAAGTCATCACAGCCTTTTGGAAGCGATAGGATTGGAGCATCACATAATTTCTGTTTCAATGTCTGGAAAGCATCCTCTTGTTTCTGCTCCCGAACAAACGGTTCGCTTTTCTGAGTTAGTTTGGTGAGAGGCAAGGCTATGTTAGAAAAGTTTGAGATAAACCTTCTATAATAACCTGCCAATCCCAGAAAAGACCATATCTCCGTCGGTGTCTTCGGAGTATCCTAATTCTTTATTGCCTCAATCTTGGCGGGATCTACGTGTATTCCCTCGCTGTTGACTACATGGCCCAGAAATTAAACTTCTCTTAGCCAAAATTTACACTTAGAGAATTTGGCATAAAGTTTCTCTACTTTCAACAGCTCCAAGATCTTTCTTAGATGCTGCTCGTGTTCCGTTTTGCTCTTCGAATAAATCAGTATGTCATCAAAAAGACAATGACAAACTGATCCAAATATGGCTTGCACACTCGGTTCATGAGATCCATGAAAACCGCTGGTGCATTCGTCAATCCGAAAGGCATCACCATGAATTCGTAATGGCCATATCTGGTTCTGAACGCCGTCTTCGGTATATCTTCGTCTTGAACTCTGAGCTGATGATATCCAGACCGCAAGTCAATCTTCGAGAATTATTGGGCTCCTTGCAGTTGGTCAAACAAATCATCAATCCTCGGCAATGGATACCGATTCTTGATGGTTAGTTTGTTCAGCTCACGGTAGTCTATGCACATTCGAAACGGTCCGTCTTTCTTCTTCACGAACAAAACCGGAGCTCCCCAAGGCGAGTAGCTCGGTCTGATGAAACCTTTATCAAGTAGCTACTGTAACTGGTTTGACAATTCCTGCATCTCTGAAGGTGCTAACCTGTAAGGAGATTTAGCAACAGGAGTTGCTCCAGGAACTAAGTCAATACGGAACTCTACCTATCACAGAGGTGGCAAACCTGGTAGGTCTTCAGGAAATACATCCGGATACTCTTTCACTACCAGTATGTCTTGAATCTTTTTCTTGTCCTTCTCCTTTTCCACCACATGGGCCAGGAACACCACGCACTTCTTCTGTAGACACTAACGCGCCTTTATGCAAGAGATGATTTTGACACTTCATTTTGCTTGATCCCCTCTAACTTCCAATACGCGATCATTCGGCAATGGAACTCGAAGCAGCTTTTCAGAACAGATGGCTTGCACCCGATTAGATGAAAGCCAATCCATTCCAACAATGATGTCGAAACTACCCAACTCCATAGGTATCAAATCGATGGTGAATGTATGACCATTAAGTGTCAATGGGCAATTCCTGTATACTGTACTAACTGTGATCTGTTTCCCGTTAGCTACTTCTATGATATAAGGGGAATCTAACTGTTCCTCTATAGAATCTAGTTGGCATGCAAAATCGTTAGAGATAAAACTCTGATCCGCACCAGTGTCAAATAAAATAGATGCATAAAAGTCATGTAAGAGAAATGTACGAGTGACCACATTCGGGTCTTGGCGTGCAGCTGGAGCTCCTATAGCAAAAGCTCGTCCACGGGGTGCTGGAACTGCATGTGGTGCCTTCTTCGGGTAGTTCTTTGCAAAGTGGCCTTGTTCGCCACAGTTATAGCATCCACCGTTGTTTTGGTTATTAGATGGAGGGAGAGCCAAAGCAGCATTGTTGACTGCATGGTTTGGTGTTATCCTGCATTGCTGGACCCAATGTCCATTTCTTCCATATCCCGTGCAATGACGGCATTGATTGTTAGCATGATGATACTGGAACTTAGTACACAAAGGGCGTGGGCTAGTATATGGCTTCATATGCACGTTATGCGGTGCCATTGCTACCTGGTTGAGTGGAGTAGCCATAGTGTAGTTCTTTATGGTCTTCTGTTTCTTCTTCTGATGTTGTTGGTGATGAGGTTTCTTGGAAAACTCTTCCTTTCTCTTGCCAGTGTCAGCCTCTTTCTTCAAAACTCCAGAGGCTACCATCAGATCAATGAGTTTCCCAGACAAACTCACACCAGACTCTACTGTAACAGGGTTTGCTGCAACGACTAAACCCTGAATGCAGGCGGGGAGTCCACCTACATATCGGTCAATTCTCTTCTCCAGGGTTGGTACCATGTATGGTACAAAAGCTACCAACTCATGATAGCGGGTAGTGTACCCCAGATGATCAGCTCCTTTCATCACATGATTGGACAGTTCAACTTCCAAACTTTGCAGCTCATTCTTTGGGCAAAATTCATTTCTCAGCAGTGTCTTGAATTCCTCCCATGGCATTGCCATTGCCTCTTCTCTTCCCCTAGCATTGATTTGTGCGTTCCACCAAGTCAAGGCTCGCTTGTTGAATGATCCAGCAGAATAGTGAACCTTGTGGTGCTCTGGACAACTGCTAATGTCCAGAGTGGTCTCCATCTTTTCTATCCATTGGATTAATCCAACGGCTCCTTCAGTACCGCTAAAGCTAGGCGGCTTACATCCTATAAATGACTTGTAGGAGTAATGAGATGCACCACCAGTATTCCCACTAGCTTCCCCGGATGAATTTCCAGTGTTGTTGCTGTCATTCCGGATACGGTTGAGCATATCCGGTATCACTTCTTTCAGCTGATTAGTCAGCTGCCTGCTCAGTAAAGTTTCTAGTGCAATGGTAGCAGGATCCAGTATCTGAGTCGTGCTTGGACCTGGGGGAAGATTAAGTGGAGGAGGCGGAGGTAGAGGTGAGTCAGATGGTGATGGCGTCGATGAGTGTGGAGCCAAATCTTGCGGTGGTGGAGGTAACAAGGGAGGTTGTCTTCCTGGCGGCATTCTGATCATAACCAAAAGAATATTAATTAGTGCAGAGATCGAATGCAGAAGACACTATGTGAATAAAATCTTAAGTCCTATGTTCTCTACATGCAGGGTCCCTAGGTTATAGTATAGGCCAAATCGTTTAAATAAGTGACCTATATTTCTCTATAACCATGGCTCTGATACCAATCTGTGACATCCCGAGCCGGCGGGTTGGATCGACTTCCCCGTCGGGGGAAGGTTCACGGGGCCCGATATCGTGAGTTATAATTGGAATGATCAGATTGTTTACATTGCACATGATATATATAAATGAGAAACTTCTAAATGAAAATAGAATTACAAAGTTAAATTACATCAGTTTAGTTCATAATTTAACAATGTAAATCTACTATCAACATCATAAGTCTTCAATCTTGTATCTGCACAAGATATACAAAATAATCTGTGAAATGATGTTTCAAAATTATGCAGGTCCAAAAAGCTAGATCCCCTAACTGCTATCCTAGTCCAAAAGAAATAACTCCTTAGTTGACATGCTCGTCACCTGAGAAGTCATACAAAAATAAAGTCAACACATGGTTGGTGAGTTCATGTAGTTTTATAAAAATGAATTTGAATAACCTTTGAATGACAACCTTAACCTCACCATTAACCACCTATACCATCCAGTTCAGTATGCTTATATATAGGGCATATATAGGGTCAAACTTACCGCCCGCCCAGCCACCGTCCCATCACATACTAAACCACATGATATATTGATCCTGGTGATAATTAAGCATTTCGTCCCACATCTTTGATTTCATAACATCTGATTCATAGAATTTGATTACCCTGAAAATGTTTACCTTGATCCCCCGAAATGACAGCCATAACCTCATCAACAACCACCTATGCTATCTAATCAAGTATGCTTATATATAGGGCATATGTAGGGGACAAGCCCCAGCCACCGTCCCACCACATACCGAACTGCTTAGCATATTGTTGTTAATGATAACTAAGTGTTTCACTCCATTCCCCTTCAATTTGGATTTTGACTTCCACAAATAGATTCACCTTTGATCTCTTGAGTTCACCATGTATTAATGATCACCCCAAAGCATTTGTAGAAATATAATATTAAATGAGTAATTAAATTAATAACTAAACATTTAAATACAACTAAGACGTGATGATTGGGCCTTATTTGACTCAATCAGTTAGACCTAGTTGTCGGTGGTTGTCCAAGTTGTACCCTCTCACACGTGGCCCATATCAGGCATGACCCACAAGGAGTCTACCTGTATGTTTTGGGACTTTAATGATGCCCGTATCAGCTTGACCCATTGGTCTACTATACATGCCGGGACTTTAAGGATATCCTTTGATTCTTGATCATCTGTGATTCTCTTGATTTTGATTTGTTTAATAGTTTCTGTTATTGCCCATATAGCTTGACTACAAGAGTCTACTATTTATGCCGGGACTTTCCGTGTGTTACACGTGGTCTTGATTTACATACAACTGACATCCAACTTAGATTAAACAATTAATGATTTCATTAGATCTTAATGATTTCATTTTTTCCATGATTCTCTCACGGTTATGATTCACTTGATTCTCTTGATTCTGATCTTTTGATTCCCATGATTCCACAATGATTATAGATTCTTGATTTGGATTCTTAGTTTACTGATCACACACTGGATTAGATTCCATTTCATTTGGTCTTAAGTTTTAGTTCTTTTGATTCCCCTTTGAATTTAGATTCTTGAATTTGAGCTTGATGGACTAAGGGTTTGTTTAGAGTTTTAGAATTAAGGTATTGCTCATAAGAGTAATTTAATTAACTTGCTAGTTAATTCTGCATAGCAATTTCCTAGACAGGAGTCTAGGAGTATAACAAGTATATATAAAAAATATATAATAAGTATAAGCATTTACGTAAAACGATTTAAATAAAACAGTTTATGCATGCTTCTTAGCCCCGCGTTTGAAAACAAAAATGTTTAGAAAAGGGGCAATGAACTCACATGTGTTGCTATGCAAATGATTTATCACAAAATGCGCGCTCGTTGTTGTAGACTAGGTTTCTTCGGTTCCTGAGTTGTTTTAAAAGAATTCGAATACGATAGGTATACATATTAGTCGTCGTATCTAAGGTTTGGTCTCGGTGTGTAACTAAGTGTCCTATGTTGCTAAGGTGATTCTAAGATTTAATCTAACTAGGCTAACTTAAATACCCATTTGTAACCCGTATCCCAACAGTTAATCATAACAAGTCTTAATTAACATGTCTTAATTCAACTCATTTTTAGTTAAACATGAATTTAGAAAATCATTTAATTTATTTAAAACAAGTTTACAATTTAATTTCTTTTATTAAAATGTAATTAACTTTAAATGAAATATAAGTGTAAGTATCATGATGGTTTGGGTTAAGCCATTGGGCCCAACCTCGGCCCATTACTAGAATCTTTCACAATACTCTGATTAATTATGCCTTGATGATTTAAGTAAATTATCTAGGCTAATTTTATAACTTTATGGACTTTTCCTAAGGCTAGGTGTTGATAATAAATTCAACACTCCAGTCCTTAGTTTATTTCTTGATCTTAATGATTTTTCCCAACAAAATCCCCACGGGTTTTAAACTAATTAAATAGATGTTAACCCTTACGTTGGGTTGTTAGTGGGTTTAAAGAAAACTCTTGTTATTGAAAACCAAATCCATGATGACCTTAATTACCCTTTTATCGTTAAAATGGGCCTTAGTAGGCTTCCCATGCACCTACATTAAATTCCCATGCACACACATATATATACATGCAGGATTAAGTATATCCATTCCCTTGGTTCTTAAAACTAAGTTTAACAACCCTAGGTACAACAATATCAACTTTCTGTCATTTATCCGCATAACTCTTCTGTCGACTGCGTGCAGCTAACATATTGTCACGGATCTGGCGGATCTTATTATGCTTAAGGGAATCCCATGTCGGCTAACGATCTCATCAACGTAAATACGAGCCAATTTCCGCACTGGGTACGTCTCGCGTATCGGTAAGAAATGAGCCGACTTGGTCAATCTATCAACTATTACCCAAATACTATCCTTACCGTTTGTGGTTCGTGGGAGTTTAGTAATGAAATCCATGGAGATATTCTCCCACTTCCACATGGGTATTTCTGGCTGTATTAACAATCCCGAAGGTCGCTGATGTTCCGCCTTGACTTTAGCACAGTTAAGGCACTTGGATACATATTCAACAATGTCCTTCTTCATTCCAGGCCACCAGTACAAGTCCCTAAGGTCTTGATACATCTTATCAGAACCCGGATGGATTGAGTATCGAGACTTATGAGCTTCATCCATAATCACCATTCTAAGATCACCCCTATTCGGTATCCACATTCGATTCAAATAGTACATCAAACCATTATCCTTAGTTTCCAATAATATTTCAGCCCCGCAAGACATCTCATTCTTCAGGTTATCCTGAGCCAATGAGTGTTGTTGGGCTGTGAGAACATCCTTACGGAGATTAGTGTGCACTCGGACACTATGAATCTGAACTTGACTTTTGCGACTAAGCACATCTGCTACTACATTCGCTTTACCAGGATGGTAGCGAATTTCACAGTCATAAGTTTTTTAACAGTTCAACCCATCTCCGTTGTCTCATATTTAGCTCTTTCTGATTGAGAATATGTTGCAAACTCTTATGATCAGTAAAGACTACACACTTAGTGCCATAAAGATAATGTCTCCATATCTTTAAAGCAAACACAACTGCACCAAGTTCCAAGTCGTGTGTAGTGTAGTTCTTCTCATGAATTTTCAGCTGTCTTGATGCATATGCCACAACCTTTCCCCGTTGCATGAGAACACAACCGAGACCTAGGTTGGATGCATCACAGTAAACCACAAAGTCATCATTTCCGTCTGGCAATGTCAAAACAGGAGCATCAGAAAGTTTCTGCTTCAAAGTCTGAAATGCCTCTTCTTGCTTTGGTCTCCACTCGTAAGGTTTATTCTTCTGGTCAAAGAAGTGAGAGGGACAGCAATCCTGGAGAAATTCGAAATAAACCGCCGATAGTAACCGGCAAGTCAAAGAAACGATCGAATCTCCGTCGGTGTCTTCGGTGTACTCCAACTCTTCACCGCATCAATCTTCGCAGGATCCATGTGAACACCATTTTCATTGACTATGTGTCCCAAGAATTGAACTTCCTTAAGCCAAAATTTACATTTTGAGAATTTGGCATACAGTCGCTCCTCTCTTAGGATCTCCAAAACCAATTTAAGGTGTTTCTCGTGTTCTTCCTTGGTCTTTGAGTAGATCAAAATATCATCAATGAATACATTCAAAAATTTATCCAAGTATGGCCTGCAAACACGGTTCATGAGGTCCATGAAAACTGCCGGTGCATTGGTGAGGCCGAAAGGCATTACCAGAAATTCATCATGGCCATATCTGGTTCTGAAAGCTGTCTTGGGAATATCATCATCATGTACACGAAGCTGATGATACCCAGACCTAAGATCGATTTTTGAAAACCATGCCGAGCCCTGAAGCTGATCGAAGAGATCATCGATGCACGGCAGTGCATATCGATTCTTAATTGTGAGTTTGTTTAATTCGCGATAGTCGATGCACATTCGGAATGACCAGTCTTTCTTCTTAACAAACAAAACCGGTGCACCCCATGGCGAATGGCTCGGGCGAATAAATCCTTTATCAGTCAATTCTTGCAATTGGCTTGCCAATTCTTGTAACTCCGAAGGCGCAAGTCTGTAAGGAGCTTTGGCGACCGGGTTCGCACCAGGTACTAAGTCAATTCGAAACTCTACTTGACGTTCTGGTGGAAGACCCGGCAAATCATCTGGAAATACTTTAGGAAAATCTCTGATCACAAGAACATCTTCAACTATCTTTCCTTTCTCTTTCTTCTTCACAATGTGTGCTAAGAATGCTATACATTTCTTCCTAAGGTACTTGTGTGCTTTAGTGCATGACATCAGCTTAAGACCTTTACTAGAAGTTTCTCCAAAAACTCTTAAAGTTTCACCCGAAGGTAAGGGAATACGAATGTATTTCTCATGACATACTATCTCCGCTTTGTGGGTGGCTAACCAATCCATGCCTATGATAACATCAAAGCTACCAAGATGCATAGGTATAAGATCAATAGGGAAAACGTGATCATTTAAGTTCACAGTACATCCGATAATAACAGTGTCAATATCAATAGTGTTTCCGTCAGCCACCTCCACGTTAAACGGTTTATCTAAGTGTGTACGTGTTCTACCAAGCATGCATTCAAAATCATATGAAACGAAACTCCTATCGGCACCAGAATCAAATAAGACAGATGCATAAGAGTTGTTGAACAGAAATGTACTGTTGACCACATCTTGGATGGCTTGAGCAGCTGGAGCATTCAGTTGAAACGCCCGGCCTCTTGCTACACTCTGATTGTTTCCAGTCAACTTTGGGCATTGATTTCTGAAGTGACCCACTTCACCACACTCATAACAGGCTCTTGCCTGTGTAGGAGGTACCTGGCGAACGGGTACAACTGGAATAGGTTGTGCATGCGGAGCTGGCAGTGCAAGCGGAGTAGGTTGCATCCTTTATGCTTGCGGTGCACTCCGACAGACATTAGTAAAATGACCATACTTGCCACAGTTGTTGCAGACGCGACACGACAAGTTAGGTGCATGTGGTATCGGCAGGTATTACATTGGGGAGTGTTCCCAACATAATTCCTGGCAGTAGTGTTATTTGATGATTGCTGTGCGGACTTAGCAGCAGGAGCAGTGACCATGAAGTTCCTGGTCTTCCTCTTTTTGTTGCTGCTCTTTGATGAACTAGCAGCCTCAGTCTTGATCTCAGTCTTTGCTTCCTTTGTGGTATTCTTCACCTCCGTCTTCTTTGTTCCTTTTCTTGTGAGAGTTACAGCTTTTACATGATTGTCAGTTAGAGTTGCTGATAAAGGGATTGCAGCCTCAAGTGTTTTGGGGTTGCTCCCGCAGACAGTGTCTTGGATCTGCATGGCCAGACCGCCGATGTACTTCTCGATAGCTCTTTCCAAAGGTGTCACCAGATGAGGCACCAACAGACTATACTCGTGAAAACGAGTATTATAGATGACATTCTCGCCACTATCCTGTTTGAGTTCCCAGAACTCAGTCTCCAGTTTCCTCATTTCACTGCGAGGACAGAATTCAGTGGTCATTAAGTTCTTGACCTCAGTCCATGTTAGTGCTGGGCAGCATCAACTCCCCTAGTTCGGTTCTCGCTATTCCACTAAGTTAGTGCTCTCTTTTGGAAAACACTTGTGGCATAGCGCACCTTCAGATTTTCAGGGCAATCACAGTTGATGAAGGTGTTCTCCATGCTCTCAAACCACTGCAGCAGACCAGTGGCTGACTCAGCACCCGTAAACTTCTGTGGGTTACAGGATTTGAAGTGTTTGAATGTGCAAGTTGGTGGGTTTGCACCACCTCTGTTCTGAGCGAGAGATTGATTGGCTTGTGTTAGTTGATTCACCAATCCAGAGATAAGTGTTGCTAACTCTTGTATGCCGGAGTTGGCATTACTGTTGTTAGCATCTCCATTGTTTGAGTCATCTTCGTTGTGACGGCGCGATGACATTTTTCTGAGGAATTAGAAACATGTTACTACCGTTTACAACGTAAGTCATACAAACAATGGTCAAATGAGTTCATTTAGACAGTTAAGATTACATATAGGAACTACATTTTTCTCCTATCTGTCATTAAACTCATAACATTTATAACTTTCCTAATATTATACTAAGTGTCCTAGTTGGTCATAACTAATATTAGCTAACTATTCCTAAGTTCCATACATTCCCCACCCTATACCAACACTGACAACCTCCCGATGCAATGCAACAAGCTTATATATAGGGCATATGCAGAGGTAGATCGCAATCTCCCCTACACCGTCCCACCACCGTTCCATTGTACCATGATTATGCCCTTGTTAGTATTTAGGGTGTATCATGTATCTTACCATAGTCTCACTTCACAAACCTTATCCTAGGTAGGATAATTTTGAGTGAAGTGGTCTCTAGTTCCCTTGGACAATTAGGTTCGCCTAATGTCTAAGTTCACCTGACTTGTAGGTTTACCTATTTCTACGTTCACCTAATGTCTAAGTTCACCTGACATTAAAGTTCCCCTAATGTCTAAGTTCACTAAATTCCATACCAAATCTCAATGTCCATAATCATCAATAAGGGTTCATATCATCACTGAGTGCTCTTATTGTCACTAAGTGTTCATATCCTCCCTGTAATTTATTCTCATCAAGTGTCCATACCATCACTAGGTGTTAGTATCATCACTATGCGTTTATATTATCACCAAGTGTCTATATCATCACCCAACTCCATATTCCATCTCTAATCGCTCATATCGTTCGTTAATCCTATGCACCCTACGTGTCCAATAAGGGTGTTCACAAGTGATTTATAAGTGTTTATTAAGTGTGGTCATCCATGAGTCAATCCAAACCAATCCAACAAACATACCATCAACTTCCATATCCCAACAATCTCAACTTTACAACAATTCCTAGTAATATCCTAAGTTCCTAACACTGACCGACCCCCAATATACTACAAATGGTATATGTATAGGGCATATGTAGGGGTCAGTCGCAACTGCCCCAGCCAACATCCCACCACCTTTGTAGCATACTACGAGTGTGTCCTTGTCTGGAGATCAGAAAATCTATCAAATAATTCCTAAAGCAGATAATTTCCTAAGCAGTTAAGTTCTTAAGCAGATAAGTGTCCCAAACGTGTAGTTCCCTTATTCCTCAATACTGACATCCACCCGATGTACTGTAAATGGAATATATATAGGGCAAAATTAAATCATCACATAAAATTCCATCAACCAAATTAATTACACAAAAATCATGTCTATCATGAATTAAATACATCAGTTACAGAAAAGAATTAGATAAACTAACTAAACTCTAATCGCCAGAATTTTAGTTAATTTTAGCTAAGTCCAAGATCCTATGTGATGATGTCCAAAAGTGAGAATTCAACTTCTTCAACTACTTAGCTTTATCACCTGAAACATGTAAGAAAATCAAGTGTCAACAACGAAGTAGTTGGTGAGTAATCATAAGTTTTTATACTTAAAAGTATTTTATAAAAAGAGTATAAAAGTTTGTATTTGAAAAGGGTTTTATAAAAAGTTTAGATAAAATGAGTATAAAAGCTTATGGTTTATCTGAGAAAATCCACAAGAGTACCTGCGTGAAAATCCAACACAACTTCCAACACACAATCAAACACATACACAAACACATAATCACATATCAATTCAGTCATAGTTAATCATAGATAATCATAGTCAATAATAGATAATCAATCACATAACCATTCAACCAATCTCAACATCAATATTCTCAAATAATATCTGTGACTATACATGGATATTATGTAATTAACATAAGTTAAAGACATGATCCACGGAGTGGTGGCTAACCATGTGACAATACGTGAAACCAATGCAATTAACCAAGGTTAAAGGCAATGATTCACGGAGTTGTGATAATCCAAGAGGCAATACATGTAATCCTTGTTAATGACCGAAGTCAATAACAATATTACACGGAATATATATTAATAAGTGATAATCCATATATAATGATAATCCATAATATGAATATCATATTGATAAACAGGTATCATCCATGTGTTATCAAAATAATATTTTTAAAATTGGTATACATGTTTCACCTCCGAGTTTTAAAACAAAACAGTTTAAAAAGGAGGGTATGAGAACTCACCTGAGTCCTTAGATTCAGTGTTCTCGTATAATGCGCGCTCACGTATGAAATTCCAAAACAACTCAATAACCTGTATTTATCGCGTGTTATGTGTTCATAAGTATATATGTTTGACCATTATTAAGTATTCATATGTGTTTCAACTTTAATCTATAAGTATGTCACTAACTTAGGTTAGTTATCTAAGTTTTAGTGAAACACTCAAGTTTATGTAAGTTATCTTTAGGTTTGGCGAATCTTTAGGTTTGGCGAACCTACGGTTCGGCGAACCTTAGATTTGGCGAACCTTAGGTTCGGCGATCTTCAGGTTCAGCAAACCTTAGGTTTTGGCGAACCTTAGGTTTTTAATTTATTTTTCCTATTATATTATCGTTGAATATTATTTAATTATCTCGTCGAAACGCGTTACTCACGTACGTATTCGTAAAGATCGTCACCTTTCCGAATCCGACGCTCGTATCGTATTTCGATTTGATTTACGTTTTATGGAACCTCGTTTCAGAATATTATTCTTAATAATTATATTTGTGTGAATCGTCACCCACGCGAATATATTATTAAGTTTACATTTCCGAATTAATATTCGAATTTAAGTTATGTTCGTAACCTCATCATCGCGTAATTAATTCCCATTATACCTCCATTATTTTATTAACATTAATATTAAAATCCCAATCCAAACCCACTAAACCCAAGTCACTGACACATCCATGATAGACCTAAATATGCATATGTATAGGGCATATGTAGGGTTCAGGCGCAACTGCCCCAGCCACCGTCCCACCGCTATTTCGATAAACCATGACCATGTGTCCTTGACTATGTTTAACAACCAAAACATAACCAACTCTACATTCCTTTCCATTTCAACCAGTAAACCATTTATCTGTGAACTGTGACTGCGATAAACTCTCTTGTTCTGTTTAGTTGGGTTACAACTAAACTTCCCGTGGTTTTACGCGTATAATAAGATATTCAGAATATGTATACCAATAACAGTGATAATCATCAAATAATGCATCCATTATTAGTAATTACAAATCTCGGTTGTAACAGTACAATCGTACGGATGTACGGACGACCGTAATTACAGTGATGTTACAGTTTTCTGTCACGAACCAGCAGCCATCATCTTCCTCATCGACTCTAATCGGTTGCGGGTTAGTTTCTAGAATTTCCTATCCGTTTACAAGAGTTTATCTAGGTGTTTCTGAGTGTTAGAGCGATTGGAACAACAATAGGTGATGGAAGTCGAGATTTACACCAAAAACCGAAAATAAAACTGAAATTTACCTCAAAAATGTTGGATGAAAGCTCAGGTCCCATGTACTTTCGTGATCTACGTGATGTGGGGGTCGTTTTGACACTAAGAACTCTTGAAATGGTTGAGAATTGAAGGAGTTCTTGTAGAGAGAAGGTAGAGAGAAATCTAGAGAGAGAGAGAGACAAAATTTGTGATGAAAATGGTTGTTAGGTGGTGGTTGTGATATTAATTACCACACTAAATGATTCAAAATAAACCGGGTATGTTTGGTCTCGCTCGGTTTCGCTCGGTTTCGCGTAGGAACGTCGTTTCGTTTGGTTTTCGTAACGAAACGACTCGGATTTAAAAATAGGATTTATGAAATTATTTTAGGTGATTATTCCTAGTAAATTAACTAAGTATCTTTCGTTTATTTAAAATTTTCAGAAATATTTAATTAATTGTTTAAAATCGAATCGTATAGTCATCGCACGTATTCGTTCGAATCGTCACCCGCACGAACACGACGATAACTATACTTTTCAATATTGTTTTCTAATCATCGGATATCATTCAGAACGTTAAACTTTCAGATTTATTCGTACAGATCGTCACCTTTACGAATAATCCGTCAATTTAGCATTCGCGTAACGACATCCGTGTTATTTTGTTCTGTAAAGCCTCACATACGTTTATACGTAATAAAATCCTAACAAATAATCACATGATGGTTCTGTGTTGCCAGATAATTATCTGACTGATGAACCATGTTTTCTGAGTTTTGTTTCTCTGAATTGATTCTGAATTCACTGTTTGATAACACAAAATAATAGTGATATATAATATGAACATGAAATACACAGAAATGCATATAGTTTTGTACATGATTACTGTTCATGTTACTGTTGAGATCACTCTTCCGGTTACATTTCCGGCACTGATGTTACAGTCTCCCCTTGTTAGAGAAATTTCGTCCCGAAATTTAAGAGTTGTTATCAAGTACGTCTTCCTCTGTAAACAGTTGGGGATACTTGGACTTCATGTGATCTTCACGTTCCGAAGTAAACTCAGGTATGCGCTTTGAGTTCCAACGAACCTTTATAATAGGAATACGGCTTTGCCTTAGTTGCTTAACTTTGCGATCCATAATCTCCAAAGGTTCCTCAATAAAATGCAATTGCTCGTCCACTTGAATTTCTTCGATCGGGATGACGAGTGACTCGTCAGCAAGGCATTTCTTTAAGTTTGAGACGTGAAACACGTCATGCACACCACTGAGTTCATCTGGTAATCTCAGTCTATAAGCCATAGAACCAATACGCTCGATAATCTCGAACGGTCGCACGTATCGTGGTCCTAACTTGCCTTTCTTTCCAAAACGTGTTGATACATGTTTTGTCCCTAGTTCAGTTTTTGTAACTCTTATCATGTAATGTTCAAATTATTAATGGAAGTTGTCTTTATATATATCTCTTAATGTTTATTACTGATTATATGTTTAGTTGATTTGATTAAATTTAGAGTTGAGTATGAAGATCTCACATTCGGGCGAATGACTCTAGAATGAAGTCATTCGCCGAATGATGAAACCAGCGAATGGCTAGCGATAGAATGAGTCATTCGCCGAATGACTCATTCGATTGACAGCTCATTCGAGCTTGGTCATTCGCCGAATGAGCTGCTTCGGCCACTCATTCGGCCGAATGACTACAGCCTATATATACAAGTTCAAATCATTTCAACACTAACTTTCCAGAGCCCTCCTTCTTCCCTGAGACTCAAGTGTCAAAACCCTAGGAGATTTGAGCAGCTAGTGATCATCCAAGTTCGATTCTCAACTCGTGGTGTTCGATCGTTGCTTCCACGTTGTTCCTACAACCTCGGATCACCACGGTTCCTGTTGATTTCGATTGGAAAACCCTGGAATAGGATTCCGCACTATTCCAGAGGCTGTCGAGTAGTTTTACATTGGATTCGGATTGTTTCCGAGCTCCCGATCGATCCAACAAAGTGGTATCAGAGCTTTGGCTCTTGATTCTACTCGATTTCCACTCTAAATCATCAGATCTGAGTTTCCCAAAACCCTGATTTTCGTAACTTCCAAAAACCCTACTTTTCTTGCTTTCCAAGTTACTATTTCATTGAAAAACCAAGGGTTTTTGTGGATTGTTTGTCAAAATTCTTTCCCAATTGTTTTGTTATCATGTCTTGAACTTCTGTACCAAATTTGGTGCTTAGATTTGGTCAAAATCACAAGATATCTCGATTTTCGTTGCTGAAAACCCCAGATCGCCGAATGACGATTGCGGCCGAATAAGTTCAGCCGAATAGCTCTCCATTCGCCGAATAGGTCTCATTCGGCGAATAGCTCCTTCGCCCTTTTCATTCGCCGAATAAGTCTCATACTCCACTCTCATTCGGCGAAAGAGTTCATTCGATCAGACATTCGCCGAATAGGTTCATTCGATCTTCTCATTCGCCTGGTGTCATACTCAGCCCTCATTCGCCAGTTTTAGTACATTCGGTCCCCGACATTCGCCCTAATCTTCTTCATTCGCCAGTTTTCCTGAAATTTTTCTAAGTGTTGAATTTTATTACTTCTGATCAAATGGAGGATCTAGCACTCATGGCTAACCAAAACCATCACATTCAGACTCTCTTATTGACATAGAATGGGACAGGGAACTCAAATAAAGCTCCTAAGTTGTTGACTTTAGATGATTACCCTCATTGGAAGTATAGATTTGGGATCCATATCAATGGGGTGGATACAAATCTGTGGATGATGATTGAAGGAGGTTATTTGAGGCCATTGAACGAGGATGGAACTCCTATGCTTGTTACAAGAATGACCGAGCCTCAAAGGAAGTTGTATGACTATGAGAAGAAAGCATATGCCATTTTGTCACAGTCCATTGCTACAGACATCTTCCATCAGTTTAGACAATTTACATCTTCCAAATACCTCTGGGATGCCTTACAACAAAGATATGAGGGGAATGATGCGTTGAAGAGCATTAAGTCTAAAGCTTTGAGAAAAGAATTCAATAGCTTTATGTATGTGGGTAATGAGTCACTTGATGAACTGATTGCTAGGTTTTATCATTTGTTGAGTGAGTTGTTCAACCATGAGGTCAAAACTACAACTCAGGAGAAGATTCAGTGTTTGGCAGATGCTCTACCTCCAAAGTGGGAGTCTTTCTTGATGGTACTCAAGCAAAACCAGATGTTGGCTCATATGGACATCAATGATTTTATTCAGAAACTGAAAGAGCAGGAGATAGAGAACAAATGGAAAGCCAAGAGGGTTGTGCAAGTTCAGGATCCTTCTCTATACTACTCCACTCCCACAGTCGATAAATCCACAACTCATGCTCCTCTGAAGACTGCTTTTGTTTCTAAAACATCTGAGGCTCCATCTACAGCTCAGATGCATTTCAGTCAATCTTCTTCAACAAGTTCACAACAAAAGCATCATCAGCCTACCGTCAGTCTGAAAACAGAGAACTTTGACAAGGTCACAGTAGAGGTTGCAAAAGAGCATATGGGTCTTTTGTCAACATTGGTTAGCTCATATGATGGATTAGTTGCTGGTCAGATCG
This sequence comes from Mikania micrantha, assembly GCA_009363875.1. Lineage (NCBI taxonomy): Eukaryota > Viridiplantae > Streptophyta > Magnoliopsida > Asterales > Asteraceae > Mikania > Mikania micrantha. The sequence continues at coordinate 70,807,854 of CM018691.1, read as the reverse complement.
GCAAACCATATTTGACCAATGATGACTACTCTCAAATTGATCCTGATGACATGGAGCGAATTGACATTATGTGGGCATTGGCTAGTGCGGTTAGGAGAGCTAAGGAGTTTGTTAAAAGAACTGGTAAGGATATCAATCTAAACAAAGAGTCCAAGTTTGGGTTTGATATGGCATCTGTGACATGCTACAACTGTGGTGAGAAGGGTCATTTTGCCAGGCAGTGCAAACAGCCGAAGAAAGCAGGAAACAAGAATCCATTCCAGCATCAGAAATCCTCCACTGCCAATCCAGAAAGGAGATTAGTTCCCATTGATTCTCCTTCTCAAGCTGGATCTTCATCCTCTGCAAGTAAAGCTTTAATGGTTCAACAGGATGAAGGGGTGAATTGGGATTTCAGATTCAATGCTGATAAAGAAGAATAAGATAAAGCTTGTATTGCTGAGATTCAACAATCTGAAGATCAAAGTAAGGAAAGCATTCGGGAAGACTCAATGGTGAATGATGATAAAGTCTCAAATTCAGAATCAGATAGCATGACAGATTCAGACACTCAAGATTCTGATGTTGAAGCTGATGACTCTTCTACTCAATTTGCTTTGATGGTAAACTCTTCTGCTTCATCAGAGTCAGAGCAGGTATACACTGATTGTTTATCTTCACATTCAGAGTGTTTTAATTGTGTTGATCTTAGAAGTAAGGGTTCTTGCTTATCAGAAGCATAACAGTGACTTGTTGAATGATCTCGACCTGTGCATTGAAGCAAACAAAGTTTTAAAATCTAATGAAAAAGATTTTCAGATTAAAATTGATCTTTTAAACCGACAATTGCATGAGGCCGAGATCGCTGTTCTGAACAAGCAAGATGCTATAACTTCTTATCTCAATAGCATCAATGAGATCAAGAAGAAGTTAGCCATAGTCGAGTGTGACTATGAGACCTTGGGTCAGAAGCTCAAGAGCTATGAAAGCTCATCTTATATTATTGAGCGCATGATCAGTAGGGGTACTGATCAGGGGAAGGAACCGGTTAATTATCAAAATTGTCCTCCACCAATCCTCAATGCCTTTGTCAATACTCCAAATGACAAAGATGTAAAGGATTTTCAAGTTACTACTCCGTTAGTAATAGATCCAGTTAGTCTGAGTACAAATCAGAGTTCATCACAGACTAAGGGATCACTGGTGGATGGAGTTGTTGAAGATTGGGTCTCTGATTCTGAGGATGAATCAGATTATTCATCTAAGCACAGTACTCCTCAGAATCAAACTCCTATTGTCATGAAAGGTGACCCAATCTGCAAATCAAAGATTTACAAAGAATTATGCTTTGTTAAAGCTTCACAAGAGTCTGAAGCTAATTGTGCTACCAATTCAGCTCTGTTTGGTAACAAAGGGAAAAAGGGTTTGGGTTTTGAACAAGATTGTCAGAAAGAAAATGTCTTTAAATCAACTAAAAAATCTTTTTCTGATCTAAAACATTTTCATAAGAAAGGTGATAAAGTTTGTTTTGAATGTGGTAAGTCAGGGCACATTGTGAGATTTTGCCCTCAGTTGATCAGGCCTAAGGTTGTTTCTTTCAAAAACTTAAAATCTGCTTTACCAAAACCGGTAAAATCTGTACCTAAGCCTGTTCAACTAAAGTCTAAACCACCAATTCAGTTTAAGACTTCAGACAAGGGAAAAGGAAAACTGGAAACTTTGAATGTTCCAAATGTGATTAAAGTTACCAAAGCAAAATCATCATCCATTTATCTGAAAACCTCTTTTGATAAAAATGCAATTTGGAAAGTTAAATCATCTGAGGATTCTGTTCCATCAATTTCAGATAACTCTCTTTCTAAAGGGAAATGGATTGATGTTTGGATCCGAGACTCTATGGGTCAACCCAAGACTGTAAAGGCTTGGGTTCCCAAAGTGAACTAATTGTCTCTTAATTGTGCAGGTTGCCCCAAAAGCTGGAGTCAACAGCAATTGGATCGTTGATAGTGGGGCTTCCAGACACATGACTGGTGATATTTCTCTGCTCACCAATGTGAATGCAGTTCGAGGTGGATATGTTGCTTTTGCCGGTGACAAAGGCGGTTTTATTACAGGAGAGGGAATTCTAACAAATGGACAAGTTTCATTTGATAATGTCAGATATGTTAAACAGCTGGAAAAAAACCTCCTGTCAGTCTCTCAGATTTGTGACAAAGAGTACAAGGTCTTATTTGATGAGTCAAAATGTTACATTCTCAAGCAAGGTGTTAAGATCCCTGAAGATTGGATTTTGATGTCGGCTCCAAGGAAGCAAGATTTGTACGTTCTCAATATGGCCACAGCTTCAACTACATCCTCCACAGCTTCATGTTTTATGACAAAGGCAACTGAAAAAGATTCAATCCTTTGGCATAAGAGGATGGGTCATTTGAGTTTACGCAAAATGAATCATTTGGTTCATAATAGTCTGGTTGAGGGAGTTAGCTTGAAGAATTTTAAGCTGTCTGATATCTGTGTATCCTGCAAGAAAGGGAAGCAAGCCAAGCAGTCTCATAAGCTGAAAAAGTTTCATTCAATCAATGTTCCTCTTGAGCTTCTCCACATGGACTTATTTGGTCCTGTGAATCGGAAGAGTATAGCTGGAGATCAATACTGTCTTGTCATCACTGATGAGTATTCCAGATACTCTTGGGTTTTCTTTTTAAGGAGAAATCTGAGACGTTTGATTGCATTCAAGTTTTGGTTACCAAACTTGAATCACTTTATAAGCTCAAGATTCGTCAGTTTCGAACTGATAATGGAACGGAGTTCAAAAATCACAACATGGAGAATTTTTGTAATGCAAGAGGCATTGTGCAACAATTTAGTGCTCCATATGTTCCTCAAATGAATGGTGTTGCTGAACGCAAAAATAGGACATTGATTGAGGCTGCTAGAACCATGCTTGCTGATTCTTCTCTACCGGTTCAATTCTGGAACGAAGCTGTAGCTAATGCTTGTTATACATTGAACCGGGTACTTATTGTGAAGAGACATGGGAAGACTTGCTTTGAACTGCTCCATAACAGAAAGCCAAATCTTAAGTATCTAGAACCGTTTGGTGCTCCATGCACTATGCTTAAGAAACATGAGCAGGGCAAGTTCAATGAAAAGGTGGAAGAAGGGTACTTTCTTGGGTATAGCACTCCAAATAAACGAGTTTACAACATTGCAACTCATAATGTGGAGGAGTGGTACTATGTAGACGTTCAAAAATATACAATGCCCCCACCTGGAAAAGGGCCAGATTGGATGTTTGATTATTCCAGTCTCTTTGATTCATTCAACATGCCCCCCATGTATTCAGATGAAGATGTCGCTGTTCAGATGTTGTATGATGCACAGAATGCACCTGATGAAACATTTCAACCTTCATCTGCATCCGTTCCTACTACACAGATAAATGATGACAGCTCAGACACAGATGACAATCCTCCAGCTGCTCCTGAACCAGTTGTTGATAACCTTGTACCCGGTCTTGAGGATTTGAATCTTAATAACTTAGATCCTGAGGTTGAGGTTCCCGCTCATCCTGTTGGAAGAATCAATCGTTTTCATCCTCAAGATAACATTATTGGGAGTCCTTTAGATGGAGTGAAGACTCAAAGTCAGATTTCTTCAGGTGGTCTTGCGGACATTCTTGATTTTGCAGATGGAAGCTTTTGTGCTCATTCCTGCTTTATCTCTCAAGTTGAACCGCGTACTGTCACTGAAGCCCTCAAGGAAGAATCATGGGTTGATGCTATGCAAGAGGAACTTTTGCAGTTCAAAAAGTTAGGGGTCTGGCAATTAGTTGATAGACCCAAAGGTGCAAAAGTCATTGGCACTAGATGGGTTCTTCGTTGCAAGAAAGATGATCACGGGATCATAGTGCGAAACAAGGCACGTCTGGTGGTTCAAGGATTCAGACAGATAGAAGGATTGGATTACAATGAGGTGTTTGCTCCAGTTGCTCGACTCGAAGCCATTCGTATCTTCTTGGCTTATGCATCCTTTAAAAGTTCAAGGTCTATCAAATGGATGTCAAGAGTGCGTTCCTTCACGGTGTCATCAGTGAAATAGTGTATGTCAGTCAACCTCCCGGGTTTGAGGATCCATTGCATCGTGACCAAGTCTACAAGCTAGACAAGGCCTTATATGGATTGCATCAAGCTCCGCGAGCGTGGTACGAGACACTTTCTACTCACCTTCTGAACAACGGGTTCAGAAGAGGTGTCATTGACTGCACATTATTCATCCGTGAGAAGGACAGTGATTTACTCTTGGTGCAAGTGTATGTGGACGACATAATCTTTGGTTCCACAAATGATAATCTGTGCAAGGAATTCGAGAAGGTTATGAAAGAAAAATTTGAAATGAGTTCGATGGGAGAGATGAAATTTTTCTTGGGTTTGCAGGTGGATCAGTCTGAGGCAGGGATTTTTATTCATCAAACCAAATACGTTGGTGACATTCTGAGCCGGTTCAGTATGTCTGATGCCAAGCCTGCTGGTACCCCACTGGCTGTTAATCACGGGATTACTCCAGATGAAAAGGGGGAGTTAATTGATGCCACTCTGTACCGAGGAATGATCGGATCTCTCATGTATCTTACTGCTTCTCGGCCAGATATCATGTTCGCTACTTGCTTGTGTGCACGCTATCAATCAAAGCCAAGAGTATCTCACCTCATTGCTGTCAAAAGGATTATGCGTTATCTGAAGGGTACACCGGAACTTGGCTTATGGTACCCTAATGATGATAACTTTGAGCTTACTGCATATAGTGATTCAGATTATGGCGGATGCAAGAGAGATTTCAAGTCAACATCTGCAGGATGTCAGTTCTTTGGAAACCGATTTGTCACCTGGCAGTGCAAGAAGCAGACGTCGGTGTCTACTTCAACCTGTGAAGCTGAATATATTGCTGCTGCTAGTTGTTGTTCACAAATCATCTGGATTCAACAACAACTCAGGGACTATGGGTTACATTTTTCTAACACTCCTATATATGTTGATAATACTGCTGCCATAGCTGTCACTAAAAATCATGTTCAGCACTCCAAAACCAAACACATCGACATTAAATATCACTTCATACGTGATTGTTTTGAAAAGAAATTAATCAATGTAGTGAAAATTCACACCGATCACCAAAAAGCTGATCTTTTTACCAAAGCATTTGACATACCCAGATTTTTATATCTGTTATCGGCTAATGGTGTTTTCCAAAAGGATGAAGTTCAATCCTCATCTGAGTCAAACAAATGATCATCACTTTTCATTAGATAGTCTTTGCTTTGTTTATTTTAATTCAGTCTTTTACTTTTTCCTGTATAGTTTATTTTCATCATCAAAAACTCAAAAAGATCTTCTATTTTTAGGTTTTTAGGGGGAGATATTATGAAATTTGAAAAACCAAAAACAATAGAAAATTTGAAAAACCAAAAACAATAGAAAAATTAAAAATTGAGATGGTCTTGTTTAATAAAGTAGTGCATTAATCTTATCATGTCATAAAAGCAGAAGTGAATGTATGAACTAAAATCACAAGAGAATTGTGATGGGATGTACTGATAGGCTGACTATACAAAATGAATAAACAACTTGTGATAACTTAGAAAGTTTGATCTGTGGGATCCATTTTATTAAATCATTTGAGTGAGAAACGGTTTTTGACTCAAATCAAGCATACACCTGTCATCATGGAATCAAATGAGGTTTCATTCAAAGAAAAATAAAAACAAGCTGGTATTAAGCTTGAGGAAAATCAAAAACAAGCTGGTATTAAGCTTGATGAAAAACTAAAAACAAGCTGGTATTAAGCTTGAAGAAAACCTAATGCAAGCTGGTATTAAGCTTGAGAAATACTTAAACAAATAAAGTTCGATTCCATACATGTGCCATATTGCTGGGACGGACCTAGCTGAAGCCATCCATTTGGATAGAACAAGAAAAATACAAAAAGATAATAAATGTTTGAATCTTATTGAATTCATGATGACTGGTTTTAAGATATGCTGAAATGAGTTTTGAACTGTTTTTGATCTTTATTGGTGAAATGAATTGGGGAACTCAATCAGAAAATATGAGTGATCATATAGTTTGTTTAGTAGTTATGTATTGTTCGGTTTATGTCTGGACAAATATATCAGTAATCGTATCATAATGAAATTGTGTTGGAAGTGAAGCGTTCATTGAAGACAATATGATGTGATTAGAGATGTGTGTTATTTTATTAATGGACTTCTCACAAAAATATTTGTTTATTTGTTTTTAATTATTGTTTGTACAGTCGTAGTGGTTGTTTCAGAAAAATACAAAAAGATTTTCTATTCTCAATCTTGTTTTAGATGATCATTTGTAGATTTGGATGTCTGTCATATCTGAATCCTGAACCAACCAGACATATCTTCATAATTTGTTAAAAGTTTGTTGCTCAAAATGTCAAATGTTGAAAAAGTTGAGTTTTGGAGGTTTTCATCTCTCATTCGTCCGAATGAGAGGTAAAGTTCATACATTCGGCCGAATGAACTCATTCTGCGTATGAGTCATTCGACCGAATCAATCATACAAAGTGTTCATCATTCGGCGAATGAAGGGTGTCGAATGTTTCATTCAACATTCTCATTCGGCGAATGAGTATCGTCGAATGTCTCAATCGCAACTCTCATTCGGCGAATGTGTCTGAGTCTCAGCCGACCTTTCGCCTAGCTCATTCGGCGAATGAGCTTGACTATATAATAGTCCTTCGGCCGAATGAAGGTCATTCGACCATTTTCTCTTTCGCTACATCAGAGTGCACCTCATTCGGCGATTCACACACATTATCAGTTCTTTCGATTTTCTGTGATCATTGTTAACCCTGCTTCTGACAATCACATTCTATTTCATCTCAGGTATATGGGGAATGATTGACAGACATTTTCAACCGTGAAATCATCAAGAACTCAACAGATTTTTGATTTCTAGGGTTTTAGAAATCGCCTGAGAAATCAACTGTCGAAACAAACTTAAAACCCAAAAAGTCATGTTTTAAACTTGTTAGTCGGTCGATTCTGAATACGTGTATGCAAATTTTATTGACTGATTTGATTTTTGGATGAACAAGGGTTTAAAATTCAAATTTCAGCCGAATGACGTCATTCGGCGAATGTCTCATTCGGCGAATGACTCTCATTCGACGAATGACTCTTTCGTTGAAGCTCATTCGGCAAATGACTCACATTCGAAGAATGTCTCATTCGATGACACTCATTCGGCGAATGACACTCATTCGACGAATGACTCTCATTCGAATGTCTCATTCGGCGAATGAATGCTATTTGCAACTCATTCGACGAATGACATTCGGCGAATGTGCTCATTCGCTAGAATTATCTGTCATTCGGCATATCAGATTGTTGAGATCTAAATTTCAGAAGTTCATCTGATTTCATCTTGTTGTTATATCTGACTTGTACTAACATGTCTATTTCTTTTGTTGTTCAGTATGGCAGGTTACAAATCAGTCCCTAAGCACAACATATGTGCTCATCTGGATTTGACCACACCGAACGCCAAGCACTACTCAGAGATTATTACTTTTCTGAGGCGTTCGAGGATCTTTACTGCTATATCGACTGTTCATGTGCCTTACCATTCTCATCAGCAGGATTTCTGGTCATCTGCTGACATAGACTGTGAGGCCGAGCCTACAGTTATCAGGGGAAAAGTTCAAGGGCATGACATTGTTGTTTCTGCTGAACACATCAGGAGAATATGTGGGTTTCAAGATTATCCAGATCAGCCATCACTACTTGATCGCTTTTTAGTTCGTGGATGCTTTCTTAGGTGCAAGTATGAGGGTGACATTGGAGCGGGCATTCTCAACAAAGCATTCATGTCTCCATAATTCAAGTATCTAGCTCATGTCTTAGTTCACTGTCTCGGATCAAGGCGAGGAGGATTCGATGACATGCGTGAGACTATCCAGTGTGCTTTTGCTGCTCTTGTGCTTAACAAGCCTTTCAACTTCTCAGAGATGATCTTTATTCATATGAAGGAGAACGTGGTCTTAAAGGGGGACAAGAAGTTTCTCATGTATCCTCGGTTTTTGCAGCAGATTATCGACGCTCAAGTTCCAGATCTTCCCAAGATCAATGCTGATGTTATATGTTTAGAGCACATGATTGACACCACTCTTAACAGAGTCTTGTCATACAGAGGGAAGGAGAGGAAGCCAACCACCAGATCATTATTCGGTCATCTCTCTCGACCTGATTATCGAGCTCCTGCTGGTCGCAGATGGAGGCATGATGACTCCGATTCAGATGTGGAAGACATAGTTGTACCAGCTGGTGGAGATGACAGTGATGGAGGTGATGGTGGTGATGGGGCAGGTCCTAGTGGTACAGGAGGGGGTGAGAGCATAGTGATTGTGAGCACTGCTGCGGTGAGTTCTGAGGTGATGGATGTGAGTTCTGGTGACATAACCACTGCTGCTACTATGAGCATGGTTGATGTGAGTGGAGCTGTTACTGGTGGTGATGTTGTTTTGTCTACAGCTCAGGAAGATGACATAGATATTGATTCATTGATGGATTTAGACTTCCTGGCCACTACTACCACTACTGTTACTACTTCTGTTGATGCTTCTGTTCCTCATATTTCTGAAGGTAGTGCTGAGTCAGAGGACTCTGGTGATGAGGGTGTTGTTGGAGATGGTGATGAAGAGAGCACCGACTCTGATGATGTTATGGAGGAAGGCTTTGAGAAGGTGATGGAAAGTGGCAAGATGGTTGTCAGGAAGAGGAAGAGAACTGAAGAGGAGATGGAGGATATTACTGATCCACTGTTTATACCAGAGTTTGATATCTCTCCTCCACCTCGGTCTTCTGCTTCTGTTTCGGTGGCTGTGACTGTTGCTGCCTCTCAGCCTTTATCCTCTAGGGTTGGAGGGGGAAAGAGATCAAGGTTTTCATTCAAAAGGAGGTCAGAACTGACTTCAGCTGCTACAACTACTGTTACTTCAGTAGCAGCTGTGTCAGTTTCTTCACTGACGCGGTCAAGGGCTGTTCTTACACAGACCACTATTGCCCCTCTGACCACTCCTGTCATTCATGAGCCAGTATATGTTGCTGCTTCTTCTGGCCCGTCTACATCAAGAGCTGATATGTACATACCTACTGTTTCAGTTGTGGATCAGCTTAGCACACTGAACAGTATGGTTCTCAGGTTGATGGAGAAAAACATGGAGCAAGAGTCTAAGATTGCTCAGCTCACCCAAAGGATAAACGATCAAGATGCCCTGTTGCTGCAGGCAGCTGATCAACGAGCTGATCTTAGAGCTCGTTCTGCTCAGCAAGAGGAGCAACTACTCAAGTACATAGATGAACATAACCAGTTGGCTCTGACAGCCTCTGGTTTCTGCGAGAGGATTCTCCTGTTGGAAGTTGAAAATGCTCGCCTTGCTGAACTTGTCGAGGGTTCCAAGGAGGGCACTCCCAGGATAGAAGGTGCTGAGAACCGTTCCGATGAATCAGACAAGGAGATGGATGAGGAAGAAGAAGAAGAGTCTGAGGAGGAACAGGTTGATTATGAAGATTCTGAGAAGGATGAAGAATCTGATGATGATGCTGATGATGACAAGGACAGATCTGGGAGTGGGTCTTCTGAATCATCTGGTACTGATGATGATGATGATGACAATGATGATCAAGCACTCCCTCGTCAGAGATCCGGTCCAAGAAAGCCAACGATAAGAAGAAACAGGCTCCTCCTCCTGCACAGACAGATGAACCCACAGCGACCGAGGAAGTAGAAGCTGTGCCCTTGAGACGTCAGCTAGATGAGACGTTGACTATGATCTTGGACGCTCAGGGCATTATACAACACTCGGTCAGCTATGACAAAGAGGAAAGAGAGATCATTCACTGCCTCTCCAAAGAACAAATTGCTGAGTTATTCAGGTTGAATCCTGATGACGTGGTTACTGATGACACCTCAGTTCCCATTTTTGAAGAGCCAGAACCAGAACCATTTGATGATGTTGATGAGGTGATTCTGGAAGATATTACAGACGAAGAGTACCCAAAGTACACATCGGCTGAAAACGAGCTGCCTACATTCACTGAACCATTTGATCAAGAAACAGAGGATCTTTTGGTCAGATATCTGGAAGAACAAGTTGAGGCAAGCAAGGCTGAAGCAGATGACAGAAAGAGAAGGAAAGAGGAATGGGCAGCTTATTGGGAAGTTTTGGAGAAGCAAAGCACCGAGAAGATGCCAGCTACACACAAGAAGGTTTATAGGACTAAAGGCTACAAAGCTGGAGGTCAGATTCTTAGCTGGGCATACTTCCATGATCTTGGTTGCTACGCTGTGAAGAGAGAGAAAGGGATCGACTACTTCAAACACCCACATGATTTCAAGACGTTGCCTGGATTCGAAGTAAATCAGTTAGCACGTCTGAACATGCTATACAGTGACGACTCTGGGATGTCTGCTTGGTTTTCTCGACAGATCAAGTATGAATACCGGAAGAGATGGGTGAACTTTCAACCACAACAGCCAGAACGATATTACTTACCCGAGATTGATGGTGATACTCGCAAGCACAAAGTTATCCTGAAGTGGCTTCCCCCTAGAGTTTTGAAGAAGATTCCCTTGCGGAAGATGCGACAAGACTTTATGGATGGCTTCCAATGGTGGTATTATGATGGGCGAACTGGCGAGGCTGTGATAGTATTGTGCAAGGACAAGAAGTGGGAGACCATAAGGATGTTCGAGCCCATGTGGTTGACAAATTTGTCCCACACTGATGTCCAAGCTCTTTTCAGGCACCAAATCTTCTTTGATGTTCAAGACATGGTGCAAGCTTTACAGTTCATGAGAGTGATCCGTCTCTACAGCATTTTCAAGATACACGCTGGAGCAAGGGGGAGTTTGTTGATACATGTTTTGTCCCTAGTTCAGTTTTTGTAACTCTTATCATGTGATGTTCAAATTATTAATGGAAGTTGTCTTTATATATATCTCTTAATGTTTATTACTGATTATATGTTTAGTTGATTTGATTAAATTTAGAGTTGAGTATGAAGATCTCACATTCGGGCGAATGACTCTAGAATGAAGTCATTCGCCGAATGATGAAACCAGCGAATGGCTAGCGATAGAATGAGTCATTCGCCGAATGACTCATTCGATTGACAGCTCATTCGAGCTTGGTCATTCGCCGAATGAGCTGCTTCGGCCACTTATTCGGCCGAATGACTACAACCTATATATACAAGTTCAAATCATTTCAACACTAACTTTCCAGAGCCCTCCTTCTTCCCTGAGACTCAAGTGTCAAAACCCTAGGAGATTTGAGCGCCTAGTGATCATCCAAGTTCGATTCTCAACTCGTGGTGTTCGATCGTTGCTTCCACGTTGTTCCAACAACCTCGGATCACCACGGTTCCTGTTGATTTCGATCGGAAAACCCTGGAATAGGATTCCGCACTATTCCAGAGGCTGTCGAGTAGTTTTACATTGGATTCGGATTGTTTCCGAGCTCCCGATCGATCCAACAAAACGGACTACGCCTTTCCATGGGGATACCTTCAACATGACACGGTCTCCCACTTGAAATTCCAACGGCTTGCGCCATTTATCGGCATCGCTCTTTTGTCAGCTTCTAGTAGCTTGTAACCTTCGTTGAATCTGGGCAATCTTATCAGTGGTTTCCTGAATAAGCTCTGGCCCAGTTATTCTATTGTCTCCCACTTCAGTCCAACAGATCGGTGACTGACATTTTCGACCATAAAGAGCCTCGAATGGGACACATCCAATACTGCTATGGTAACTATTGTTGTAGGAGAATTCGATCAGTGGCAAATGAGAGTCCCAATTTCCACCGAAATCTAACACACAAGTTCTCAGCATGTCCTCCAGGGTCTGAATCGTACGTTCGCTTTGACCGTCCGTTTGTGGATAGTAAGCTGTACTCAGATTTAAGTGCATCCCTAAAGATTTTTGTAATGATTGCGAAAACCTTGATGTGAATCTGCTGTCTCTATCAGAAATAATGGACAATGGCACACCGTGGCGTACCACTATTTCATTGATGTATAATCTCGCTAGTCTATCCATCGTGAAGGTCTCACGCATCGGCAAGAAATGAGCAGATTTCGTCAAACGATCAATGATAACCCAGATCGTATCATGACCACTGGAAGTGCGGGGTAGCTTGGTAATGAAATCCATAGCTATTTGTTCCCACTTCCAGAGCAGAATCTTAGGCTGTTCCAGTAAACCAGACGGTTTCTGGTGTTCCGCCTTTACCTTTGCACACGTAAGACATCGACCGACGTACTCGGCTATGTCTTTCTTTATCCCCGGCCACCAATAAAATCCATGTAAGTATTGGTACATTTTATCAGCGCCTGGATGCACAGAGTATTTAGTCTTGTGTGATTAATCGAAGATAAGTCTTCTCAATTCGTCTACCGTTGGAATCCATATACGATCCTAGTAGTAGATCACTCCATCAGGCTTAGTCTCAAATTGTTTCTCTGCTCTGCAGTCAAGTTCTTTCTTCAGATTTCCTCAACTGATTCTTGCTGTGCCTGAATAATCTTGTCTCGTAGACTTGTCTGCACAGTCATTCCCATTGCTCTGACGCACAAGGGTTTGACCCGTTCCTTCCGGCTCAAGGCATCAGCTACAGCGTTTGCCTTTCCCGGATGGGTACTTGATCACACAATCGTAAACGTTCAAAAGTTCAACCCAACAACGCTGTCGCATGTTGAGCTCCTTCTGATCAAAGATATGCTGCAGACTCTTGTGATCAGTATATATGGTACATTTAGTGCCATATAAATAATGTCTCCAAATCTTCAGTGCGAAGATTACAGCTCCCAGTTCAAGATCATGAGTAGTGTAGTTCTTCTCATGTATCTTCAACTGTCTTGATGCATAAGCGATGACTTTGTCCCGTTGCATTAGTACACAACCAAGTCCCTGATGGGAGGCATAACAATAAACAATAAGGTCATCACAGCCTTTTCGAAGCGATAGGATTGGAGCATCACATAATTTCTGTTTCAATGTCTAGAAAGCATCCTCTTGTTTCTGCTCTCGAACAAACGGTTCGCTTTTCTGAGTTAGTTTGGTGAGAGGCAAGGTTATGTTAGAAAAGTTTGAGATAAACCTTCTATAATAACCAGCCAATCCCAGAAAAGACCATATCTCCGTCGGTGTCTTCGGAGTATCCCAATTCTTTATTGCCTCAATCTTGGCGGGATCTACGTGTATTCCCTCGCTGTTGACTACATGGCCCAGAAATTAAACTTCTCTTAGCCAAAATTTACACTTAGAGAATTTGGCATAAAGTTTCTCTACTTTCAACAGCTCCAAGATCTTTCTTAGATGCTGCTCGTGTTCCGTTTTGCTCTTCGAATAAATCAGTATGTCATCAAAAAAAGACAATGACAAACTGATCCAAATATGGCTTGCACACTCGGTTCATGAGATCCATGAAAACCGCTGGTGCATTCGTCAATCCGAAAGGCATCACCATGAATTCGTAATGCCCATATCTGGTTCTGAACGCCGTCTTCGGTATATCTTCGTCTTGAACTCTGAGCTGATGATATCCAGACCGCAAGTCAATCTTCGAGAATTATTGGGCTCCTTGCAGTTGGTCAAACAAGTCATCAATCCTCGGCAATGGATACCGATTCTTGATGGTTAGTTTGTTCAGCTCACGGTAGTCTATGCACATTCGAAACAGTCCGTCTTTCTTCTTCACGAACAAAACCGGAGCTCCCCAAGGCGAGTAGCTCGGTCTGATGAAACCTTTATCAAGTAGCTACTGTAACTGGTTTGACAATTACTGCATCTCTGAAGGTGCTAACCTGTAAGGAGATTTAGCAACAGGAGTTGCTCCAGAAACTAAGTCAATACGGAACTCTACCTATCGCAGAGGTGGCAAACCTGGTAGGTCTTCAGGAAATACATCCGGATACTCTTTCACTACCAGTATGTCTTGAATCTTTTTCTTGTCCTTCTCCTTTTCCACCACATGGGCCAGGAACGCCACGCACTTCTTCTGTAGACACTTACGCGCCTTTATGCAAGAGATGATTTTGGCACTTCATTTTGCTTGATCCCCTCTAACTTCCAATACGCGATCATTCGGCAATGGAACTCGAAGCATCTTTTCAGAACAGATGACTTGCCCCCGATTAGATGAAAGCCCATCCATTCCAACAATGATGTCGAAACTACCCAACTCCATAGGTATCAAATCGATGGTGAATGTATGACCATTAAGTGTCAATGTGATATGTTTCTCGTTAGCTACTTCTATGATATAAGGGGAATCTAACTGTTCCTCTATAGAATCTAGTTGGCATGCAAAATCGTTAGAGATAAAACTCTGATCCGCACCAGTGTCAAATAAAATAGATGCATAAAAGTCATGTAAGAGAAATGTACGAGTGACCACATTCGGGTCTTGGCGTGCAGCTGGAGCTCCTATAGCAAAAGCTCGTCCACGGGGTGCTGGAACTGCCTGTGGTGCCTTCTTCGGGCAGTTCTTTGCAAAGTGGCCTTGTTCGCCACAGTTATAGCATCCACCATTGTTTTGGTTATTAGACGGAGGGAGAGCCAAAGCAGCATTGTTGACTGCATGGTTTGGTGTTATCCTGCATTGTTGGACCCAATGTCCATTTCTTCCACATCCCGTGCAATGAGAGCATTGATTGTTAGCAGGATGATACTGGAACTTAGTACACAAAGGGCGTGGGCCAGTATATGGCTTCATATGCACGTTATGCGGTGCCATTGCTACCTGGTTGAGTGGAGTAGCCATAGTGTAGTTCTTTATGGTCTTCTGTTTCTTCTTCTGATGTTGTTGGTGATTAGGTTTCTTGGAAAACTCTTCCTTTCTCTTGCCAGTGTCAGCCTCTTTCTTCAAAACTCCAGAGGCTACCATCAGATCAATGAGTTTCCCAGACAAACTCACACCAGACTCTACTGTAACAGGGTTTGCTGCAACGACTAAACCCTGAATGCAGGCGGGGAGTCCACCTACATATCGGTCAATTCTCTTCTCCAGGGTTGGTACCATGTATGGTACCAAAGCTACCAACTCATGATAGCAGGTAGTGTACCCCAGATGATCAGCTCCTTTCATCACATGATTGGACAGTTCAACTTCCAAACTTTGCAGCTCATTCTTTGGGCAAAATTCATTTCTCAGCAGTGTCTATAAGCCATAGAACCAATACGCTCGATAATCTCGAACGGTCGCACGTATCGTGGTCCTAACTTGCCTTTCTTTCCAAAACGGACTACGCCTTTCCATGGGGATACCTTCAACATGACACGGTCTCCCACTTGAAATTCCAACGGCTTGCGCCATTTATCGGCATGGCTCTTTTGTCTGCTTCTAGTAGCTTGTAACCTTCATTGAATCTGGGCAATCTTATCAGTGGTTTCCTGAATAAACTTTGGCCCAGTTATTCTATTGTCTCCCACTTCAGTCCAACAGATCGGTGACTGACATTTTCGACCATAAGGAGCCTCGAATGGGACACATCCAATACTGCTATGGTAACTATTGTTGTAGGAGAATTCGATCAGTGGCAAATGAGAGTCCCAATTTCCACCAAAATCTAACACACAAGTTCTCAGCATGTCCTCCAGGGTCTGAATCGTACGTTCGCTTTGACCGTCCGTTTGTGGATAGTAAGCTGTACTCAGATTTAAGTGCATCCCTAGAGATTTCTGTAATGATTGCGAAAACCTTGATGTGAATCTGCTGTCTCTATCAGAAATAATGGACAATGGCACACCGTGGCGTACCACTATTTCATTGATGTATAATCTCGCTAGTCTATCCATCGTGAAGGTCTCACGCATCGGCAAGAAATGAGCAGATTTCGTCAAACGATCAATGATAACCCAGATCGTATCATGACCACTGGAAGTGCGGGGTAGCTTGGTAATGAAATCCATAGCTATTTGTTCCCACTTCCAGAGCAGAATCTTAGGCTGTTCCAGTAAACCAGACGGTTTCTGGTGTTCCGCCTTTACCTTCGCACACGTAAGACATCGACCGACGTACTCGGCTATGTCTTTCTTTATCCCCGGCCACCAATAAAATCCACGTAAGTCTTGGTACATTTTATCAGCGCCTGGATGTACAGAGTATTTAGTCTTGTGTGATTAATCGAAGATAAGTCTTCTCAATTCGTCTACCGTTGGAATCCATATACGATCCTAGTAGTAGATCACTCCATCAGGCTTAGTCTCAAATTGTTTCTCTGCTCTGCAGTCAAGTTCTTTCTTCAGATTTCCTCAACTGATTCTTGCTGTGCCTGAATAATCTTGTCTCGTAGACTTGTCTGCACAGTCATTCCCATTGCTCTGACGCACAAGGGTTTGACCCGTTCCTTCCGGCTCAAGGCATCAGCTACAGCGTTTGCCTTTCCCGGATGGGTACTTGATCACACAATCGTAAACGTTCAAAAGTTCAACCCAACAACGCTGTCGCATGTTGAGCTCCTTCTGATCAAAGATATGCTGCAGACTCTTGTGATCAGTATATATGGTACATTTAGTGCCATATAAATAATGTCTCCAAATCTTCAGTGCGAAGATTACAGCTCCCAGTTCAAGATCATGAGTAGTGTAGTTCTTCTCATGTATCTTCAACTGTCTTGATGCATAAGCGATGACTTTGTCCCGTTGCATTAGTACACAACCAAGTCCCTGATGGGAGGCATAACAATAAACAATAAAGTCATCACAGCCTTTTCGAAGCGATAGGATTGGAGCATCACATAATTTCTGTTTCAATGTCTGGAAAGCATCCTCTTGTTTCTGCTCTCGAACAAACGGTTCGCTTTTCTGATTTAGTTTGGTGAGAGGCAAGGTTATGTTAGAAAAGTTTGAGATAAACCTTCTATAATAACCAGCCAATCCCAGAAAAGACCATATCTCCGTCGGTGTCTTCGGAGTATCCCAATTCTTTATTGCCTCAATCTTGGCGGGATCTACGTGTATTCCCTCGCTGTTGACTACATGGCCCAGAAATTAAACTTCTCTTAGCCAAAATTTACACTTAGAGAATTTGGCATAAAGTTTCTCTACTTTCAACAGCTCCAAGATCTTTCTTAGATGCTGCTCGTGTTCCGTTTTGCTCTTCGAATAAATCAGTATGTCATCAAAAAAAGACAATGACAAACTGATCCAAATATGGCTTGCACACTCGGTTCATGAGATCCATGAAAACCGCTGGTGCATTCGTCAATCCGAAAGGCATCACCATGAATTCGTAATGCCCATATCTGGTTCTGAACGCCGTCTTCGGTATATCTTCGTCTTGAACTCTGAGCTGATGATATCCAGACCGCAAGTCAATCTTCGAGAATTATTGGGCTCCTTGCAGTTGGTCAAACAAGTCATCAATCCTCGGCAATGGATACCGATTCTTGATGGTTAGTTTGTTCAGCTCACGGTAGTCTATGCACATTCGAAACAGTCCGTCTTTCTTCTTCACGAACAAAACCGGAGCTCCCCAAGGCGAGTAGCTCGGTCTGATGAAACCTTTATCAAGTAGCTACTGTAACTGGTTTGACAATTCCTGCATCTCTGAAGGTGCTAACCTGTAAGGAGATTTAGCAACAGGAGTTGCTCCAGAAACTAAGTCAATACGGAACTCTACCTATCGCAGAGGTGGCAAACCTGGTAGGTCTTCAGGAAATACATCCGGATACTCTTTCACTACCAGTATGTCTTGAATCTTTTTCTTGTCCTTCTCCTTTTCCACCACATGGGCCAGGAACGCCACGCACTTCTTCTGTAGACACTTACGCGCCTTTATGCAAGAGATGATTTTGGCACTTCATTTTGCTTGATCCCCTCTAACTTCCAATACGCGATCATTCGGCAATGGAACTCGAAGCATCTTTTCAGAACAGATGACTTGCCCCCGATTAGATGAAAGCCCATCCATTCCAACAATGATGTCGAAACTACCCAACTCCATAGGTATCAAATCGATGGTGAATGTATGACCATTAAGTGTCAATGTGATATGTTTCTCGTTAGCTACTTCTATGATATAAGGGGAATCTAACTGTTCCTCTATAGAATCTAGTTGGCATGCAAAATCGTTAGAGATAAAACTCTGATCCGCACCAGTGTCAAATAAAATAGATGCATAAAAGTCATGAAAGAGAAATGTACGAGTGACCACATTCGGGTCTTGGCGTGCAGCTGGAGCTCCTATAGCAAAAGCTCGTCCACGGGGTGCTGGAACTGCCTGTGGTGCCTTCTTCGGGCAGTTCTTTGCAAAGTGGCCTTGTTCGCCACAGTTATAGCATCCACCATTGTTTTGGTTATTAGATGGAGGGAGAGCCAAAGCAGCATTGTTGACTGCATGGTTTGGTGTTATCCTGCATTGTTGGACCCAATGTCCATTTCTTCCACATCCCGTGCAATGAGAGCATTGATTGTTAGCAGGATGATACTGGAACTTAGTACACAAAGGGCGTGGGCCAGTATATGGCTTCATATGCACGTTATGC